>JAREYC010000008.1:42682500-43205000 GCA_030015325.1 Cryptoblepharus egeriae
CGCGGTAGCAATGGCTGCTCCCGCGCTCGCTCTCTAGTTTTGCCGGCCGGCTCTGAGGCACACGAGGCGGGGAGGAGGGACTTCCTCACCCGCCTCTCATTGGTTGCGCGTGCACCTCGGCGCGCAGATTTAAAGTGGCGGCCGCACGGCCGAAAATTTTTTAAAGGGCCCTGCTGCCTTCCGAACCAGTTCAGCCCGTATTTGGGAGAAAAGCTAACAACCGGATTGACACCGTCGGGCTGCCGTTAACTACAGGTTCGGCAGAGCCGGTGCGAACCTGTGTTAGCCCATGTCTGATGGTGACCCTCTCTCTTTCTCCCCAATGGGATCTCTGGCAAACAGTGCAGGCTGCAATATAGGGGATCTCAAGGGCAAGATCTTATGCCTTTCTACTCAGAAGCAAGTCCCATGCTGGTCAATGGGCCTTTCCTTCAAGCTAACCTGAAGTTACACATCCACACACATTCACCTTTACCTGGGAGTAGAGCTATTGACTATAATGGGGCTTCTTGTGAGTAGAGCTGTGGAAGGCTGGGCAGTGTGATGTCCTGTTCACTTTTACCTGGGAGTAGGGCAGGGGTGTCTAAGAGGGCCAAAGTGAGCATTAACGGTTCTCCCAAGGGCCTAATCCTTTCTGCCTCTCTACTCAGAAGCAAGCCACATTAGATCCAATGGGGCTATTCCCAGGAAAGTGTCCTTAGGATTGCAGCCAAATTGTAATATAGCCTATATTACATCCCTGGCTACAGGATGCCTGTTCACAAGGGAATGGAGGGAAATTGAGATTTCTTTCCAGGACAGAAGCCTTTAAAAGGAGGACATGTCCTGCAAAAAATAAAAATAAAAAACAGGCTTAACCCCCAGAGGGGCTGGGACAGGAACTGAGGCTTAAGTAGGAGGGAAGAGAAGTTAGGACTATCACCATTTTTAGAAATACATTTATTTTTGAATACCTGCTGATCCAGTTTCAGTGCTGGGGCTTCCTGCAGGAGCACTTTGAAGGCCCAGGTGCCTGGGATCAGGGTCATTCTGGAAGGCTTGCACCCCTGCACACCAGACAAAATGTTTGCTTACTCCTGAGTAACGACAGCTGTGTTGTTTACTTCAATTGGGTCAATGCAAGCTTGGAGGAGGGAACTTCCTCTGGGGTGACTGTGGGGCTGCCGTCATTGGATCAGGATGTTTCTAGTGTTCTTGCATCCTCTCAGCCTGCCTTTTCTGAGTCACTCACACACGCACACCCCAGTCACACACACATCTCTTTCACACACACATGCCCTACTTCTGGGGCACATGGGCTGCTGCTGGTAGTGGTGGTGGTGAGGAATGGTTCTATCCAGGCTCTGCCCCAGGTGTGCATAGCTCCGCCCCCTCATTAATGCAGCCCCTGCTGAGCGCAGTGACAGGGAGAGGGGAGGGAAGGGAGAAGACTGTCCAGGAGGCTTTGGGGGCTGACTGGGAGGCAGGAGGTGGACCCCAGCCCAGCCGAGGAGGAGGCGGGTGGAGGAGCCCTCTGCTGCCCAGAGCTTCTCCAGCTCCAGCTCCACAGTTGCCTCTCGCTGAGCAGGCGCAAGGAGGAGGCATGGATGGGGGACACAGGTGACTCCTCTGAAAGGATTGTGCGACCCCCAGTTTGAGAACCATTGCTCTAGGGTAAAAAACATCATCACATTAGCAAGGACTAGATATCTGCTGGAGCTGTCTTTTGTACTGGCCCTTTACAAAATGACCTTTCCACACTTTCATGCAGGCCACAGTTGGGGACAGGTGTTCTCAAGCAGATTGTATGGACCCCAAAATGAGTAGGTGCAAATTGCTTATTTATAGTTCAAGTAGAGGGCAAAACCTTATATGGAAAAAATCATCAGACTTCCAGGAGCCTCCAAAATTGCTGGGCCCTCATTTGAAGTAGCTTTATTTTCAAACTTCCGGCTATTTCAGGTCTTCAAACTGTGTTCAAAAAATATCTTAGGCAATACTGCCATCTGATGGCTGTTCTGAGAATGTACTCAGATTTTCCTTATATGGGAAAATTGTTAGGCATTAAACAAGAGCTGTCAAGAATTTTATTTTATTTTAAATATAGTTGTCCCCAGTTGTGGACTCTGTGCAAAAAGGGTATAAATTATATGCTTAAATTCATCTAAGTTAGGGATAATCCTCCAGAGAGAATGGGAACTTTGTTCCCTGTACCTCCAGAAGGTATTCTGAGGATTGGGGAGGCTGCAAACCTTCTTTCTCTATATAAAAAATACTTACGAACTGGTTTGAAGATCATTATGTGTGTAATAGAAGGTGTTTATGAAGTGATTTGAATTCCTTTATTCATTACCTATGAGTTCCATCTCTAAATATCAGAGCAATCCTAAGCATGTCTACTCAGAAGTGAATCCCATTGTGTTTAATAGTATTTACTCCCAGGAAAGTGTGGTTAGGATTGCAGCCATATTAATTTAGGTAAATTTATGTAATTTTTTCTAGCCCTCAACACACAGTCAGAAAGATAATATGGCTCTCCTGGCAAAATGTGTGGTAACTGCTACACTATACCATCCTGGCTCTCAGGATGGTCCCAGCACTGTCCTGCCTGCACTGTTTCAGTCAGTAACTGGGTTTGGGATCTGGCACATCACTGGGTCCCAGCTCTACCTCCGACTCCCCTCCTCACCCTACCCTGGAATTCCCTTTTCCCAACTACTCCACACACTCCCCCTGCCACCTCAGATATCTACATTGACCTGGAGGTCCTGATTTATGCTGCTATGGAGGCTGCATGCAGCAGCATGCAGCTACACTAACTCAAACATGCTTTACACAGGGAAACCATATGTCCTCCTCTTTTCCCAGGACATCTCTTTTTTAGCCTTCTTTCTTGGGAAAAATCTTCATTGTCCTCCTTTTCCTTGTGAGCAGGCACCATGTAGCCTTCTTGTAATGAATAAACTACAGTAATAAACAATAAACACAATGTTTGGTTCCTAGAAACTCCATGATTATTTTCGCATTATGCAAGGGAAATTATTTACCCTGGAAACAAGGCAGGCAATGAATCAGGATGAAACAAGTAGTTTCAGCTCTGAGCAATTCAGAAGTGATTATTATTTGGGGAAGGAAGGCGCTCTGTCCCCCAGGTGAACAGAAACAAAATGAAAAGTTTATGAACTGTTTCCAGACAAGCTTAATTGCCTGCCACTTTGCCATGATAAACAGCCTGCATTTTAGCCATTAATTGCTCCTTAAGCAAAACTTACCATTCAAATTAAAGAGGCAACCTCATTCGCTTTGAGTCAAAGTCGCATATAAATCGCATATAATTAGGCTACTATTTATAAATTTCCTGGGCTGTGGGTAGCGCAAGTAGTTAAGACAACATGCCTGTTAACCAGAAGGCCAGGGTTTGAGACCCGGGTCCCAATAGGACAGGGTGAGCACCTGGAACCAATCGCATTGGTTCAGCTGTTGGAACTAATCGTATCAGCTCTGCCATTCCATTGGACAATTTCAGTGGCGTGGAGAGGGGGGATTTGCTGCTTGGGTAACAGCCTATCCTCCATATCAATCTACTGAGGCCTTCGTTCTTCACATGCAGCATCGAGCACAATGCCAAGGTTTTTTTTAATCCTAAATTTTACTTAGGTGTCAAACATTTGGGGGGGAGGGTCCATGTCCTCTTTTTCAGTTATGACTTCTGGCCATCCTACCATCAAATGAAGATCAAACTTGAAACATTGCTTACTACAAAATATTAGAACACTATCATTCATATCCATTCTTTTCAGGGGGACGGGGTCGGAGCATATGTTCCCTTATTGGACTACTGAGATGACATAAAGTTGGAAAATATGGAAAGCAGTAAGAATGATCCCTGCAGCAGCCAAAAGAAAGTGTACAGAGACTCTGTGATTTATTTAAAGACTAGCAAAAAGTGTACCTGTGTTGCGGGAGTAACATTTCCCCCTACGACATCCCCTCACGGCACAACTTCCCCCATGTGCAACTTCCCCGCATGCGCAACTTCCCCCATGTGCCTGAACTCCTCATATGCAACATCACCCATCTGCACCAGTACCACATGTGCAACTTCCCCCGTGCGCATCATCCCCCCATGAGCATCATCCCCCCTGCGCAACTTTCCCCACGCCCAACTTTCCCCATGCGCATCATCCCCCCATGTGCAACTTCCCCCATGCGCAACTTCCCCGCATGTGCAACTTTCCCCGCATGTGCAACTTTCCCCATGCGCAACTTCCCCCATGCGCAACTTTCCCCATGCGCATCATCCCCACATGCGCATCATCCCCACATGCGCAACTTCCCCCATGCACAACATCTCCCATGCACAACTTTCCCCCATGCGCAACTTTCCTCACGCGCAACTTTCCCCATGCACAACTTCCCCCATGCACAACTTCCCCCCATGCACATCATCCCCCATGCGCATCATCCCCCATGCGCAACTTCCTCCCATGTGCATCATCCCCATGTGCCTGAACTCCTCATATGCAACATCATCCATCTGCATCAGTACCACATGTGCAACTTCTGCACATCTGCATCAGTACCCCATGTGCAACTTCCCCCATGCGCATCATCCCCCATGCACAACTTCCCCCATGTGCATCATCCTGCCATGTGCCTGAACTCCTCATATGCAACATCACCCATCTGCATCAGTACCACATGTGCAACTTCTGCACATCTGCATCAGTTTCCCCATGTGCAACTTCCCCCATGCGCATCATCCCCCCCATGCGCATCATCCCCCTTTGTGCAACTACCCCCATGTGCAACTTTCCCCATGCGCATCATCCCCCATGCGCAACTTCCCCCCATACGCAACTTCCTTTATAGGACAAAAACACGTTGCCCCCTTTGTCGCCCCGAAGGGTTAAATTTCTCCACATGGGTTCTTGGTGGGTGTTCAGGTGACAGAAGGAACTCCCTCCCAGAATTCCATGCTTCTAGGCCCAGCAGTTGGGGCGGAATGTTGATGAGTCAGCAATTATCAATGCAATGTATAGGGAGGAAAACGCGTTGTGCCCCTTTTCACCCCCTTCCGGTTGGAATTTCCGAAAACCAGTTCTTAGTGCACCCCTCGGTCACAGAAGGAACACCCACCCCAAATTTCACGCTTCTAGGCCCACCGGTTTTGGTAGGGCGGTGATGAGTGAGTGAGTGAGTGAGTGAGTGAGTGAGTGAGTCAGTCAGTCAGTCAGTCAGTCAGTCAGTCAGTAACTTTTCTCTTTTATATATATAGATTAATTACACTATGTGTAATCCTAATTAAGAATTAACTGACTCTAGTTCCTTGTCTCAGGAAAAGTCTATAAAATCTAGCTTAGATTCTAACTAAACAAATACTTTTGTACTTTATTGTTCCATGAAGCAACAAGGGGAGGGGCCATCCTTGACCTGATCTTAACTAATTGTGATGAACTGATAGACCAGGTCAACGTGGCAGGAACTTTAGGGGAAAGCGATCATGAGCTGCCAGAATTTAGAATAATGTGGGAAATAAAAAGAGTGCAGAGTGAAACTTATACATTGGATTTCAGGAAAGCTGATTTCAACAGGCTTAGAGGAGTCATAGGCGGGATCCCATGGGTTGATGATCTAATGGGGAAAGGGGCCCAAGATGGGTGGGAGCTCCTTAAGAGGCAGCTTCTACAAGCACAGTCAGAAACAATTCCCATGAAAAAGAAAGGGGGAAAAAAACTGAAAAAACCAGGTTGGCTCCACAAGCAACTTGCGGATCAGCTGAAGTTAAAGAAAGAGAAGTATAGGGAGTGGAAGACTGGAAAGATCACCAGGGAGGAGTACAGGCAGATAGCCTGGTCCTGTAGGGAGGGGGTCAGGGATGCTAAAGCTTAGTATGAGCTGAGGCTGGCCAGGGGAGTCAAGGATAACAAAAAGAGCTTCTTTAGATATGCCCAAAGGAACAGGAGGAGAGACGAGGGGGTGGGGCTGCTCCTGGACAAAGATGGACAGCAGGTGTCTGGAAACCAGGGGAAGGCAGAGCTGCTCAACTCCTACTTTGCATCCGTCTATTCTTGGAAAGAGGGCTGTGCAAATGGGGGTGCGGGATCATTCGCTGATGCGGGGGTGTGCTTGCATCCCCAAAGAGGTAATGAAAACATGGATGGTGCAGAACAGCAGATTAAGATTGACAGAAAACTAGTTTGAAACCACTTAACTGGCCTAAATGAATTCAAGTCATTTGGACAAGATGAGCTGCATCCTTGAGTTCTTAAGGAACTGGCAGATGTCCTTGCAGAGCCTCTGTCAATCATCTTTGAGAAATCCTTGAGGAGTGGAGAAGTGCCACTGGACTGGAAGAGGGCAAATGTAGTCCCAGTCATTAAGAAGGGGAAAAAAGAAGTCCCGGGAAATTATAGACCAGTCAGTTTGACTTCAATCCTGGGCAAGATATTAGAGCAAATCATAAAACACACAATTTGTGCACATCTAGACAAGTACTGGGTGATCAAAAGAACCCAGCATGGATTTACCAAGAATAAATCTTGCCAGACAAATCTGATCTCCTTTTTTGATCGGGTTACGAGCTTACTGGACAGTGGCAATGCTGTGGATGTCATTTATCTTGACTTCATCAAAGCATTTAACAAGGTCTCACATGACATTTTAATTGGGAAGTTGGAAAAATATGGGCTAGACGGGGCAATCGTTAGGTGGATCTGCAACTGGCTTGATGACCGCACCCAAAGGGTTTTAGTAAATGGTTCTGTGTCAACCTGGAGGTTGGTTTCAAGTGGGGTACCCCAAGGCTCTGTCTTGGGCCCAGTTCTATTTAACATTTTTATTAATGACTTAGAGGAAGGGATACAGGGGAGCCTGATCAAATTTGCGGATGACACCAAGCTGGGAGGAGTAGCAAACACATCAGAAGACAGGAGAAACCTCCAGGAGGATCTGGATAAACTAGAATACTGGGCTTTAACAAATAGAATGAATTTCAATAGTGAGAAGTGCAAGGTTCTGCACTTGGGCAATAAAAACCAAAAACACAGGTATAAAATGTGGGATACTTGGCTTGGCAGCACAACATGTGAGCGGGATCTTGGAGTCGCCGTGGATCACAAGCTGAACATGAGTCATCAGTGTGATGTGTCTGCAAAAAAGGCAAATGCCATTTTAGGCTGCATTAAGAGGTCTGTAGCTTCCAAGTCGCGAGAAGTTCTAGTTCCTCTTTATTCAGCATTGGTCAGACCTCACCTTGAGTACTGTGTTCCGTTCTGGGCACCTCACTTTAAGAAGGATGCAGCCAAACTGGAGCAAGTCCAGAGAAGAGCAACAAGAATGATCAGTGGGGTGGAAGGGAAACCCTATGAGGAAAGGTTGGGGGAACTTGGGATGTTCAGCCTGGAGAAGAGGAGGCTGAGAGGAGACATGATTGCCCTCTTCAGATACCTGAAGGGCTGTCATAGGGAGGAAGGGGCTCATTTGTTCATAGTTGCTTCTGAAAGCAGAACTAGAACCAATGGGTACAAACTGCAAGAGAGGAGATTCCGGTTGGATATCCGGAAAAAATTCCTGACAGTTTGGGCGGTTCGGCAGTGGAACAGATTGCCAAGGGAGGTGGTGACCTACTAGATGACCTACTAGGTCTCTTCCAACTCTATGATTCTATGATTCTATGATTCTTCTATTCTATGAAATGAAATGAATCACACATTATTATTATGATTCCTGCCGTTTCCACTTGTTGCTTTCTAAAACATTTGTTCTCAAAGATGCACACACAATTATTGCTATTGTTTTTCATGAAATAATAAAAACAATTTAAAATTAGAAAACAAAATTAACAATTCTTTAGTTAAAATTATATATAGCAGCACCAAAAACACTGAAAGTACTGTAGATAGTCTCCTATGAGAAATTTCTGCCAATAAATCAAGCCTAAATCAATTTTTCACCTTTCGAACAAGTTGTTTGGGAGTCTGTTCGGGCAGGGAGAGGACAATGCAGAGATAATTACAGGCCTATTTGAAGCGGTGGGATTCAAATAAATTAACAACAGGTTCTATTCAGTGATGGGCCCACCAAGCCCCAAGATCCGGTTCGCCAGAAGTTGGGGGGTGGGCCCAAGGTCAGGGGGCGGGGCAGAGGTCAGGGGGAGACTCTGCGCCTGCGTCAAGGAGACTCTGCGCCTGGAGGGAGACTCTGCGCCTGTGTCAAGCTTGACGCAGGCGCGTTCAGCTGCCCCTCGGAGCGGCTCAGCGCTTGCGTCAAGCTTGGCGCAGGCACGCTGAGCCGCTCCGAGGGGCGGCTGAGCGCGCCTGCGTCAAGCTTGGCGTAGGCGCGCTGAGCCGCCGGATAGGCTGAGCGCGCCTGTGCCAAGCTTGACGCAGGCGCGCTGAGCCGCTCCGAGGACGCCGTTGTTGGACGCCGGCGTGTCTCCTGCAGCACGGCTTCAGGAGACCTGGCAGCCACTGGCGAACAGGTTCCACGGCTCTGGCGAGCCACGGCTCTGGAGGGTTCGCTAGCGTCCACTAGGTGGGAAGATCCGGTTTGGGTGAGTAGGCCCGTACCGGCATCTGCCCACCGGTGGTTCTATGTCCATAGAACAACAGGTTCTTATGTCCTGTTAGTAACCAGTTCTCAGAACCAGGCGCTCATTAGCAAAGGGTTCTATAGAACCTGCGAGAACCTCCTGAAGCCCACCACTGCATTTGTCTTCAGGCAATGAAGTTGCAAGGCAGCACCCAATATTAATCTTTTTGCCCTTCTCATGAGCCAGGGCTTTTCAAGCAGCAAGAGGACAATGTAGATAAGATAATTACAAGGCTTCAAAGAAAAAAAGCAAGCCAGGGCAACTGAGGGGGGGGGGGTCTCTTTTTCTTTGACAGGATCACACCCAACCCTTCTGCACCCTTATTCAGTTTAGTAAATATTTGCATAATAGCACAATCCTAACCATCTGTACTCAGAAGTAAGCCCCATTGTGTTCAATGGGTCCTATCCCAGGAAAGTGTGTTTAGGATTGCAGCCTAAGAGCACAATCCTAACCATGTCTACTCAAAAATAAATCTCATTTTTTGCAATGGGTCTTACTCCCAGGAAAGTGTCTTTAGGATTGCAGCCTAATTCTGTAAATGTTTAGAAATGTCTGTTTGTTTTTAAACCAGGACATAATGCTCATTTCCATCTGAAACAAAGTCCAGGCTCCAGTTTGGTGCACTGTTATTTAAGATTAACACCCATGGAAAGCAATGCATATTCTGAGTAAAATATGATTGCAACTATGTGTAGCTGACTTGCTCACAATGGGCACAATCCAGAGTAACTACAGGGAGTCCTTGCTCTGACGTAAGAACAATTTACTCTGGACTGCAATATGAATTTCCCATAGGTTTTCACTAGGTGGTGCCGTAACTATGTCGATGTGCTCCCATAGTTACTCTGGATTGTAGGGTCTGGCTCTCTGCTGTGAGTTGAATTGTACACTCACTTATGTGTTGTACTTTAGATGTATAGCCTCTGGCTTAACCCACCTGGCACTTTTAAGAAGGATTTGATCTATGCTCTTGTCCTATGTAGTTTACACTGCACTTATTCTGATAGCATTTACAAAAGGGTTGTGAAGACCAGAATTTTAAAAGTCAATGGATATAAATTTACTTTGTGACCTTTGACTTTATTTTTAATAGAGACTTAGGTAACAATTAGTTGTAGGTTATTTTTCAGGATCTGGCTTCAAATAAAAACAGAAAAATCTATGATCAGACACCCCTCTAACAGCCCAATCCAGAGCAACTAATCTGTCCACGTAAGAGCCCTTAGGTTGCCCTATCTAACACTAGGTTGGAGCAACTGCAAGATGCTCCAGCCCAGTTACTCTGAAGGAGGCTTAGGGCAGAGCAAGGCAAGATAGGGTGCCCTAAGAGAGGTGGACCTGCTCTGCCCTAACTGGGGCAGCCTGAGCAGCTCAGGAGAGGCAAGTTGAGGGCATGTTTAGCATTGCCTAGGGCAGAGCAGTTACTCTGTATCCAAAGCCTGTTTCCAAGGTAGAAATGCCCTCTTCCAGCCCTCAGAGTTATACCACCTCAGGAGCAGGTATAGTAATGAGTAGACCCATAGGGGTCCATGATAAGGCCCGAGTAAGAATGGCAGTGCTGACCAAAAATCTGAGTTCTTGGCCAGCCTAGCTGCAACCCCTTCCTCTCAACCTCAGGATATGGAACAAACTACGGCTGCCCACAAACCTCAGGATACAGCAGGCCACTCCAAGAAGCCCCTTGTATTCACTGTACTGGCATCTCATCAGGGACTCCTTATAAGGCAGGCACCCAGTGGGGTCACCAGACTGGTGCGGCTGGTGTGGGCTGCATTGGGGATGCGCTCCGTATGGGGTGATGTGCCGGAGGAGTTTGACTGTCCTTTGGCAGGCCCCGGGCGTCAGCACACCCATTCAGGCCTGCTCCAAGGTGGAGAATCAGCCAGAAGCTGACACTTGTCTGAGGAGCTGGCCTGAACGGCCATCTGAGATGCACTGCGCAGAAACACACTGAGCATGCAGAACAGCTTCAGAGGAGACTTCCTTAGAGCAGAGAAAGAAACTCAGGAGGCGGAGCGGCAGCCAAATGGCTTCAGAAAGAGTACTGCACAGGCACCAACTCTGACGCCTGCACAGTCTCCCCCGAAGCCAAAAGGCTTCAGAAAAGTACTGCGCAGGTGTCAGAGATGGTGCCTGCGCAGTACTCTTTCTGAAGCCAGTTGGCTTCAGAAACAACTGCGCAGGCGCCAACTTTGGTGACTGTGCAGTTCAGGTGGGGGGGGGGCGCATCCCAGGGATGACGCACAGACTTCCGCACCAGGTGATGTGCAGAGTCATGTCACCACTGTAGGCACCACAGCTGTTCCTTGTTCCGTGTGATCTGAGAGGTGTCTCCTCAGGAGCAAGTCTTCCCCTTGTGTCAATTACTTAGCATGCTCTGGAGCAGTTAGGGCAGCCCAGGCTTCCTGACTCTCTGGATTCAGCATAACTTTCTGCTCTGGATACAGAATAGTTAGGAGAGTGCAGTTAGGTCAGAGCAGGCTGAATTTGCTCTGGATTGCAGCCACAGTTTAACTCCCAACTTAACTGAGGGTTAATGAAAACCCCAAGTTTTTTGGAACCTGTCCTTAATGGTGAGAATGACTTATACCTGCCCCCTCTGGAGCCTTCTGTAGGAGAGCAGGTTGTGCAGCTTGGAGGCAGTCAGGCTGGGGGAACAGTGTCCAAAAACCAGCCTCGTTCCCTGCAGTGACTCCCTCAGCAGCCCTGCTAGGGCTAGTTAGGTTCCCAACCGGGTCTATTAGACCCGATTGGAAGTTTGTGTTGTGTTTTTTACCGGAATTTATTATTTTTACTTGACAAGACTTTCTGAGTTTTTTTACTGCTAATGAAACAGTTACAAATCCAAAGGCATAAAAGTTTTTAAATTTACAGTTTTTCTGTAAATTCCAATTTATACATATTATCCCAGGCTGGGTCCATTAGGTCCATTAGACCCATATTGCCTTTTACCATATTGTATCTTCTGTTTCTTATTTATGTGAAAACTTCAGGGCAATAAGACCCCATGCTGAGAACCTCTAAATCTTTTTGTTTGTTGTGGGAAACCTGTTCTGCCATTGGATTGAATAACCAGTGAAAGGCAAAATGGGTCTAATGGACCCGACCTGGGATAATATGTATAAATTGGAATTTACAGAAAAACTGTAAATTAAAAAACTTTTATGCTTTTGGATTTGTAACTGTCTCATTAGCTGTAAAAAAAACTAAGAAAATCTTGTCAAGTAATAATAAATTCCAGTAAAAAAACACATCACAAACTTCCAACCAGATCTAATGGACCCGTGCAGTCTAATGTGGTAAAAAAAAATCATGGGATCCTAAGGGTTTTTAAGAAGCAGCAGACCTGGAGGCACTAAGGCCAGGCAGGTGGGGAATGCTGGCAGGGTGCCGGGGAGGCCAGAGTAGCAGTTCAGGGTTTTCTCTGTAGCCCAGCAGTGGGAGACCTGTCTGGGGCTGGTGAAGGAATGTCTCGCTAATCTGCCCCATTCAAGCTCACCCTTTCCTGTGTCTCTTTGACTGCCCCTTTGCAGTTAATGGAGCATACTCCCAGGAAGGGATGGAGAAGAATGCATCCTTAAAGGTCCAATTCTGTGCCTCTCTACTCAGAAGTAAGCTTTGCAAGAGGCATGCCAAGGATAGGTTCTGGCTGTTCTTCAGCATCCCCAGCTTCCACAGCAGCTCAGGGATGGAAAAGCCTCGGGGTGGGGGAGAGGAAGTCACATGCTGGCTGGAGGACAGAAAAGCCCGAGGAGGTGGTCTCTGGATGCACATACAGTATATCACAGAAGTGAGTACACCCCTCACATTTTTGTAAATATTTTATTATATCTTTTCATGTGACAACCCTGAAGAAATGACACTTTGCTACAATGTAGTGAGAATACAGCTTGGATAACTATGTAAATTTGCTGTCCCCTCAAAATAACTCAACACACAGCCATTTATGTCTAAAGCAACAAAAGTCAGTACATCCCGAAGTGAAACTGTCCAAATTGGGCACAGTTAGCCATTTTCCCTCCCTGGTGTCCTGTGTTATATATCATGTGTTATATGTAATGTTAGTGTTACAGTATCTCAGGTATGAATGGGGAGCAGGTGTGTTACATTTGTTGTTATCGCTCTCACTCTCTCATACTGGTCTCTGGAAGTTCAACAATGGCACCTCATGGCAAAGAACAGTCTGAGGATCTGAAAAAAATAATTGTTGCTCTACTTAAAGATGGCTAAGGGTGCAATTCAGAGTAACTATGGGGAGTCCTTGCTCCGGTGTAAGAACAATTTGCTCTGAATTGCAATATGAATTTCCCATAGATTTTCACCAGGTCATGCAGTAACTACGGGTACACGTAATGCTCCCGTAGTTACTCTGGATTGTAGGGTTAGACTATAAGATTACCAAGACCCTGATACTAAGCTGCAGCATGGTGGCCAAGACCATACTGTGGTTTAACAGAACAGGTTCCACTCAGAACAGGCCTCGTCATGGTTGACTAAAGAAGTTGAGTGCACGTGCTCAGCATCATAATCAGAGGTTGGCTTTGGGAAATGGATGTATGAGTGCTGCCAGCATTGCTGCAGAGGTTGAACGCGTGGTGGGTTAGCCTGTCAGTGCTCAGACCATACACCGTACACTGCATCAAATTGGTCTGCAAGGCTGTCATCCTAGAAAGAAGCCTCTTCTAAAGATGATGCACAAGAAAGCCCACAGATTGCTGAAGATAAGCAGATGAAGGACATGGATTACTGGAACTATGTCCTGTGGTCTGATGTGACCAAGATAAACTTATTTTGTTCAGATGGTGTCAAGCGTGTGTTATGGTAACCAGGTGAGGAGAACAAAGACAAGTGTGTCATGCCTACAGTCAAGCATGGTGGTGGGAGTGTCATGTTCTGGGGCTGCATGAGTGCTGCCAGCACTGGCGAGCTGTTCACTGAGAGAACCATGAATGCCAATAAGTACTGTGACATACTGAAGCAGAGCATAATCCCCTCCCTTTGGAGACTGGGCCACAGGGCAGTATTGCAGCATGATAACACCCCCAAGTCCAAGATGACCACTGCCTTGCTGAAGAAGCAAGGCAAAGGTAAATGTGATGGCCTGGCCAAGCATGTCTCCAGACCTAAACCCTATCGAGCATCAGTGGGACATCCTAAAATGGAAGGTGGAGGAGCACAAGGTCTCTAACATCCACCAGAGCTATGATGTCATCATGGAGGAGTAGAAGAGGACTCCAGTGGCAACCAGTGAAGCTCTGGTGAACTCCATGCCCAAGAGGGTTAAGGCAGTGCTGGAAAATAATGGTGGCCACACAAAATATTGACACTTTGGGCCCAATTGGGCCCAGGGTGTACTCACTTTTGTTGCCAGCGGTTTAGATATTTATGGCTGTGTGTTGAGTTATTTTGAGGGGACAGCAAATTTACACAGTTATTCAAGCTGTATTCTCTCTACTTTATATTGTAGCAAAGTATCATTTCTTCAGGGTTGTCACATGAAAAGATATAATAATAAAATATTTACAAGAATGTGAAGGGCGTACCCACGTCTGTGATATACTGTATAAAAGTTTAGAATCATGTCAGAACATGGAATAACATTGTAACATTAGTTCAGCACCACAGTGCCAAAAGGTTGCTGACCCATTCCAGATCAACTGGACCAACTGGAGGAAATTATTCTGTGTGACAAAAATCTGTCAAAGTGTTGTACTGTGGATGTGGATATGGTAGTGAAGAGTCTAGCACTGTTTGGCTGAGCTGGTGTGATAGCAT
Organism: Cryptoblepharus egeriae; assembly: GCA_030015325.1. Classification (NCBI taxonomy): domain Eukaryota; kingdom Metazoa; phylum Chordata; class Lepidosauria; order Squamata; family Scincidae; genus Cryptoblepharus; species Cryptoblepharus egeriae. Next base: position 42,696,851 of record JAREYC010000008.1, read on the forward strand.
CCAATATTCAGGAATATCCAATCTGCTCAAGGAACAAAACATCAAATTCCTAAAATCCAACTGCTGGGAGGGAAAGTTGTTTGGCTGGAAAGAAAACCTGGGGGGATTGCACCACAGTATATTGCACCACAGAAGTGCAATATACTGAAAGACTGGTCTGTTATTATATCACATATCAGAAGAAACATAAAGCAATTTTTCTTATTATTTATGGTAGCAAAACTTATAAAAGTCTAGCAGATCTGCAAAAAGCTTTAACCCAGCATTCTACTCCCAGAGCATTATTGGAAACCTTTCAAGTTCCATAATAAAAGGAAAAGAGAGTCTGTCTCAGAATATGAAGATGAGCTCAGAAAGCTGACTGAGCGATGCTCAGTTGGTAATGACCTCGAGAATACGTTGAGAGATTGGTTTGCTTATGAAGTAAATGAGGAGAAAACTCAAAGGTACTTGTTGACAGAAGGAAACCTAACCTGGGTTAAAACTACACAATTACCAGCAATTGTACAAGCAGCAATGAGGTACATAAATAATTTGCATTTAGGAAACTCATCTGAACTCCATAAATAAAATACAAAGCCCACTACAAAAGTTTCACACATGCAAACAAAAATTTCATAGATGCAAACAAGCAGTTGGACATTTAGAACAGGAATCTGGAAGGTATCAGTGAAAAGGCAGGAATTTTCTTACCTGCAAATGTCCTTTTCTTGGAGGAGAGGAAAAGGTGCATTCAGGAAAATGCTGAATTTTCCTCTGGGTTTGCTCCCGCCCTCCAGTGAGACAGGGCCGGACTGAAACTTGTCTCCTCCTTGCGTGGGGCAACTCCTCCGCAGTCTGGATCCAAGAGCCCGAAAAGGAGAAGAATGCCATGGAAAACTATGCTTGAAAAGACAAAACTGAACACAGAGGAACAACACAGAACAGCCACCAAAACAGGTAAACACAGTTCCCCCAAGGGCCCGGTGGTACCACCGATTCTCGGGATCAGAAACAAAACAGTTCACCATGAAAGGATAACCAGGTAGGTAACAGACCAGGAACATCCTATAAACTTTCTAACTAGAAAAAAACCCCCAGGAACCCCCACTGGTTCTGTCTAGGGAGATAAGGTAGAGTGTGTCTCCGCTGAGGTGGGCCTAAATGCACCTTTTCCTCTCCTCCAAGAAAAGGACATTTGCAGGTAAAAAAATTCTTGCCTTCTCTGGAGGAGGGAAAAGGTGGATTCAGGAAAAGCCTGGGACATACCAGAGCCTCACACTCAGGGTGGGGGAGACGCACCTATCTTTAAGCCACCACCTTCTGCAGCACTCTGCGGCCGAAAGCAGCCTCAGCCAAGGCTGCCTGGTCGATCTTGTAGTGCCTAATAAAAGTATTTGGGGAGGACCATGCTGCCGCCTTGCAAATAGTTTCGAGAGAAATGCCGCCCTCGAAAACTGCAGACGCTGCTGCCCCTCTGGTGGAATGAGCAGTTATACCGTCAGGTGGTACCTTTTCTGCTGCTCCATAAGCCTCCAGGATTGAAGCTCTTAACCATCTAGACAGGAAAGATGTGGATGCCCTCTTCCCTCTGGCTTGCCCCCCGAATAAGACAAATAGCGCTTCAGACCTCCTGAAGTCCTTAGTCCTATCTATGTAAAAGCTCAGTGCCCTTTTTATACATCGAGGGAGTGCCATGCCCGCTCCTTCTGGGAACTTGGATTTGGGCAAAGGGTGGGGAGGACTAGTTCCTGGGTCCTATGAAAAACTGAGTTTACCTTGGGCATGAACGACGGGTCGAGTCTAAGAATGACCCTGTCTGCCTGGAAACTACAAAGATTTGGATTGGTGGATAATGCCCCAATTTCCGACACCCTCCTTTGCTGATGTGATTGCCACTAAAAATATAGACTTCAGGGTCACAAACCTGATTGGCACTGTGGCAAGAGGCTCGAAAGGTGCCCCCATTAGTGCTTTCAGTACTGTCGGTAGGTCCCAGGTCGGAAAGCGATGGATGACTGGAGGCTTTAAAGTTTCAAGGCCTGAATGAAACGCTTGCAATCAGGATGGAACTGATTTGCCTCCTTGGGCACTGAGGATGGAACTTATTGTGGACAATTGTCGCTTGATGGTATTTGTGCTTAAACCTTTGTCAATACCTTCTTGAAGGAATTCCAACACCTGGGATCGCTTGGGTTTGGAACAGGAAAACCCTTTAAGCTCACACCAGAAGGAGAACTTGCACCAGGTTCTCGCATAGATTTTGTTCGTGGAATCCCTCCTGGAGGCCAGGAGCATGTCGAGGACCTGTTCCAAATAGCCCTTCTTTAGGAGCTCCCGCTGCTCAAAAACCAAGCTGTTAGGTGGTAAATTTCCGCATCCGGATGGAGTAGCGGACCCTGCCGCAGCAGGTCCGGCCTGACCAGGAGTCGCAGAGGTGGTCTGGTCATGAGGTTGACAAGGGTTGGATACCAGGGGCGGTGGGGCCAATCCGGAGCCACCAGAATCAAGGATGATTGAAACCTCCTCACGCGTTGTAGCACCGATTGCAGAAGCGGGAGAGGTGGAAAGGCATACAGCAGTGCCCGAGGCCAAGGATAGAGAAGGGCATCGGTTGCTAGAGCCAGCGGATTCTGAAAACGAGAGACGAACTGTGGAACCTATGTGTTTTCCCTGGAGGCGAACAGGTTGATTTCCGGCATGCCGAAGGTGTCAGTGATCAATTGGAAGACTTGGGGATGCAAGCTCCAGTCCCCTTCCAAAACTTTCTGGTGACTGAGCCAGTCCGCTTCCAGGTTCGTCTTCCCTGGAAGATGTACAGCTCGCAGGGACAGAAGGTTGGATTCTGCCCAGAGGAAGAGTTTGGAGGCTTCCTTCATTAGCCCGGACAACTTTGTGCCTCCCTGCCGGTTCACGAAGGCCTTTGCTGAGACGTTGTCTGTGAGTAAGAGCACGTGGCTGCGATGGACGAACTGCTGAAAATGAATCAGGGCCAGGCGAACGGCCCTTAATTCTAGACAGTTTATGGAGAAGGTGGCTTCTGTCCTGGACCACGACCCCTGTGCCAGTTGGGAATGCCAGCCGAGGAGGCTGGCATCGGTCATGAGAGTCAGTTCGGGAGGCCGATCCAGACTGGTACCGATTGACAGTCGGTGAGGGGTGAGTCACCACTCCAGCGACGCTATCACATCGGGTGGTAGAGTGAGAGACAGGAGGGCCCTCCTTTCTATCAGCTTCGAGAAAGGCCGTAGGAAGGCCTGAAGCGGCCGCAGCCGGAAGTGCGACCACGGTATGACGTCCTGGCAGGAGACTAGGATCCCCAGCAGGGAGGCCAGCATTGCCAAGGACATTTGATGGTCATCCCGAACCGATGACAGAAGCGTCTGAAGCTTTTCCCTCCTCTCTGGGGATAGGGAAATCTGAAAAGATGAGGTGTCCACCAGCAGGCGAAGGTGGACTAACTTTTGAGCCGGAGTTAAGGAACTCTTCTGCATGTTGATGATGAATCCGTGCACCCGTAGATAGTCCATGGTCTGGTGAAGATGTTGAGAGGCCAGAGAGCTGGAAGAAGCGGCAATTAAAATATCGTCCAGATATGGAAATAGACGGATCCCCTGCCTCCTCAGATTTGCCACGAGGGTCACCAGGACCTTGGTGAACACTCTCGGGGCGGCTGAGAGCCCAAAAGGGAGGGCTCTGTACTGAAAGTGATGGGTGCCATAGGAAAACCGCAGGTATTTTCTGAAATGTGGATGGATCGGAACGTGCAGGTAGGCCTCTGACAGGTCCAGCGAAGCCAGGAAGTCCCCACGTTCCAAGGCGGCCATGATGGTTCTCCAGGTCTCCATTTTGAACTTCGCTTTGACAATGAACTTGTTCAGCCATTTGAGGTCTAGGATAGTACAGGTGTCCCCGTTCTTCGGTACGAGGAAGAAGACCGAGTACACCCCCCTGCCCCTCTGATCCGGAGGGACTGGCTCGATGGCTTGGATGTTGAGGAGATGCTGGATGGCTGATGACTTCATCCTGTGTTTGCTGGGATCTCTGGAAATCGGGACCTGTCAGAAGCGGTCTGGTGGAAGAGTGTGGAAATTCAAAGTGAGGCCCTGGGACACGGTCTTGATTACCCAGGAGTTGGTAGTGGACTCTCGCCAACGCTGAGCGAACCCAAGCAACCGGGCCCCAATAGCGCAGGGTTCGTCCAAAGGCCCGGCGTCATGCGGTCCTGGAATCCTTTGACCCAGCTTTATGGGGGAACTGCTGTTTTCTGTATCCTGGCTTGGGTCTCGGAAGCACCCTAGCGTTGGTCCAGCGGGATTTGAGGCGGGAGCCAGAGGAGTCCTGCTGTTTGAATCGAAAGGACCGAAAGGACTGTGATTTGAGTTTGGTCAGTTCCTTTTTCCCTGGGGGAAGGACCTTCCTCTTATCCTTGGACTCGACCAGGATGGGGTCCAGCACCTTGCCAAACAGCTTACTGCCCTCAAAGGGAAGATGGATCAGTTTGGAGCGCACACCGGATTCTCCAGACCAGGATCTCAGCCAGAGGGCCCAACGAGCCAACACATTCACTGCCATGGAGTTGAGGCGCATAGAATCCAAGGAGGCATCTGTGGAGAAGGCCGAGGCCAGGGCACTCCTCCTGAAGATGCTCTTAATAGACTTGGGCAGGTGTTTAATCTTGGTGGCCTCCTGGGCCCAGATGAATGCAGCCCTGGCCATCACCGAATTTGCTGAGGAGGCCCTGAAGGCAAAGGAAGAGAGCTCAAAGTTCTGTCGGAGGCTCCCCTCGATCTTCTGATCGATAGCATCTTTGGGCCAGATGTCCCTGTCTACCGGGAGGGAGGAAGAAGCCAAGGCAGCTACTGATGCATCCACAGATGGAACCTTAAGGAGTGCCATTTGTTTGTCTGGTAAAGTATAGTATTTGTTGACCAGCTTAGGCCCGACCCCTTTGGAGGTAGAGGCTTGCCATTCCTAGGCAAAGATGCTATTGAAGGCCCTTGGAAAGGGGAACACAGTGCCCTTGGACTCGGATTTAGGGAAGGCTTCTGCCTTGTCATGGTCCAAATTGGAATCAATATCAGAAGGCCGAAGCAGGTTGAGGCAGACAGAGGACCTATCCACCATGGCCTCCAGATAATCTGAAGGAAAAAGTCTGTCTTTTTTGTGGGCCTTTTCCTCAGTATCTCTACCTGACAGCTCCCCCTCCTCCAAATCCGAGTCAGATGAGGAGGATGAGGAAGAAGAGGATGTACAGAGAGAAAAAGGATTCTGTTTATGTTTCTTGGAAGTCTTGCGACTGGATTTGCCTTTAACTACAAGATGTTTGGTCTTGCGTAGCCTTTTCCTGGGTGGGCTAGGTGGAGAGTCCTCTAAAGAAGAAGAAGAACTAGATTTGCAAGGGGCCTTGGTCATGGATGATGGCTTGACTGAGGACTTGGCCATGGCTTTGACAAGGGCTGGTAGGGTTTGGGATACAGCCTCATCTATGGCCTTTTTGATTGAAGCTGCCGTGAGGGAGCTGGACTGGTTGTCAGAGGCAGGGGACCCCAAGTCATCCTGATTGCCCAGTGCCATCTGGTTAGAGACCCCAACTGAGTCCTGATCCTGAGCCATGATATCAGGTTGAGTTAGCAGCACAGCAATATCAACAACTAAGTCCCTAAAGAAGACTGTGTAGGTACTCTGACTTTTCCTTCCTCTCCACCCTCAGGAACAAACTGCTTTTTTTCCCCCTGTTAGAGTGGCCCAACGGGGCTGTGACTCACCATGGGCCTCTGAGGCTATGCAGCGGACAGGCCGGGTCTTCAAAATGGCGGGCGTCCTGAGCAGGGCAAGCGCGGGAAAGCCTCTGGTGTCTCAAAATGGTGGGCACGGTTCGGGCGCCCGCCGCGTAGAAGCCCGCGCTGCCGGAGGTGGTACTGACTGCGCTGGGCAGGACGCGAGGCCTCCACACCTCAGGAGCTGCCACTGGGGGCCAAGAGCGCTGGTGCCCGGGAGGGAGAGGTCCGCGCCTCCTCCTGCGCTCTGGAGAGTGCTGCAGTGCCGGTAAGGAGGCAGAGTCCGCAGGCGACCTCCCCCCAGTCACTGAGCGGGCGAGGCGAGAGGACAGAGCCCGAAGGTGCCCTCCTCACCCCCCCACACCACCGCTGGCTGCGGGGCTGGCCCGTTCAAGGCAGGGGGATGGAACCCGGAGGAGTCCCCACTGCCGGAGGCCCTCAGGCTTGGGAAGAGTCCCGACCCGGAGGGAAGACCTGTCCTGATGCCCTGGTCCACCAAGAGAGGAGGGGGTGAGAGAAGGGCAGGGTATAGAGGTAGAGAGGATGGGAAAGAAGAGAGAGAGAGACTAGCTGAGCTCTATGGAGCCCAGCAAAAACGTGGCCCTACTCGTAGGGAGCCAGAGCTGGACTGGGGAGGAGTTGCCCCAAGCAAGGAGGAGACAAGTTTCAGTCCGGCCCTGTCTCACTGGAGGGCGGGGGCAAACCCAGGCTTTTCCTGAATCCACCTTTTCCCTCCTCCAGTGAACAGCCACAACATGAAAATGATTCCTATCAAGCCAGGGAAACAAGGAAGAAGCAGGAGGCATTTGAAAAGGAAAAGAAGGAAGGACAGCGGAGTCCATACTGTGTGTAATACATGAAACTGTTGATCCCTCCAAAGTATTTGTAGAGTTAAATAATTTATTTTATTTATTTTTTAAAAATTTGTATCCTGCCTTTCTCAGGCTGTTTGAATGGAGATAGATACCGATGCTATACCCTACAATCCAGAGTAACTACGGAAGCACATAAGAGACATTATGTGTACCCGTAGTTACTGTACCACCTAGTGAAAACCTATGGAAAATTCATATTGCAATCCAGAGCAAATTGTTCTTACACCGGATCAAGGACTCCCCGTAGTTACTCTGGATTGTGCCCTAAGTTACAGTGATTAACAAAAGGCTTATCCACAGAGTAAACAGGAAGTACCTACATGGGAAACCATCATGGTGACAGACCTCATATCATTGGTTAGACCCTTAAAATAATGCAGTGCCAACCCTGGGAGCAGCATGCCTACAGCATTGGGCATCCCAGTCTGCCCTGGCCCAATCATCAGCCTGATCCATCTGCATCACCATCACAATAGCACCAACAGCGAGCCTGCACAGCATTTCAGCTAGTGCGTGGCCTTCTAACATTTGTACTGCCAGCTGTGGTCTGCAACCTAATTGAGAAGTGCCTTTTCGAATGCATATTTGCCCTAAGAGTTTTTGCTTTTGGAACATTGGACCCTTTACAAAAGGAAGGGGGTTGGAATAAAGTTTGAAGAAAATTGCAGAAGATATAGGCTAGTGAAAACCTATGGGAAATAGTGAAGATATAGTGCCCTAGTGAAAACCTATGGGAAATTCATATTGCAATCCAGAGTAAATAGTTCTTACACTGGAGCAAAGACTCCCCATAGTTACTCTGGATTGCGCCCTAAGCGATCTGGCACAGGTCTCCTATTGTCTTCTAGACCAAAAGGATACATGCAGTTTGAATAACATTTCACAGCATTCTGTGTAATTGTTCCCTGCTCCAGGGAGGTAGGTTCGTGGAACAGCTTTTCTGCATGATTGACTGAATTGATCTCTCTTTGTTTTTGTACTTCAAGTTAAATGTAGAGAGCATTTACATTAAATATAGATGAGATAACCAGATCACAAATAGTTAGGCATAAAGGCAATTATATTTTGTGTGTTTCCCCCCCTCTAAGAATGAGAAAGCCCTGGAAGTACTTTCCTTATGAATGGATAATACTGAATACTGATGTAAGTAATGTGACATAAGTTATCACTTATCTGATGTGGGGTCATAATGATAGGCTGTATATATGTTTTCTTTAATAGGACAAACTGCAAAAAGAAGGGGCAAGAGTTATTTTTGTGATATACTTGACTTGAAGGGTTATGTTTCCTTTCACACCCTCATGGTCAGCTGCTATATGAAACATTTCATCCTATCACAGATTTCACATGACATCATTGCATCCTTTGATTCTTCATGGATGTATAGGTGTTGTCAAAAGGAAGTTAATGGGGCAGGTGCAAACTCCAAAACAAATAACTTGTCCCTACCAACCATGTTCCCATTTCTGGACCTCTTCGGTAACTTGAAGAAAAGTCAAGTATTTTTTTCAATAACTTGAAGAAAAGTCAATATTTTTCACATGTTGAGAGCGCTTTTCTTGATTACCTTTTCTTTTATTCCAGATAAATTTCTGATACAATTTCACATTAATACCATTTGGTACTTCCTTCTTCCATCTCCCAGCTAATCTTATATTCCTTGGGATAGGTGCCTGAATTGTTTAGTAAATTCAAGTAGGCAAGGTTGGAACCTATGAGAAATTCCAGGCAGTCTGATTCACACCTGTGTGCTTATGGTCACTGCAGTGTGCCATGATAGTGGTCTGTCCCAGCACCAATATCCAAATCGAAGACCATCTGTATGTAAACTTTGTGCTCCACATTCTAACGCTCAGTGAAATTATCTCACCAAAGTGAAGGATTTACCACTGACAGCATTGCTGCAGATAGGGCTTTGACCCTTACCCCAACCGAACTGACTTGAAATCAGGAAGTCTTTCTATGGCTTGACCTATGTATGATAAAATTTATCTTAATAAAATGATCTGCTCATGTGTGATCCCTTTGCTACCTAATATGGTATTTTTAGAGGCATAAATGACTTGCAACCCTTGCAACTCCCCTTTCAAGCAATTAACATGCACAATTGCGCCAAGATCAATGTCATGACTTTGTTTTCAAAAGAAAACAAAAGGTCCTCATAGCTTTTTCTGGTTTCCAGCAAAACTATTTATATTCTGTTTGCAGCCCAAATAATTATACTGTATCCCTTTCCCCCTTGTTTCCCAGATTTCATAAGACAGAGTGGCCAAGAGGGAATACACACCAAATGGGGGCGAGAAGAGAAATAAATGGAAAAGGCCAGAAACAGACAAAAAAATGAAACGAGTCATAAAAATTGTTTAAATGTGTATAGAATTAGCAATGGGAATTGAAATGCAGGGAATAAAGTCAAACAATACTCCTCAAGAAGTAAATAATTGCAGTGATTCACTAGAGGCCATTAAATGACACATGTGGGAGGGCACTTGGGGATTACAGTTTTATTTTGGCTGAGACCAATGATGAATGGCTGACTTCCCAGTCAGCAACAAATGATCTTAAATGTCAAGTTTCTTAGGTTGATATGATGGTTTGTGAATGTAAAATGCACAGAGACATATGGAACTCACTCCTGATTATTTTTTTCTAGCCAGGGTTTCTCAAGTATAGGTCATTATGCACTTTGTAGGTTATCATCTAATTGTTGGTGCATCATGAAAAGGCAGTGAACAAACCAATAGCAGACAAGCAGAATGTTGAGCCCTAAGGAAAGTGAACTGGGCTGTGGGTGGCGCAAGCAGTAAAGACGCTGTGCCTGTTAACCAGAAGGCCAGGGTTCGATTCCCGGGTCAGCCCCACAAGACAGGGTGAGCTCCTGTCCTTACCCCAGCTCTGCAATGCCAGCTGGATCTAATCGTATTGGCTCTGCCTTTCCATTGGACTAATTCAGTGGCGTGGAGAGGGGGGATTTGCTGCTTGGGTTACAGCCTATCCTCCATAAAAAATCAAATTCAGGCTTTCGTGCTTCGCATGCAGCGTATGCAGCGCTGAGCACGATACCATAGTCTTTCAAGACTGACCGAGGCCTGCTTTTAAGGAAAGTGAAACTGAAGCTGCAGTTCTAACACCTAGTTAGGCTGGCTGATGGCATAAGTCTCAGCATAAGTCCCGTGCTGGCCTGGAAGTGTCACAAAAGTGCTATAAGGTACTTTGTGCCACTTCTGGGGTGGTTAGGCCACTGGCCTCCCCACACCACCATGGGAATGGGGAGTGAGTGAGTTGTGCTGGCCTAAATTGGTTAGGATTGTGCTCTGAGGGTACAATCCATAATGGCACTTTTGAGACTATTGAGACACATAACGAGACTTTTGCAGGGAGGCTACAGAGACAATTTACTTGGTGGAGCTGGGCTGGTTTCTCCACCTCATCTCCTCTTACTTATTCATTTTACTTTACCTGGCTGAAGTTTATTTTAGTGCATTAAGCTCAATTTTTATAAGGAAACTGCTGTTTGTCCTGGCTATCTATTTTCTTTGCCTTTGCTGCTGTTTGGATAAATAGATGGATCTGAATAGTGTCCAAAGAAAACCTCAGTATGGAACAGAGTCCATAATGCTTGCTTACATACAAGGCAAGAAAGTGATCCTGAATGTTCTCCTCTATATTAGATTAACATTCAAGACAGAGGTGAACACAAACCTTTTCTCCCTTCCAGCTTCCATCTAGCTTTGTAACTGTTGCTACTAACCCTCCTTCCATCCCTTTTTTGCTTCTTTGACAACAAAGTCAGAGAGAGAATTTTTCAACCCTACACCTAGGACAGCCACAGTTCTCTTCCACAAAACCAGGACAGGTTCCCCTCAGGGTGTCCAGACATCCAGCATTGCCCAGACTAGTCTGGCACAATAGGGAAACCCCTCGCTGCCACTGGAAAAAATGGCACCATGGGCACCACCATCTTTGAATTGCGCATGCACTTCTAGTGCATGTGCTGCTCTGGTTTTTCCCAGAGTGGGAGACTCAGGTGGGTGAGGAGGAAGCTTCTCCCCTGTTTCTTGGCCAATCAGAGCGCTCCTAGAGCACTCTGATTGGCCGAGAGGCCCCCGCAGCAGTCATTTTGAAAACTGGTAGAGTGCGCATGTGTGCAGATTCTCTCTATCAGAAGCAAAGCATAGCTCTGACACATTTAATCAGATTGGTTGTGGTGACTGATGTGATTTTGTATACTGGCATCTGCGACCTCATCATACCAGGTGCAGAGCCCAGACATAAGTCTCGATGGAAACTGATAAAGTCAGGTCAGTCACCAGAGCCAATCAGATTAAAGAGAACCAATTGGGGCTGAGGCCAAAGAAAAAGACAACGATGAAAAGAGAAAATTGCACCAAGAAACAAAATGCCTTTAAAAATGCCATTTTTTAAAAAAAAAATGGCAATAAAATAAAATATACAGTACATGTTTACAATGTGTAAAGTTTACATGTTTGTCAAAGCAAAGGAAAGCAAAAATTAAATCAAGTTAAGGTGCAATCGCAATATGAGTGACCAATTGCAATATATGTGAAGTTCCCAGGAATGCTGCTTTTTGTAACTGGGCAGTTGTGATCTTCTGAAGGCCCGTGAAGTTTGGATGTTCCTGGAGACTTAATGGAATCGCTCCAAGAGCACCTATTATTATAGGAAACATTGACTGCAATCCTAAAGACACTTTCCTGGGAGTAAGACCCATTGGACACAATGAGGCTTACATCTGAGTAGACATGGTTAGGATTGTGCTCACAGTGACTTTCTTTTCCCAGGTTCTCTGAATTTCTATCTGTAGGTCCTTATATTGCGTGATCTTCTCATGTTCTTTCTCTTGAAGCCAACCATCTTTTGGTATTGCAATGTCAATTATCCAGACCTGTTTTTCCTCAACCACAGTGATGTCTGATGTATTGGTGGTGTACTCCAATCTGGTGTATTCCAAGTGGCGGTTGGTTGAATATGGAAGTCCCACAGGATTTTGGCATGTTCATTCTAGACTATTTTTTTCTGGTTTGTGGTCCCACCAGTTCTAGGTTGTACTTTTAGCACAGATTCCAAGGTATTGTGGCAGCCATTTTGCTGTGTCTTTCCAGATAGTCCATTTGGGCAATCTTTCTGCACCCACAGATGATGTGTTCCACTGTTTCTTTAGCCTCTTTGCACAGTCGGCACTTGCTGTCTTTCTGGTTTTTGTCTATTTTTGGCCTTTATTGCATTTGTTCCCAGTGCTTGTTCTTGGGCTGCTGGTATCAGACCTTCTGTTTCTTTCTTTAATGTTCCTTTCCTCAGTCGTTGACATGTTGCTTTATTATCAGTATTAGTATTCTCTTGACTGTTGTTCAAGTATTGTCCATTCACTGCCCTATTTTTCCACCTGTCTCTTCTTAACCATCTGCACTTTGTAATCCCACTTTGTTTCATCACACTTTAGGATGCCTTCTTTGTGAGCCTCTTTTAAGTGTTCTTGACTTCCCCTTAAATACTCTGCCAAGATTATTATGTACTATTTCACAGTCATCAGGTGTTTGACTGGAATTGGCCCTATTATGATTTGGTTCCTATCCAAGGAACTAGGAATCACAAAGGTATCATCTCTATTATTATTATTATTATTATTATTATTATTATTATTATTATTATTATTATTATTATTATTATTATTATTATTATTATTATTGTGTTTGTTGTTGTTGTTATATTCAAAACCAACAGTACACAGCAAACAACTTCTCCACACTGGTTTCTGTAACATCACAAGTCGGACCCTTCCCAAGTGTCTAGGAGTGTGTGATGTAGTGGTGTACAATATGTGCAGAGCCTAGTAGAGCGGCCTTTTGCAGTTGACAGAGTGATATTTTGTCAATGCCAACAGTTTTCAAATACCTGCCAAGGTCTTTCGGCACTGCACCTAGTGTACCAATTATCACTGGAACCACCTGTGCTGGCTTACACCATAGTCGTTGCAATTCAGCAAAAAGCTGATTATCTGGATCCCTTCCAATCTGGATTCAGACCGGGGTTTGGGACAGAGACTGTCTTCGTCGCCTTGGTGGATGACCTACGCCGGGGAATGGACAGGGGGAGTGCGTCCCAGTTGGTCCTGCTGGACCTCTCAGCGGCCTTCGACACCATCGACCATGGTGTCCTTCTGGGTCGATTGGCCGGGTTGGGGATTGGAGGCACTGTTTTGCAGTGGTTCCACTCCTTCCTGGCTGACCGGTCCCAGAAGGTGGTGCTGGGGGATGCTTATTCGGCATCCTGGCCTCTTTGGTGCGGAGTGCCACAAGGTTCCATTCTATCCCCCATGCTATTTAACATCTACATGAAGCCACTGGGAGAGGTCATCCGGAAGTTTGGAGTGAGGTGTCATCAGTACACTGATGACACCCAGCTCTATCTCTCCTTTCCTCCTGAGTCCAAGGAGGCAGTTGAAGTCCTGAATCGTTGTCTGGAGGCAGTGGGGGACTGGTTGAGGGTGAACAAGCTGAGATTAAATCCTGATAAGACAGAGGTTCTCCTGGTCCGGAAGTCCTCGACTTGGGTATAGGACTTCTTCTGAAGGAGCAGGTTCGCAGCTTGGGGGTTCTCCTGGATTCGCAGCTGCTCCTGGAGTCCCAGGTGGCGGCTGTGGACAGGGGAGCCTTTGCTCAGCTTCGGCTGATCCACCAGCTGCAACCATACCTGAGTCGCTTGGATCTGGCCACGGTGACCCATGCCCTAGTGACATCGAGACTAGATTATTGCAATGCACTCTACATGGGGCTGCCTCTGAAGACGGTTCAGAAACTGCAACTAGTCCAGAATGCGGCGGCCCGTGTGGTTGCTGGGGCTCGTCAGTTCGACTCTGTCGGGCCACTGCTTCAGCGACTACACTGGCAGCCCATTCGTTTCCGGGCTGAATTCAAAGTGCTGGTCCTGACCTTTAAAGCCCTAAACGGCTTGGTTCCAGGGTATCTGAGGGACCGCCTTCTTCCGTACAATCCGACCCATCACCTAAGGTCATCTGAGGGGGCCCTTCTGACTGTGCCGCCACTAAGAGACGTGAGAGGTGTGGCGGCCAGAGATAGGGCCTTCTCGGTGGTGGCACTCCGGCTTTGGAACTCCCTCCCCTTAGAACTGAGGAAAGCTCCCTCACTACAGAGCTTCAGGCGGAGCCTTAAAACCTTTTACTTTAAAAAAGCTTTTTAAATGGGGGCAGAGGTTGGGGGGCTTTTATCTTTTTTATCTTTTCTGTTTTATCGTTTTTAGTCTACGTTTTTAGCTTTAATCTAATTGTATTTTAATTACATTTTAATGTGTTTTTATCTCTATTATCATGTGTAATTTTAGTGGTGTTTTATTGTTTTTTAATTGTTTGGCCACCTTGAGTTCCCCCCTGTGGGGGAAGAAAGGCGGGATAAAAATTACTTAAATAAAAATAAATAAATAAATAAATAAATAAATAAATAAATAAATAAATTCAGTTTTTAGATCTTGGTATCGGGAAATTTTTTCCAGTTGTTTCTCTTCAGTTATAATGTCACCAGGTATGGCAATGGCAATAAGCCACACTTTACTCTTTTCGATAATTGAGATATCTGGAGTATTGTGTTCCAAGAACTTATCATTCTGTATCCTGAAGTCCAACAGAAGCTTGACCACTTTTCAGGTTTATGGTCCCACCAGTTTTTTGCCACTGGCAGATGACAGTTTTGACATAAATTCCAGTGGATCATCTGAGCAACAGAGTTGTGCCTCAGTTTGTAGTCAGTCTGTGCGATCTTCTTGTAGCAACTTAGAATGTGGTTGATGGTTTCATGCACTTTTTGTAGAGCCGGCATTTTGGGTCATCGGCTGATTTTTCAATTCTGACCTTGATGGCATTTGTCCTGATGCCTGTTCTTGGGCAGCAAGTATCAGGCCTTCTGTCTCCTTCTTCAGAGTTCCACTAGTGAGCCATAACCAGGTCTTATCCTTATCAACTTTTCCTTCAATCTTGGCAAGGAATTGGCCATGCAATACTTTATTATGCCAACTGGCAGTCTGAGCATGAATTGCACTTTTGCAATATTCATAGTTAGTTTTCTGCACTTTCAGCAACTTTCTCTTGTTGACTTCAATCCGAGCACATTCCTGGCGCTCTTGCACATAATCTGGTACGACATGCTTTTCTTCTTCAACTGACTGCTTCACTTGCAAAAGTGAATTATCATCATCATCATCATCATCATCATCATCATAAATACACAGCAAACAATTTCGTGCTGGTTTCATTCACATCACCAGTCGGACCCTTCCCAAGAGTCTAGGACTGTGTGATGTAGCGGCGTATAATTCATGCTGATCCCAGAAGAGCGGCTTTCTGCAGTTGGCAGAGTGATATTTTGTCAATGCCAATAGTTTTCAGGTGCCTGCCAAGGTCTTTGGGCACTGCACTGAGTGTGCCAATTACCACTGCAACCACCTGCACTGGCTTACACTATATACGCTCTAATTCAATTCTTAGGTGTTGATAGCGGGAGATCTTTTCCAGTTGTTTCTCCTCAATTCTTCTGTCACCTGGTATGGCGATGTCAACAAGCCACACCTTACTGCTTTCTATGATGGTGATATCTGGAGTCTTGTGTTCCAAGACCTTGTCCGTCTGTATCCTGAAGTCCCACAGAAGCTTGACCTGCTCATTTGCAACCACTTTTTCAGGTTTGTGGTCTTACCAGTTTTTTGCCACTGGCAGATGATACTTTGGGCATAGATTCCAGTGGATCATCTGGGCAACAGAGTTGTGCCTCAGTTTGTAGTCAGTCTGTGCGATCTTCTTGCAGCCACTTAGAATGTGGTCAGTGGTTTCATCCACTTCTTTGCAGAGCCAGCATTTTGGGTCATGGGCTGATTTTTCAATTCTGACCTTGATGGCATTTGTCCTGATTGCCTGTTCTTGGGCAGTAAGTATCAGGCCTTCCGTCTCTTTCTTCAGTGTTCCACTAGTCAGCCACAATCAGGTCTTATCCTGAACCACCTTTCCTTCGATCTTGGCAAGGAACTGGCCATGCAATACTTTATTCTGCCAACTGGCAGTCCGAGCCTGAATTGCACTATTGTGATATTCATAGTTGGTCTGCTGCACTTTCAACAACTTTCTCTTGCTGACTTCAATCAGAGCAGATTCCTGGCTCTCTCGCACATAATCTGCTAGGGCAGCGTTTCTCAAAGTGGGGGTCGGGACCCCAATGTGGGTTGCCTAGAGCTTTCCTGGGGGTTGCCAAAAGACCTCTGGCTGTAGCTGCTTGCGCACTGGGGCCGACTGACAGCCTCAGGGCCCAATCCTATGCATGCCTACTCTGAAATAAATCCCATTGTGTTCAATGTGTGCACAGAACACACATTTCATTTATAACAATGAAAATACATCCTGCATATCGGATATTTACATTACAATTCATAATAGTAGCAAAATTACAGTTATAAAGTAGCAACAAAAATAATTTTATGGTTGGGGTCCCCACAACATAAGGAAATTATAAAGGGGTCACGGCGTTAGGAAGATTGAGAACCACTGTGCTAGGGCATGTTTTTCTTCTTTAACAGACTGCTTCACTTGCAAAAGTCCTCTGCCCCCTGATTTTCTAGGCAGGTACAGCCTGTCAACATCACTACGTGGATGTAAAGCATAGTGAATGGTCATTAATTTCCTTGTTTTCCTGTCCAAGTCATCCAGTTCCTTTTGTGTCCAGTTCATAATGCCAGCAGTATACCTAACTATAGGTATGGCCCAGGTATTTATAGCCTTCATAATGTTGCCGCCATTCAATTTGCTCTTCAAAATTGTTCTAACCCTCTGAATATACTCTTTGCTGACCACAGTTTTTACATGCCTGTGCTTGATATTGTCCAGCTGCAGTATGGCCAGATATTTGTAGGCTTCAGGTTGGTGGCATTTAATGGTTTGACCATTCAGCATTGCAATGCCATCACTTTCCGTGATCTTCCCTTTGTTTAGTGCCACTGTGGCGCATTTGTCCAGGCCAAACTCTACATTGATGTCGATACTAAAGACTCGGACTGTATTGGTGAGTGACTGGATTACTGCTTCTGACTTTCCGTAGAGCTTCAAATCATCCATGTACAATAGATGTGAACTTTTCTGTGAACCTTTGGCAGTTTGGTAACCCAGATTCACTTTCTGTAGGATCACTGACAAAGGGATCATCACAATGACAAACAATAATGGGGACAATGAGTCCCCCTGGAAGATTCCCTGTCTAATGTTGACAAGTCCATAACTTTCATTGGCTACGAATAATTCTGTCTTCCAGAGTTTCATTGCATTTTCAATGAAATTTGTAAGATTTTTGTTGACTCCGATGGACTCCAGACATTTTATGATTTAGCTGTGTGGCAATGAATCAAAGACTTTTCTATAGTCAATCCAAGCCATGTGCAGATTGGTTTTCTGGCTTTTACAATTCTCCAATATCATTTTATCAATCAAGAGCTGATCTTTTGTGCCCCTGCTTCTCCGTTTATTGCCTTTCTGCTCCACTGGTAAGATGTTATTTACTTCCAAGTAATCCTGAATTCTACCAGCTATGAGGCCTGTGAGGAGCTTGAACATGGTGGGTAGACACGTTATTGGCCTGAAGTTTCCTGGTGCTATCCTTTTTGCTGGATCCTTCTGTATTAGGAGAGTCTTTCCAGTTGTTAACCACTGGCTGATGTTACCTGTTTGTAGCATTTCATTAAATAGTTCAGCGATTTTTCCATGCAGGCTAGTCAGGTATTTGAGCCAGAACCCATGGAGCTGATCATTACCAGGTGAAGTCCAGTTTTTAACTCTTTTCACTCTGTCTGATCATTTCAGTTGTTATTTCTATCTGTTCCATTTTGTTCTTGGAGAAATGTTCTTCAAACCCTTTTATCCACCCAGCACCTCTGTTGTAATCTTTCTCGGTTTCCCGTAAGTTTTTCCAGAGTTGAGTAGTCGCATTTTTCTCAGGTTTTATTACTTTTATATCTGCTTTCTGATTCAACGCCTGGTAGAACTGCCTTTTATTATTATTATTATTATATTATTATTATTATTGTAGTAGTAGTAGTAGTAGTAGTAGTAGGAGGAGGAGGAGGAGGAGGAGGAGGAGGAGGATTATTTATAGCCTGCCTTCCCTATGCTCGTCCAAGGCAGCTTACATAGTTTTTTATCTTTTTATCCTTACAACAACCCAGTGAGGTAGGTAATGGTTCTACAGGCAGCCCATAGAACTCTTCCCATGTATACAGTGTAAATTGGCATCATTGATCCATAAGAGCCCTACTAGATCAGGCTCAAGGCCCATTTAGTACAGCTTCCTGTATCTCAAAATGGCCTCAGGGATGTAGCTAAGAGGATGCAGAGCATAGCAGCTGCAATGCCCACATGCAACTACTCTTGGGTTGCTATAGCCCTGTCAGACACATAGGAGAACATGTGGCCTACTCTGTGGCAATGATGGCAGCAATGTCACAAACCTCCCATTTGGACAAAGTAAATGAGTGTATTGTGGTGTCTCTGCTCCAGAGGATCATTGATGAAGTGGATTATCTGGATCCCTTTTAGGGCTGTCTTTGAGAAGGAGTTAGCCTTGGTCACCTTGGTGGACGACCTACAACAGGGGCTGGAGGCTGGATGGAGGGAGTGCATCCTTCCTAGACCTTTTAGATCTCTCAGCGGCTTTTCACATCATGTCAATGGGACAGTTGGGGATCAGAGACACTGTTTTATGGTTGTTTTGATCATTCTTGGGTATCAGATGGTGGTACTGGGGGACTCCTGTTAAGCACTCTGGCCCTCGAGGTATGTGTGCCATAAGATTCTAAATTGTCCTCCATGTTGTTTAATCTCTATCTAAAACTTCTGGGAGAGGTCATGTGGAGACGTGGAGTTCGGTGCCAACAGTATGCAGATGACTTTAATATCTACATGAAACCACTGAGTCAGGTCATCTGGAGATTTTCAAATGGGTTTCATCAGTATGCTAAAAAAAATCTTTGCACTGGGTAGAAAATGGCTCAGTTATGCCACTGAGGGCAGGTGGGTGAGCGGGCTATAGGGGGAGAAGCAGTTGGGTTTGGACTCTGGCTGATCCCATCTACCCAGACTTACACCACATCTAGACATGGCCCAAGTCTGAGTTAGACTCATCGGAGCTGCTGAAGCCCTACCAATTCTTGCACTAGATACATCTCAGGTATGCCAACCTGCCTGTTCCATTACCTTTTGATTGTGCTATGAGTGGCCTAACTGTAATTGTAATTGTCACAAGATTTTTTACAACACTTTCTTGATGGTGGATCACACCAGTGCAACCCTTAAATAGGATTATGATATAAGGTTGCAATCCTAACTCCCAGTTAGGCTGGCCTAAGTCCCAGCACAAGTCCCGTGCTGGCCTGGGGGTGTCACAAAAGTGCTATAGGGGAAAGGGTTAGGCCAGTGTTCCAACATCCACTTACCGTACATACTCGTGTATAAGCTGACCCGTGTATAAGCCGAGGCACCTAATTTTACCACAAAAAACTGGGAAAACTTATTGACTTGCATATAAGCCTAGGGTGGGAAATGCAGCAGCTAGTGGTACATTTCAAAATACCATAAAAAAGATACCTACCAATAAAATAACATTTACTGAGGCATCAGTAGGTTAAATGTTTTTTAGTATATTTTTCAAAGAAAAACAGTAAAACAGTACTTTAAAATTTGAATTTTGTAGGATTTGAAGTACTGGGAACCACATCTAACAGGATAAAAGAAAAGACTTTAAATGAGTGAGTGGGGAAGGGAGGCAGGTGAGTGAGTGGGGACAGGGTTCAGGATCAGACAGAGAAGGGTGGTGGGCCTTCTTTTGGGGGTAGGGTGCACCTCCAGGCTCTGGGCTGCATCCATGGCACATCTACTCAGAAGTAAGGCCCACTCCAGCCAATGGGGCTTACTCCCGGCAAAGTGTGGCTAGCCTTACAGGATCAGGGCTGCATGCATGGCACATCTACTCAGAAGTAAGGCCCACTCCAGCCAATGGGGCTTACTCCCAGCAAAGTGTGGCTGGCCTTGCAGTTTCAGGGCTGCATGCATGGCACATCTACTCAGAAGTAAGGCCCACTCCAGTCAGGCGTGCAGCTTCAGGGCCCAATCCTGCGCATGTCTACAAAGAAGTAATGTAATGCTACCTGAGGCTGAGGAGGGACCTGGCTGCGGTGGGTTATCCAAGGAGGGCTCCATTTCTGATTGTGTGATGAGTGAGTGCAAGGCAAGGCATCCAGGCAGTGCATCCACAGTGGAAGGTGCAAGGAAGTGGAAGGTGCAAGGTAGGCTGGGTAGGCCATGTGCCTCCTCCTGGAGCCGGTACCAGCATCATCAGCAGCAGCCAAAGAGGCTGCAAACTGGAGAGGCAAAATGCGAGCAGGCATCAGCAGCATCAGCAGCAGCTGAAGAGGCTGCAGGGAGGGCAGGTGATCTTGCCCTCCTCCTCCACCCCTGCCTCCTCCTCCACCCCTGCCTCCTCCTCCTCCTGAAGCCGGCAAGAGTTGGCAGGAACAGCAGCAGCACCACCACCAGCAGCACCAGGAGAGGTGATTTCTTTTTAAATTTTGCCTCACCCGAGTATAAGCTGAGGAGGCTTTGGGGGCAGATGTTTTGGGTTCAAAAAACTTGGCTTATACTAGAGTATATATGGTACCTACCTACATCATGACGGGAAGACCAATGAGTTTTGCCCGCCTAGGTTAGGATTGCACCTATAGGACGCAATCCAGAGTAACTATGGGTATTCCTTGCTCTGGTATAAGAACTTACTCTGGATTGCAGTATAAATTTCCCATAGGTTTTTACTAGGTGGTGCAGTAACTGCGGGTGCACATAATGTCTCTTACGTGCTCCCGTAGTTACTCTGGATTGTAGGGCAAGTCACCTTAAGTACTGGTGAGGTGGTGTAGAAATTAGCAGCTGATCTTATATCTCATAATTAAGTGTACTTGTGGACACAGCCACAGAGGGTGATGGGAATGGAAGTGAGACAGGGCTGTCACCCACACCAGACAACATATTGCAGATTATGCCATTAGCAGACTCATTCTTTGCCCAGGTAAGTAGCCGGCAACAGTGCAACTCCTGGCAGTTAATGTTTAAAAAGTTCTGAATTTTGGAGCACTGTGGAATTCAGAACTCCAGATAAAGAGTAATCAGTCTGTTTTGAAGGGTGAGAAGGTCGCTTCATCCTTCTTTAGAGGGTGAAGAAGAAACAATCAAGTATGACTTTAAAGGGGCAGGATGTTTCAAGATATAATTGAAAGAAGGAAGAAGAGCAAGACAGATCGATGCATTAATG
The DNA here is from genome assembly GCA_030015325.1 of Cryptoblepharus egeriae. Taxonomy (NCBI): domain Eukaryota; kingdom Metazoa; phylum Chordata; class Lepidosauria; order Squamata; family Scincidae; genus Cryptoblepharus; species Cryptoblepharus egeriae. The sequence continues at coordinate 42,717,848 of JAREYC010000008.1, forward strand.
CAGCTACATAAAAGACATTTCTGTTAGCCACCTTGAGTTTCCTCTTGAGAAAAAAGCAAGAAACAAATAAAATGAATAAAAATAAATAAAGCAAACTGAAAAAGAGAGGACTTGCACAAGATTGAGCAGAGTAGAGAGCTTATAGAAACCAACCTGTATCAACTTAAACACAAGAAAAAGATGTCATTCAGCTTGATCAGGGATTGGTTCAGATGGTATTTCAGTGAGCTTACACTAGTAGGTAACTCTCCACACAAGTGGTCTACTTGTGAGCAGTTGAAAATTGGAGGAGAATACATACATGCATGCACTACTTGTGGCTTCTCTTTCAAATTTATCGTGCTGCTGGCTTCTTTTATATTTTGCCACAACAACAGAAGATCAATCACATAAGCACTTGCAACTGTCTTACATCTTTTAATTATCGAGTAATACTGATGCAGGTTTTCTTACCTATAATTGCAATCAAGGCTTAGAAATTTAGTTTTCACTCACTAGTCTATAAAATATGTAAGATAAACAAGAAAGGAGGAGGAGGAAAGAGATGAGAGATACCAGTTGCACCATCGCTGTGGCTGTGGAAGCATTCTAGAGATTGCTTTTCAGGCTGCTAATTGGTACTCTTAAGCATAGCCTGCAAGTCATCTAGAAAGGAACAGGGTCCTGGTAGTTAAACATATTTTTGTTATTCTTATGAGGAAATTTAGAAATATACAAGGAAATGGAATGCCAAATTGAGTTAATGTTCTATTTGTCATTCTGTCCTTCCTGAAATGTTAATATGGCCATTTTATCAGTGAGTGGAAGTGTAGGAGGATCTCCCTGGGGATCAAACATTCTTTCCAATAAGTGGGATGGAATGACAAACTCTGTTGACACAAGAGAGGTTTTGAGAAGGTCCCTGCATGCTGCATAATGTTCCTGTTGGGTTTTGGTTTTGTGACTTGGGTCACAGGATGATGTGTCACAGCAGTAATTTGAAAAGGTCCAGTCAGTGTCATTTGGGATTGGTGCATTACATACTGCAGATCCAACCTTTCTTTCTGGATTTGACTCAACATGAATGGCCACTGCTATCAGAATCACAATCACTATCAGAATGACTTTTCTCACACTTTTCTCACAACTTGGAGGGTATGTATATTCCCTCCAAAATGTGAGCACCAACAAGAACCAATATTGAGAAATTTAACCCCTAAGGGGATGAAAAGTGATGTAATGTGTTCCATCCTATATTTAACATTGAAGACTGACTGATTAACACTCAGCTCCAACCCCTAGACACAGAAGCATGAAATTTGGGGAATGCAGTCTTTCCGTGATAAAAGCACCAATGATTTGGTGCCTGCTAGTGTCCAATGGTACCTTATGCCTGGTGTTGCCTGCTGGTGCCCAGTGCCTGGTGGCTGGTAAAGATGCCCAGTGGTCCCTGGCATTGTCTGCTGCCCACTGCCACAACTGTGAAATGCACGAGGTAAGTGACCAGCCCCACCTCTTACTACCTATAATTAGAAGCAGTGTGCAAGGCACAAAAATCCTATGTGGTAATAGCACATCCTTTAGAGATAAAATGTAGCTCTAAGTAAGTTGTCAGAGATGAGTAGAGGTCCTTTCATTGACAGCACAGGTTGGGGATAATGCAGTAAGTACTGAGGTAAAAATAAGTTTACCTCAGATTCATGCTGCACGTTTTAAAAATGCTGGACGTTTGTGTTGAACTTTGGGCAGAACTTCACCATAAAGGAATACCATCAAGCAATGAGTGTGTGTTTTTGTAGAAAAAATTAATATTTTTTTTTACACAACAGTGGAGCAAATTTGGTGCATCTGTGTAGAAGAGGAAAAAAAAGTAAGAAAAATTCCAATTTAGAATTCCATCATGAAACGACACCATTCTAATTTCTCCATGCCATGGTTTGTTAATATTCCACAAAGTCCCACAATGCAACTATAGGATGGTATTCAAATCTATGAACATGAGGCAATCATGCTCAACAGAGTATAACAATAATTATAATAGAGATTAAATAAAAATAATTAGAAAAAGTTCATCTAGTTTTGATGTATTAATTATTCTGACCCTGTTCTATTCAGAGTCTAATTATCTGGTTCAGTGAAAATGCCAAGATTTCTACAACTCATAAAAATTACATTGAAGTAATTATGTCAGCAAACTAAACAGTGTTCATTTACCAAGCTTTTTTTATGCACACATTTGAATATGCTTTTTAACTGTTTTTTTGGCTCTTTGTTCCTATTCAGGGGAAATAATACCTGTGGAGAAATTTGAAAGTCAGGACATAATGTGCAATTCTTGCTGATATTTTTTTTGCTTTTGTGAGCTGTCTGTAAGTCTCATATAACCTTTGTTTAAAATACATGAATTAAAGTTCACTCTTCACTTGTCTCAAAGAACTATTTTGAAGCCCAACCTCCACATCATAAATGGGGGAAAAACAGGTTTTCCAAGCAGATATGGAGCACATTCTCTTTGCAAAAAGTTGGGTATCCTGGAGTCTGTGGCCAAAAATGAGGTACAAAACATGATTTGACTGCTGAGCACCAACTCCATGACAGCGCACATGGGATGTGTGCAGAAGGTTCATTATTCAATGTCAGACATCTCCAGTTGATCACAACAGGAAAGACATCTCAGTTCTCCTGATGACTTGCAGTAGACTTATATAGATGGAAGAGGCAATTTCACTTGTTCATCGTTGCTTTTCACAATGATTAAGCTGTGACAATATTTTACTTTCCAAAATATTGGTGCAAACTTTCCTAAGCCGGTTCAAACCAGAACTGCTTCCAAACCCTGGAATGAAGACATGGAGCACAATCCTACTCAAAAGTAAGCCCCTTTGTGTTCAATGGGTCTTACTCCCAAAAAAGTGTCTTTAGAATTGTATCCATACTTGACAATAATTGAAATTACCTATGAGAAGCAACCAAATTACTACTAGAGGTGCCAATAATGTCCTCCCAAGCAAGTCTTCAAAAGAGTGGGCCCAAGAAAACCTGCTTCAGATGGAAAGCACGCATGACAAACCCCTTATAGTTTTCTCTGATACCACCACCTCTCAGATTAAACATCCTCAGAATAAACATCCTATATATTTATGGATAGTTTTATCACTTCTTAACTGCCTCTTCTCCAAACTAAGCATGCAAACCTCCTTGAACCTGCCCTCATAAGGCATGGTTTCCTGATAGGGCATGATTTCCTAACCATCCAAGTTGCCCTCCTCTCTACTCTAGTTTGTCCATATCCATATTAAACTGCAGTGCCTAGAGCTGGACACAGTATTTCAGGTGGAGTCTGACTAAAGCAGAATACATTGTGCCTTTATTTCTTGTGATCTTGATAAAAAGCTTCTGTTGATGTATCTGCTTTCTTTGCCACCCCATCACATTTCCAGATCATGTTAACTTGCTATCTATTTACAATCCAGTCCTATCCAACTTCCCATTATAGCACCAAAACAGGTAGTGCTGTATAGTATGGTGGGGCCTGGGAGGTACTGTGTTCCCAGGCTCTAGGCAGCAACACACCATTTTGCCTTTTGCAGCATTTGTAACAGTCCCATAGCATTGGGCCATAAATAGTCCAGGTCTTTTCCACATATTCTACAACTGTTTAGGCAAGTATCCCCAATCTTATATGTGTGCTTCTGATTTTTCCTACCATAAAATATATATTACCAATCTCCAAGTTCATATTGTTTGAATTTGCTCAGTTTTCCATGTTGTAACCTTGGCTAACTTGGCAAAGATGTACTTTTAAAAGTAGTATTATCTTATACTCTTATTTAGCAGGGAAAGCAACTGTCTTTCACCCCAGCATGGAATCTTTTTCCAGTAGTGGCAATGTCTTCAGCAACTTTTTTAGACTGTGAGCACTGTGGGGACAAGGAAACGTTTATTGATTTTATTATGCAAAAATAAAATTGAGGCATGCTCTGTTTCCTATAGGGGTGAGGTTATAAGGACATCTCCTCAAAATTAGTGAATGTTTGTTTCCTTACTTCCTAGTAATCCTCTTGTTGCCATATTGGTCTACTTGACACTTTACCAACAAGGTCAGGCAGTTGGCATAGGTATTGGCAGAGGTGACTTTGCTGGCTATAATGTTGGTGGTGACTTTGTTGGTGTAGGCACCCCTTGCCTACCTGATACACTTCCTGGTGGCACCAATCCCCACAATTCATTCTGATTATCTGCCTTGTTATGTTGCCTTCCCCCATACATTAAACGAATTAACTGGCACAGGAGTAACCAGACCAGCCATTGCCACAGAGATGGCACCACTTATGGAATCAGCCTGGTGGCATGCAAAAATGCAACATATTTATCAACCATGCAAACCATGCTTGCACTTGTAAAGTGCAGAAGAGGGATAGGGCTGGTCAGTAAGAAAATTAATGAGGAATGGAGGGAACTGGGAACACGTGTGCTAAAATATTGCCTGAAGCAGATATCTCTTGGTTTGTTCCAGGAAGGTCGACACATGGAAACCTTTCCCACTCAGACTGACTACAAGTTTGTTTGCAAGCCACATTGCAGTGGAAAGGCACAATATAAATACTTTATATTGTATTTTATATAAGTATTTTTAAAGTACAATATATGTATTTCATTTTTTTAAAGTACCATAACTGCAGGTGAAAGGTTCCAGACATATTAAGAAAAACACAGGGTGTGGCTTGATAAGGTCAAATAGAGGGAACTGAGAAGTCATGGGGCAGAGTCAAAGTAGGTAAGAATATTTATTCCTAGCTTGAAACATTATAATGCCCATTAGCTAGCTAAGCTTCTCATACAAGAGGCAGGCTCAAGTGTCCAAATCTTACCAACATTAAAAGAGAAGGTTAATTGTGTGATTATAGCCTCACTACAAGAAACATACCATGACCACATTATTTCATGTGAAATCAATGAAAGATAAAGGTCTCATAATTTATTGGATACTTATGCTTTACAGTAGTCTAATTTTGAAAAGAATGCTGCCTCTGGCAAAACAAAGAAAAAAGTCAGAGTGTAACAAAGTTACACTGAACTCTGAGTGTACCTCAAGAGTACACTTGTAGGTTCCCCTGAACATGTGCTGTCCATTTCTCTGCCACAAAAGCGTTCTCTGCTACTTCTGTACAGGTGTGCATTAGTTCAAAATCACTGTCTGAGCTTTAACCTTTTCTGTGGAATGAAAGATTGCCACTTTAAGAGCTTGTATCAATGTCCCTATGAAAGACTTCTTGGGGCTTTTCTATTTAGAGAAAAAATAAATCCACCTCAAAAACCTAAGGAGGGAATATACAAAACGTAATGAACGTAACATTTATAACGTAATGAACGAAACACAAAAAAACCATGAAAGCACAAAAGAAGATTTTAAAAAATGAAAGGGAACATTTCTTTACCCAAACCATTAGTGATGTTGCTAGGTAATTTGGCTCTCAGTGACCCTAAATTTTTGGCACTCTCCATATGATGTGTATGTCCTCCTTTGCTGAGGCACCTCTGCTCCATGATCACTCAGCCTCTTATATATTGTACATCATACCACCTCCTCCTAAAGATTGGTCTACCCTCCCCACATCATCTGTTTCTCCCCCTCCCCATGGTGCTTGCTCCATTATTGAAGCAAGCAAAGGAGAAAGGAGAAGCTGTGCCACTTGGGGAACTGCAACCCAACTGGGCAGACCAGTTGGGCAGACCTGTATGCTGACCAGACCTGTTTTCCCATGAGGTGTGCTGCCTCCCTGGTGCCAGGATACATGATATCATGGAGAGGTTACCAAGGATGATCACGCCTGCTGATCGCCACCTGTTCTTACTCATCTACATAGGAACGAATGATACTGCTCAGCAAACTTTTCAAAAGATAGTTGGGGATTATGAAGCTCTGGGGAGGAAGATTAAGGATCTGGGGAATACCCAAGTGGTATTCTCATCCATCCTCCCGGTAATTGGCAAAGGTCCTCAGAGAGATGGCAAAATTTTCCAGGTCAATAGCTGACTCCAAAAATGGTGTCTTCAAGAAGGATTTGGCTGAGCTCCCTTGAAGAGGGACTCCTAGCGAAGGATGGACTACATCTCACAGGTGGGGGGAAGAGTGTCTTAAGATGGGAAATGGCCAACCTGATCAGGAGGGCTATAAATTAAAAAAGAAGAGGGTGGGTTATGTCCAAAGGGAACTTAGGAATAAAGAAAATACTCTGGATGGAAATTGCCAGGGCACAACTATAACTCAAAAATATTTCGAGGGGCTTGGCCTTAAAAAACAGGGGGAAAATGCAGTGAGTTGCAATCTTCAGGGCTTTTGTTGCATTTACACAAATGCAAAGAGCCTGGGAAATAAACAAGATGAGTTGGAGCTTTTAGCAAATGAAGGGAAATTTGATTTGATAGGAATAACTGAAACTTGGTGGGATGACTCCCATGACTGGAACACAGAAATGGAAGGTTGTCAGCTGTTCAGGAGGAACAGGAGTGGCAAAAGAGGAAGTGGAGTAGCATTATATGTCAAGAACATATATACCTGCTCTGAAATTCAGGAAACTGGTCCAGATATTCCTGTGGGGTGTGTTTGGGTAAAGGTGAGGGGGAAAAACAAGAGATAAAACATTGTGGTGGGCGTCTACTATAGACCGCCAGGCCAAGGAGAAGGAGTAGACAATGTCTTCTTGAAGCAACCGGAATGAGTTGCAAAGGAAAATGAGGTGGTATTAATGGGGGACATTAACTATCCAGATATTGCTGGGAAACAAACAAGGGGGTGGGGCTGCTCCTGGACAAAGATGGAAAACAGGTGTCTGGAAACTAGGAGAAGGCAGAGCTGCTCAACTCTTACTTTGCGTCCATCTATTCTCGGACGGAGGGCTGTGCAAATAGAGGTGGGGGACCATTGGCTGATGTGGGGATGTGCTTGCATCCCCAAAGAGGTAATGGTAACATGGATGGTGCAGAACAGCAGATTAAGATTGACAGAGAACTGGTTCGAAACCACTTAACAGGCCTAAATGAATTCAAGTCATTTGGACCAGATGAGCTGCATCCTAGAGTTCTTAAGGAACTTGCATATGTCCTTGCAGAGCCTCTGTCGATCATCTTTGAGAAATCCTTGGGGAATGGAGAAGTGCCACTGGACTGGAAGAGGGTGAATGTAGTCCCAATCTTTTAAAGCATGCCCAGTTGGAAAAGATTCCAAAATTGGTCGGTTTTTTCTATTAGAAGTTATGCTTATAATTTGACAAGATCTTGTGATTTTTTCCTTATACCTAGACAGTTTTAAATCCGAAATCATGAATTTTTTGAATTTTTATTTTGCCTGTAAAATCAAAATTTTACCACTTGGTACCAGCTGGAAAAAATTCCAACACTAAAGTTACATTCAAATTGTATCTGTATGTAGCTTTGACTTTATGACAAGGCATCAATGAAGATGGATTAGTGGGGCCCACCTGCTGATCTGCACTGATTAGCATCTCTGGGGACAGGAAAACCACCATTATGTGAACAAATGGTGTAGTTGCCTCCACTTTGAAATTCATTTATAACTGCTTGCTAAATTCATTTAGAACTGCTTGCTAAATTCATCTTTGTAAAAGGGAAGAAAGAGAACTATCTGAAAGAGAACTGATTTGTGCTCGTTTGTTTTTCTATCTATCTGATTTGTGCTTCTGGTTTAGCAGGCCTGAAGCAGGCCTAAATATTTCCTCCCATTATTGCACATTATTGTGCAGAAAGCCAGAGATGGTTCATTTCTGCTATTCCTCACCACATCAATAGCACATCAATAGCCATCAGAAATGTATGTCTTCACAAACAATTATCAGCTATCATCATGTGCTTTATTATTTTTCTGTATAATATCATTTTTGCTATATAATATTCTGGCTATATAATATTCTAACCCCTTGCTAGACCAACAGCTTCACCTGTTCTCCTGTGCTGCTGCCTGCCCTGCATTACAGGACAGCACTACAAACTATGAACTATCATTAATAAACTTTATGTCAGATATGTGGTTAATCAATGTTTCGCAAGGTGTAATATATCAAAATTCTTTGTTCCACAACACTTCCTAATAAAAAACAAACCCTACAATCCAGGATTGTACAAACCCTACAATAACTACGGAAGCACGTAAGAGACATTATGTGTACCCATAGTTACTGCACCACCTAGTGAAAACCTATGGGAAATTAATATTGCAATCCAGAGCAAATTGTTCTTACACCAGAGCAGGACTCCCCGTAGTTACTCTGAATTGCACCCAAAGTTTTTTATGAAGTTTTACTGAAACTTGAAGCAACATTAATTCATTATATGTGCCATACTACAGTATTGGGAAAATAAATCCAAGCTGTTATTGGTGATTGTTTTTCCACTGGGCATGCTAGGGTTAAGAAGGAGAAAAAAGAAGATCCGGGAAATCATAGACCAGTCAGTTTAACTTCAATCCCTGGCAAGATATTAGAACAAATCATAAAACACACAATTTGTGCACATCTAGACAAGTAATCTGTGACCAGCATGGATTTACCAAGAATAAATATTGCCAGACAACTCTGATCTCCTTTTTTGATCAGGTTACAAGCTTACTGGATAGTGGCAATGCTGTGGATGTCGTTTATCTTGACTTCAGCAAAGCATTTGACAAGGTCCCACATGACATCTTAATTGGGAAGTTGGAAAAATATGGGCGAGACAAGACAATCGTTAGGTGGATCCGCAACTGGCTCGATGGCCGCACTCAAAGGGTGTTAGTAAATGGGTCTGCATCAACCTGGAGGATGGTTTCAAGTGGGGTACTCCAGGGCTCTGTCTTGGGCCCAGTCCTCTTTAACTTTTTCATCAATGACTTGCAGGAAGGGATACGGGGGAGCCTGATCAAATTTGCAGATGACACCAAGCTGGGAGGAGTAGCAAACACAACAGAAGACATGAGAAACCTCCAGGAGGATCTGGATAAACTGGAATACTGTGCTGTAATAAATAGAATGAACTTCAACAGGGAGAAGTGCAAGGTTCTGCACTTAGGCAATAAAAACCAAAAACATAGGTATAAAATGGGGGATATGTGGCTTGGCAGCACAACATGTGAGCAGGATCTTGGAGTTGCCATGGATCACAAACTGAACATGAGTCAACAGTGTGATGTTTCTGCAAAGAAGGCAAATGCCATTTTAGGCTGCATTAAGACGACTGTAGCTTCCAAGTCACAAGAAATTCTAGTTCCTCTTTATTCTGCATTGGTGAGACCTCACCTTGAGTACTGTGTTCAGTTCTGGGCACCTCACTTTAAGAAAGATGCAGCCAAACTGGAGCAAGTCCAGAGGAGAATGACAAGAATGATCAGTGGGATGGAAGGAAAGTCTTACGAGGAAAGGTAATTTGGGATCAACTTGGGATGTTCAGCCTGGAGAAGAGGAGGCTGAGTGTAGACATGATTGCCCTCTTCAGATACCTGAAGGGATGTCATATGGATGAAAGGGCTCATTGTTTATAGCTGCTTCTGAAAGCAGAACTAGAATGAATGGGCACAAACTTCAAGAAAGGAGGTTCTGGCTGGATATCCGGAAAAAATTCCTGACAGTTCAGGCGGTTTGGCAGTGGAACAGATTGCCAAGGGAGGTGGTGGACTCTCCCTCACTGGGGGTCTTCAAGTAGAGGCTTGACAAGCACCTGTCAGGGATGATCTAGGAGGATTTCCTGCTGCAGGCAGGGGGTTGGACTAGATGACCTACTAGGTCCCTTTTAACTCTAGGATTCTATGATTCTATGGGCAGACAGGCAGGCAGCAAGCAGCCTCTCTGCAGTGTACTACAGGCAGCCTAAGGTCTCTTGCACACAGGGGCTGCCCAGGCTGCTGGAGAGAAGGACTGTGTGTAGGCAAGGAGTGGGAAGCAGGGCCAGGACCCAGCAGTTATGCCAGATCATAGTCCCTTTCCTGGGCAGCCCACAACACTCCCAGGCTGCTCAGATTTGTCTCACTGTTTGACATTTCCCCTTATTTTACATTAAGGGGAAAAATTCCCCCCTGGCACAGCAACAGCCCATAACATGCTCTGGATACAGCACAGGTATGCTGGCCTGACTGTTCCAGTGCAGGTTAGCATTGTTCTACATGGATAGCTCCATCCCATAGCAATATATAGGGTTCGGCATGGCCGGGCACAAGGTGTTTGGGAGAATCTTGCGTTTGTTAACTAGCCATTTTGCTGGTTTCATGAAATATTATCTTGCCAGTTTCTACATAACTTCAATGGTGGAACCTGCATCATACCTAAATTCCCAGAGGGTCAACCAGTTGCAAATAAAGCTGAGCCTGAGGGAACAGGGTATTCCCAACCTCTAGTGATTGTCCTCCTATTTAAACTGCAACCATAGAGAGAGAAGGAGAGCTCAGAGCAGGTATCCCCTGCTTTCTGATTGTTCGTTTTCTGATAATCCATTCCTTCAACACTTTTCAATTATATCCAGAACTTGTTAATTCAATGCATGTTCTGCTCTTTCAACCCCTCTCTGCTATTTTAAAGGTGAAATTGCCCTCCCTCTATGTTGTAGCTCCTGGTCTTATCTCATTCCTGAAGGGATTCCATTTGCAGAAATCTCTGTGTGGCAGCAGGAATTTGCAAGATAAAAGGGGCATTTGCAATTTGCTAGTTAAAAAAGCATTGGAAGCAACATTTATAAACTAAATAAGAGGGGGTTCCATCTTTCAGCGGTTTTCACTTTTGAATGGTGCTCTAGTCCCAAACCTATCCAATAAGTTCAGGATGCGTATATATATCTCAAGGCTTGGGGAAATAGATGGAAAGCTCCCTGGGCATATCAGTAGGTGGTACTGTGGCATTTCAAGCTGTGTCGGTGGTAGTGGTGGTACTGTAGCTGCATTGGCTACACTTGTAGCAGCCCTGTAACAACAGCAGTGTTATGTACCTTGTCAGACCTGCGCTACACATCAGCATTTCCACTTGAGAAATAGCTAGAATACTAGTACACATTCCCTGAATCATGCACTCAGTTTTCTGGTTCTGACCATGCTGATCCACTTCATCATTCTACAACAGCCAGAAGAACTGAGTTCAACCTTCTGAAGTCCTAACACTGTCGCTCACTCTTTTTGATTCAGCATTGAAATGTTAACTTGGATCACCCCCTTATGAGAGGAAAACTCACCTCTTTCTCAGATGGGTGGGCTGCAGCTATCAGTTACTCCCCATGTACAAGCCCTCGCTAAATCTTGCCTGCTCGTTATTCCCTTACAGGCCAGAGGTTAACCTGTTAAGTTGAGAACTGATCCCAAAACAGACATTAATGTCTTAATGCATTTAGCGAGTTGTGAATTCTTGTGGTGACGGATCTGAAGGACCAGATTGTTTCTTATAACTTGACGAGGTCACCAATGGCTAAGGGCACCTGGAATGGCTAAGTAAACATAGCTCAGCTTACCCTGAGCCCCCTCAGTTATTATTTCAAAGCTATACATCATTTCACTGTTAAAAAAAGGTTCATGTGTCTTGAAATATTCAGAAGGAACCAATAAGAATGAAACAAGTGACCTTTGAAGCAGGCCAAGCCCTCCTTCTTAATTGTGTTGTTTCAGGACCCAGTATTGAGCTTAACAGGGTGGCCCTTTCACTGAAGGAAATGGTTTTGGGTATCACCTTTCCGCAACTCATGCTTTGCATTAGCAGTAAAATATTGAGAATTGTATTAATGCCTGCTTGTGACACTACATATATATGAAACATTTCACAAGGAGGTAATAATAATGGAGTTAACACTGCCATATACAACAGTTTCAAATGCCATATACAACACTGCCATATACAACAGTTTCAAACAGTTTCTCTTTTTCTGTCGTAATTTGTGAGGGTGGCTGGAAAAGATGGCTAATTCTCTTTACCACAGCTTAGGATGGCAGGTTTCTCCTGGCCTAACCTACCTCACAGGATTTCTGTGAGGATAAAGTGGAGTTTGGACAATCTTGGCAGCCCTGAACTCCTTAGAGCTGTCTGGTTTAAATATGTGAAGCTACAATAGGGTAAAACACAATTTAAAGGGTAAAACATAATTTAAACATATGAACTAACTGAAATATTTGGGGGCTTCTTTCTCAGATCAAAGTGCTGATGAGTAGTGCAGGAATGATAATAATAACAGGTAAAAAGTAACAGACGGACGGATTGACTGACTGACTGACTCACTCACTCACCAATGCCCAGCCAAAACCACCTGACCTAGAAGCGTGAAATTTGGGGAGGGTGTTCCATTCATGATGGAGGCACTCACTAAGAACTGAATTTGGAAATTTAAATTAGAAGAGGGTAAAAAGGGGTGCAATTTGTTTTCATCCCTATTCTTTACATGGAAGAATAGCTGACTGATCAACACTCTGCCTCAACCCCTGGACCTAGAAGTATGAAATTTGGGAAGCAAATTCCCTCCAAGATGTGAGCACCAACAAGAACCAATTTTGTAAATTTAACCCCTAAGAGGATGAAAAGAGGTGTAATGTGTTTTCATTCTATATTTAACATTGAAGACTGATCAACACGCAGTCCCAGTCCCTGGACATAGAAGAATTAAATTTTGGGCGCATGTTCTTTCTGTGATTTGGTGCCTGCCAGTGTCCAATGGTACCTTATGCCTGGTGTTGCCTGCTGGTGCCCAGTGACTGCTGGCTGGTAAAGATGCCCAGTGGTACCTGGTGCTGTCTGCTGTCCACTGCCATCTTGTGGTGCCTAATGCACTCTAGGGATGCATAGTGCTACGTGGTGCCCTGCACCTAGTGCACCATGTCTGCTGCCTGGTGGTGCCTGCTGCCTGGTAGGGGTGCCAAGTGGGGGTGTCTTGTGGGGATGCTTATTGGTGCCCAGTGGCAATGTGCAGTACCTGGCATGTGGTGCCCCATTCCTGGTGCCCAGGGGTGCCCTGTGCTGGCTGGTGCCTTGTGTAGATTAGGGTGCCCAGTTGTGTGGCCAGTGGTGCTCAGAGGCGCCCACTGTGTGGTGATGCCCGGTACCCAGTGGTGCCTGTAGGGATGTCCAGTGCCTGATAAGGATACCTGGTGCCCAGAGCCCACTGGTGCCCAGTGGTGCCCAGTGTCAGGTAGTCCCTACTGCTAACCTACTGCTACCCCTTGACCACTGGTGTCTGCTGCCTGGTGGTGGCCAGTGCCTGCTGCATAGGGGTATCCACTGAAGCCCAAAGGTGCCTGGTGCTTGATAGGGATGCCCACTGATGCCTGTCTTGCCTGCCACTGCTCTCTGGAGCATGGTGCCTGTCATTGCCCAAAAGTGTCAATGCCAGCTAGTCCCTGCCACTTGGTGCCACTGCCTGGTGCCCACTCATGCCCAGGGACCACAAATATTATTGAAATTTAATCCCGCAATGGCAGGTGCCTTCAGCTAGTTTAATAATAAGGTTTTTCATATAGTATATGACTTCATACCTACATATTATATGAAAAGCCTCATATTATATGCAAAGGGACCTGCACATTAAAATCAGTGCAGGTATTTTCATATTTTATATGAAAAGCCTCATATTATATGCAAAGGGACCTGCACATTAAAATCAGTGCAAGATACCTTTGTAATTGTGTATAAAGCATACAAAAAGATTCTCGGCACAATCCTAACCAATTTAGGTCAGCATAATTCACCTGTCTCCCCATTCCTGTGGTAGTGTGGGGGGCCAGCACATGTCTGTGCACTGGCCTAAGCCCCCAGGAGTGGCTCAAAAGTTCCTTACAGCACTTTTGCAACACCCCCAGGCCAGCACAGGAATTGTGCCAGGACTTATGCTGTAGTGTAGTGGTCATGATGGTTATATACAGTGATGGGCTTCAAAGAAATTAAGAACCGGTTCTCTGTCCATCTGGCAGCCACTTTTAAATGGCTATTTTTAAACTTTATATGTACTATCTCTTGTTAAGAACCGGTTCTATAGAGTAGGTGCGAACCTGCTGGTGCCCACCACTGGTTATATACCACTTCCAGGTCAAGGGTCTTCAGAATACCAGTTACCGGGAATAAAGAGCAGGGGAGAGAGTTTCCCATGTACTCCACTTTTAGGCTTCCCAGTTCTACCTAGTTAGTCAATATGGATAAGATAAATCTGATTAGATGGGCCTTCAGTTTGAACCAGGATGTCTATTCTTTTGATCTAAGATTGTATGTGAAACTGTGGAATTGCATTCATTTGGAAATTTCCAAGAGACTTGGTTTAAATATGTGAAGCTTTTATATATATATACTAGTGAAAAGAGTACCCGTGTTGCGGGAGTAACATTTCCCCGTATGCCATCCCCCCACGGCGCAACTTCTTCCCATGCGCAACTTCTCCTCATGCACAACTTTCCCCATGTACATAAACCCCCATGCGCAACTTCCCCCATGCACATAAACCCACCATGCGCAACTTCCCCCATGTGAATCAACCCCCATGCGCAACTTCCCCATGAACATCTTTCTTCCATGCACATCAACCCACCCAAGCGCACAACTTCCCTCCATGTGAAACTTCCCGCATGCGCCACTTCCCCCATGCGCATCAACCCCCCATGCGCAACTTCCCCCATCTGCAACTTCCCCCATGCACAATTTCCCCCGTGTGCAACTTTCCCCATGCACAACTTCCCCCATGTGCAACTTCCCCTCCATGCACAACTTCCCCCATGCACATCAACCCCCCATGCACATCAACCCCCATGCACATCAGCACTCCATGCGCATCAACCGCCATGCGCAATGTCCCCCATGTGCATCAACCCCCATGCGCAATTTCCCCATACGCAACTTGCCCCATGCGCATCAGCCCTCCATGCATATCAACCGCCATGCACAACGTCCCCCATGTGCAATTTCCCCCATGTTCATCAACCCCCATGCGCAACTTCCACATGTGCATCAACCCTCATGCGCAACTTCCACATGTGCATCAACACACATGTGCAACTTCCCTCCATGCGCAACTTCCCCCATGCAAAACTTTCCCCCATGCGCAACTTCCCCCATGCACAACTTCCCCATGCGCATCAACCCATGCGCAACTTCCCCCATGCGTAACTTTACCCATGCATAACTTCCCACCTGCGCAACTTCCCCCATGCAAAACTTTCCCCCATGCGCATCAACCCCCATGAGCAACTTCCCCATGCGCAAATTCCCCCATGCGCAACTTCCCCATGTGCATCAACCCATGCGCAACTTCCCCCCATGCGCATCAGCTCCCCATGCGCATCAGCACTCCATGTGCATCAACCGCCATGCACAACGTCCCCCATGTGCATCAATCCCCATGCGCAATTTGCCCCCATGCGCATCAACACCCCATAGAGAACTTCCCCCATGCTCATCAGCTCCCCATGCGCATAGGCTCTCCATGCGCATCAACCCCTATACGCAACGTCCCCCATGTGCATCAATCCCCATGCGCAACTTCCCCATGCGAAACTTGCCCCCATGCGTATCAACCCCCATGCGCAACTTCCCCTCATGCGCAACTACCCCCCATGCGCAGCTTCACCCTATGCGCAACTTTCCCCCATGCGCATCAGCTCCCCATTCGGATCAGCCCTCCATGCGCATCAACCCCCATGCGCAACTACCCCCATGCACAACTTCCCCTCATGCGCATCAACCCCCATGAGCAACTTCTACATGCGCAACTTCCCCCATGCACAACTTCCCCATGCGCATCAACCCATGTGCAACTTCCCCCCATGCGCAACTTCCCCCATGCAAAACTTTCCCCCATGCGCAACTTCCCCCATGCGCAACTTCCCCATGCACATCAGCCCATGCGCAACTTCCCCCCATGCGCATCAACCCCCATGCGCAACTTCCCCATGTGCATCTTTCTTCCATGCGCATCAACCCGCCCATGCGCCACATGATCATTAACCCCCAATGTGCAACTTCCCCCACGCACAACTTCCCAAATGCGCAACTTCCCCATGCATAACTTCCCCCATGCACAACTTCTCTCCATGCACAACTTCCCCCATGCGCACAACTTCCCTCCATGCGTAAGTTCCCCCATGCGCATCAACCCCCCATGCGCAACTTCCCCATGCGCAACTTTCCCCATGCGCAATTTCCCCCTGAGTGCAACTTTCCCCCCGAGCGCAAGTTTCCCCATGTGCAACTTCCCCTCCATGTGCATCAACCCCCATGTTCAACTTCACCCATGCGCATCAACTTCCCCCATGCGCAACTTCCCCCATGCAAAACTTTCCCCCATGCACAACTTCCCCATGCGCATTATCCCATGCGCAACTTCCCCCCATGCGCAACTTTCCAACTGCGCAACTTCCCCCATGCAAAACCTTCCCCCATGCGCAACTTCCCCCATGCGCATCAACCCCCATGAGCAACTTCCCCATGCGCAACTTACCCATGCGCATCAACCCATGCGCAACTTCCCCCCATGTGCATCAACCCCCATGCGCAACTTCCCCATGCGCATCTTTCTTCCATGCGCATCAACCCGCCCATGTGCAACTTCCCCCATACGCAACTTCCACATGCGCATAGATAGACAGATGTGTTTATTGGCCAAGTATGACTTCCATACCCGGAATTTGGCTTCGGCAATGGCTGCGTACATGCAAACACCAACTCATAAATAACAAACAATACATACAGAATATACAATCAAATAAGAACACTGCTTCAGTATTCTCCAATAATCCCTCAGCATAGTTGTTGGTTCAGCAATTTAATGGCACAAGGAAAAAAACTGTCCTTGTGCCTAGATGTCTTAGTGTACAGAGTCCTATATTGGCGTCCAGAGGGAAGAAGCTCAAACAAGATGTGTCCAGGGTGAAGAGGGTCTGCAGCAATACTCATGGCTCTCTTCCTGACCCGAGCGATATATAGATCCTCCATAGAGGGCAGGCTGACTCCAATTATTTTCTCTGCTATCTCTATAGTTCTTTGTAGTTTTTTCTTGTCCAGTTTGGTTGCTGTGCCAAACCAGACAGTGATGGAACTGCAGAAAACAGATTCAATAATTCCCCTATAAAACAGGGTCAACAGCTCTTGAGGCAGATTAAATTTTCTCAATTGGCGCAAGAAGAACAACCTCTGATGAGCCTTTTTAATAATGCTGCTGATGTTAGTTGTCCATTTCAGGCCTTGGGAGACTACAGAGCCCAAGAACTTGAAAGACTCCACCACTGAAACCACATTACCACAGATGGAAAGTGGAAGTAGCATAAGCATCAACCCCCAATGTGCAACTTCCCCCATGTGCAACTTCCCCAAGCACAACTTCCCCCATGCACAACTTCCCTCCATACGCAACTTCCCCCATGCGCACAACTTCCCTCCATGCGAAAGTACCCCCATGCGCAACTTGCCCATTCGCATCAACCCCCCATGCGCAACTTACCCCCATCCGCAACTTCTCCCATGCGCAACTACCCCCGTGCGCAACTTTCCCCATGCATAACTTCCCCCATGCGCAACTTCCCCATGTGCATCAGCCCTCCATGCGCATCAACCCCCATGAGCAACTTCCCCCATGCGCATCAACCCCCGTGTGCAACTTCCCCATGTGCATCAACTCCCATGCGCATCAACTTCCCCCCATGTGCATCAACTTCCCCCATGTGCATCTTTCTTCCATGCGCATCAGCCCTCCATGTGCATCAACCCCCATGCGCAACTTCCCCATGCGCATCAACCCCCATGTGCAATTTCCCCCATGCACATCAGCTTCCATGCGCATCAGCACTCCATGCGCATCAACCCCTATGTGCAACGTCCCCCATGTGCATCAACCCCCATGCGCAACTTCCCCCATGCTCAACTTCCCCCCAAGCGCATCAAACCCCATGCGCATTAACCCCCCATGCGCAGCTTCCCCACATGCGCAACTTCCCCCATGCGCATCAACCCCCATGCGCAGCTTCCCCCCATGCGCAACTTCCCCCATGTGCATCAAACCCCATGCGCATCAACCCCCATTTGCAACTACCCCCCTGCGCAACGTCCACATGCACATCAACCCCCATGTGCAACTAACCCCATGCACAACATCCCCCATGCGCAACTTTCCCCCATGCGCAAATTGCCGCTTGCGCAACTTCCCCCATGCAAAACTTTCTCCCATGCGCAACTTCCCTGATGCACAACTTCCCCATGCAAATCAACCCATGCGCAACTTCCCCCCATGCGCATCAACCCCCATGCGCAATTTCCCAAATGCACATCAGCTCCCCATGCGCATCAGCACTCCATGCGCAACGTCCCCCATGTGAATCAACCCCCATGTGCAACTTCCCCATGCGCAACTTACCCCCATGCGCATCAGCCCTCCATGCGTATCAACCCCCATGCACAACTTCCCCATGCGCAAATTCCCCCATGTGCATCAACCCCCCATGCGCATCAACCCCCTATGCGCAGCTTCCCCCCATGCGCAACATCCCCCCATGTGCATCAACCCCCCATGTGCATCAAGCCCGCATGTGCATAAACCCCCCATGGGCAGCTTCCCCCATGTGCAACTTGCCCCCATGCGCATCAACTTCCCCATGCGCAACTCCCCCATGAGCATCAATCCACATTCACAACTTCCCCATGCGCATCTTTCTTCCATGTGCATCAACCTGCCCATGCGCAACTTCCCCATGCGCATCTTTCTTCCATGTGCATCAACCTGCCCATGCGCAACTTCCCCCATGCGCAACTTCCCCCATGTGCAACTTCCCCATGCGCATATTCCCCCATGCGCAACTTCCACATGCGCATCAACCCCCATGTGCAGCTTCCCCCATGCCCAACTTCCCCATGCAGAACTTCCCCATGTGCATCAACCCCCCATGCGCAGCTTCCCCCATGCGCAACTTCCCCCCATGTGCATCAACCTACATGAGCAACTTCCCCATGCGCATCTTTCTTCCATGCGCATCAACCCGCCCTTGC
This sequence comes from Cryptoblepharus egeriae, assembly GCA_030015325.1. Taxonomy (NCBI): domain Eukaryota; kingdom Metazoa; phylum Chordata; class Lepidosauria; order Squamata; family Scincidae; genus Cryptoblepharus; species Cryptoblepharus egeriae. Next base: position 42,736,795 of record JAREYC010000008.1, read on the forward strand.
ACAACTTCCACATGCGCATCAACCCCCAATGTGCAACTTCCCCCATGCACAACTTCCCAAATGCGCAACTTCCCCATGCACAACTTCCCTCCATGCGCAACTTCCTCCGTGCGCACAACTTTCCTCCATGTGAAAGTTCCCCCATGCGCAACTTGCCCCCATGCGCATCAACTTCCCCATACGCAACTCCCCCATGAGAATCAATCCACATGCGCAACTTCCCCATGCGCATATTTCATCCATCTGCATCAACCCGCCCATGTGCAACTTCCCCCATACGCAACTTCCACTTGCGCATCAACCCCAATGTGCAACTTCCCCCATGCGCAATTTCCCCCGTGTGCAACTTTCCACATGCACAACTTCCCCCATGTGCAACTTCCCCTCCATGCGCAACTTCCCCCATGCACATCAACCCCCATGCACATCAACCCCCCATGCGCATCAGCACTCCATGAGCATCAACCGCCATGCGCAATGTCCCCCATGTGCATCAACCCCCATGCGCAATTTCCCCATGCGAAACTTGCCCCATGCGCATCAGCCCTCCATGCGTATCAACCGCCATGCACAACGTCCCCCATGTGCAATTTCCCCCATGTTCATCAACCCCCATGCGCAACTTCCACATGTGCATCAACCCTCATGCGCAACTTCCACATGTGCATCAACACACATGTGCAACTTCCCTCCATGCGCAACTTCCCCATGCAAAACTTTCCCCCATGCGCAACTTCCCCCATGCACAACTTCCCCATGCGCATCAACCCATGCGCAACTTCCCCCATGCGTAACTTTACCCATGCGTAACTTCCCACCTGCGCAACTTCCCCATGCAAAACTTTCCCCCATGCGCATCAACCCCCATGTGCAACTTCCCCCATACTCAACTTCCACATGCGCATCAACCCCCAATGTGCAACTTCCCCCATGCGCAACTTCCCCATGCACAACTTCCCCCATGCACAACCTCCCACATGCACAACTTCCCTCCATGCGCAACTTCCCCCATGCGAACCTTCCCCCATGCAAAACTTCCCCATGCGCATCTTTCTTCCATGCGCATCATCGCGCCCATGCGCAACTTCCACATGTGCATCAACCCCCAATGCGAAGCTTCCCCCATGCAAAACTTTCCCCCAAGCGCAACTTCCCCATATCTTCCCCCATGCGCATCAACCCCCATGTGCAACTTCCCCCATGCGCATCAAACCCCATGTGCAACTTCTCCCATATGCAACTTCCACATGCGCATCAACCCCTAATGTGCAACTTCCCCCATGCACAACTTCCCACATGCACAACTTTCCCCATGCACAACTTTCCCCATGCACAACTTCCCTCCATGCGCAACTACCACTATGCGCACAACTTCCCTGCATGTGAAACTTCCCCATGCGCAACTTCCCCCATGCTCATCAACCCCCATGCACATAAACCCCCCATGCGCATCAACACCCCATTAACATCAACACCCCATACGCAACTTCCCCCATGCGCATCAGCCCTCCATGCGCATCAACCCCATGTGCAAATTCCACCATGTGCATCAACTCCTATGCGCAACTTCCCCCATGTGCATCAACTTCCCCATGCACAACTTCCCCATGCGTATCAACCCCCATGAGCAACTTCCCCCCATGCGCAACTTTCCCCCATGCAAAGCTTTCCCCATGCGCAACTTCCCCATGCTCATCAACCCCCATTCACATCAACCCCCCATGCGCATCAACGCCCCATGCACATCAACACCCCATACGCAACTTCCTCCATGCGCATCAGCCCTCCATGCGCATCAACCCCCATGTGCAACTTCCCCCATGCGCAACTTCCCAATGCACAACTTCCCCCATGCAAAACTTCCCACATACACAACTTCCCTCCATGAGCAACTTCCCCCATGCGCCATTTTCCCCCATGCGCAACTTCCCCCATGCTCATCAACCCCCATTCACATCAACCCCCCATGCGCATCAACTCCCCATGCACATCAACACCCCATACGCAACTTCCTCCATGCGCATCATCCCCCATACTCAACTTCCCCCATGCGCATCAACCCCCATGCGCAGCTTCCCCCCATGCGCAACTTCCCCCATGTGCATCAACCCCCATGCGCATCAACCCCCCATGCACCTCAACCCGCCCATGCGCAACTTCCCAAATACGCAACTTCCACATGCGCATCAACCCCCAATGTGCAACTTCCCCCATGCACAACTTCCCCTATGCGCAACTTCCCCCATGTGCAACTTCCCCCATGTTCATCTACCCCCATGCGCAACTTCCCCATGCGCGTCAACCCCCTTGTGCAACTTCCCCCATGCGCAACTTCCCCTATGCGCAACTTCCCCCATGTGCAACTTCCCCCATGTTCATCTACCCCCATGTGCAACTTCCCCCATGCGCAACTTCCCCGTGCTCATCAACCCCAATGTGCAACTTCTCTCTCGCGCAACTTCACCCATGCACATCAACCCCCATGTGCAATTTCCCCCATTCGCATCAGCTCCCCATGCGCATCAGCCCTCAATGCACATCAACCCCCATGGGCGTCCCCCATGTGCATCAACCTCCATGCGCAACTTCCCCATGCGCAACTTGCCCCCATGCGCATCAGCCCTCCATGCGTATCAACCCCCATGTGCAATGTCCCCCATGTGCATCAACCCCCATGCGCAACTTCCCCCATGTGCATCAACCCCCCATGCGCATCAACCCCCCATGCACATCATCCCCCATGCGCAGCTTCCCCCCATGCGCAACTTCCCCCATGTGCATCAACCCCCATGCGCATCAACCCCCCATGCGCATCCACCCCCATGCTCAACTTCCCCCATGCGCAACTTCCCCCATGCACATCAACCCCCCCATGTGCAATTTCCCCCATTTGCATCAGCTCTCCATGCGCATCAGCCCTCCATGCGCATCAACCCCCATGGGCGTCCCCCATGTGCATCAACCTCCATGAGCAACTTCCCCATGCGCAAATTGCCCCCATGCGCATCAGCCCTCCATGCGTATCAACCCCCATGCGCAATGTCCCCCATGTGCATCAACCCCCATGCGCAACTTCCCCCATGCACATCTTTCATCCATGCGCATGAACCCGCCCATGCGCAACTGCCCCCCATGCGCACCAATCCCCCTTGCACAGCATCCTCCACAGTGCAACCCCTCCCTCCGAACAATATCCCCCAGTGCACCAGGCACTGAGCACCAAATTGGCTTTTTGCTAGTATACCATAATACTGTTAACCATTCTTACTGGATGTACAGGCACTTCTAAGTGGTGTTCTTCTTATATTTATCAGTGAAAGAACAACCATTCCTCTTTGCCCTAGCACATTTTCCCTAACCATAAAGAGACACAATTTCCTTATTTTACTTAATTAATTTGATTTTGTTGTTGCTGGGTTTGGGTGGGGACACAAAATCTTCTTCAGCTCCAAATATAGATCTCTGGTGGCACAAGTGGTCAAGACACTGTTTTTTATTAACCAGCAGGCCAGGGTTTGAGACCCAGGTCCCCACAAGATGAGGATCTCCTACTACAGGCAGGGGTTGGACTAGATGATACACTAGGTCCCTTCCAACCGGGGATGGGCCCAGCCTGGCCCAACAACTGGTTCCCCGGAAGTGGATAGGGCCAGGCCAGGCCAGGGGGCAGGGCCAGTGTCAGGGGGCGGGGCTGAGTAAAAATTAATTTTAAATTTTTTTAAAAAATTTAAAAAAATTAAAATTGACTGTCATGGGACTTACCTCTGAGTAGTCAGGTTGGGCTCTCAGGCTGCAGTGCCAGCCACACTTTCCTGGGAGTAAGTCCCATTGACTGTCATGGGACTTACTTCTGAGTATTCATTCATAGTCTGCAGCTGGGCTGGCTGCTCTCAGTCTGCAGCTGGGCTGGCCGCTGGAGCACAGTTAAACAGGGCACCCAGCCGGCACTTTTAAATTTGTTGCTCCAAGTGGCAGCCCGCCGAGGTGCCCCACAAGCCCCAGCGGCCGGGGAAAGGACGCTCCAGCACTGGGGCTTGTGGGGCGCCTCGGTGGGCTGCTGCTTGGAGCGGCAAATTTAAAAGTTTCAGCAGAGTGCCCTGTTTAACTACACTCCAGCAGCAAGCCCAGCTGCAGCCTCCAGTGCTGAACTGCTCTCCAGCGCCGAATGTGAACCTGTCTGCCCGGTTAACGCGGTTATCCCAGGAACCGGACAGAACCGGTCTGGGCCCACCACTGCTTCCAACTCTATGATTCTAAGATAGAAAATAGGTGCTTTAGCTATGCCACTAGCAGACCAAATGGGTGGTGAACTGCTGAGGAGGAGGAGGCAGATTTCCCCAATTTACTTTTTAAAAATACCAAGGGATGACATCACTTTCAGTTGTGACATCATCTTCGGGGCAACATTTTGAGCTTTGTACCTGGCTACATGATCATGAGCTGTGCCACTGCTTGGGAAAACTGTGCAGGGAGAGGAGGTATGCCAATTTTGGGGAATTGGGCAAAGAAAATCCTTTCAGGGAAAGCCTTATTTGGTTGAGAGGGATAGACATTTTATTGTTCGAAGCAATTTCAGTTTCCAAGACAGACCTAAAGACTCTCATTCCAGACTGCTCTGTTCCAACAAGAATATGGTCCCTTGACCATCCTACATGTGGGCATGAATTGTTAGGTGCTGGGGATGAAAAAAACATCCTTGGCATCTCCCAAGGAAAATGAAAGAATGACAGCTCCAGGGCTGTCAGCCTGGCACCTCTGGAAGACATAACATTCCTGGAAAATCCAGGTTTCAAAGACAAATATGGCACTCTGAATAGCAAGCACTCAATCATTTTCTTGTTGCTGCTCTGGGCTTAATTGGAGCTGGCAAGAGGCAAAGGGTGTGGGCCCCTTGGCTGCCTTGCCTAGTATTTGAAGCTGGGGCCAGGGGAACTCCAGTGGGTATAATAAGATTCCTACCTTTGGGGAACAAAGTTCAGAGATATGAGTTGGGGGAGAGGGAGAGCCTTATATTGTACACTGTTATGAATACCATTTGCAATTATATTTCTTTGTCGGTTTTCCAATGACTTGGCTTGACTTAATTGAGGCTGCTATTATCTCTACCAGGATCTGTCACACACATTTTTGGTTGGCATAGTTTGGATCGAGACCCACCATTTTCACTAGCCCTACACTACTTCACGTCAATTGCTGACAGTTATGGATAAGTTACATTTTTTTCCAAAACAAAAATGCTTTTTAGACGTTCTATCAATACTAATATTAATATTAACATTGATATCAACATTAATATTATATATAACATTAATAAGCAGGCCTCCATCAATCTTGAGAGACTATGGTATCATGCTCGGTGCTGCATTCGCTGCATGCAAAGCACAAAAGCCTGGGTTAGATTGTTATGGAGGATAGGCTGTTACCCAAGCAGCAAATCCCCCCTCTCCAAATCCCCCCTCTCCACGCCACTGAATTAGTCCAATGGAAAGGCAGAGCCAATACGATTGGATCCAGCTGGCGTTGCAGAGCTGGGCTAAGGACAGGAGCTCACCCTGTCTTGTGGGGCCAACCCGGGTCTCAAACCCTGGCCTGCTGGTTAACAGGCACAGTGTCTTAATCACTTGCGCCACCCACAGCCCAAATAATATAAATTAATACATTATTATTAATTTTACAGTGTATTAATAAAAATAATACACTGTAAAATTAATAATACTAATAGTGAGGCGATACCTCTGATTCCTACTTCCTTGGACGGGAAGCAAATTTCAATAAATTCCAGTCAAACACATGGCAGCTGTAATAAACAACACCATAACAATAATAATAGTTTTGGAAGCCTCCTATTCCGACATTTGTAGGATGGTGGTTGTTGTTCTCCTTTCCACTCCCAACACACAGGTATTCCATATTGATGTATTCATTTTATTTTTAAAATGCTTTTTCTGAGATGACTTTCCACTGGAAGCACCATGACAAAGAGAAAAAGACATAACAATTAAGTTTAAAGAGAAAAAACAGCTAAATGAATTCTTGAGTCAATGAAACATTTGCTGCCAGGTGCATGGTTTCAAACCTTCACATGCTTAAACTTTTCCGCAGCATAAGAAAAAATAATCTATCTGCTTGCATATACATAACTCATATGGCTTCATAATGAATTCATTCTGTATGTGTATTTTTGTTCTGTTGGCACTCACAATGTGATACAAAGTAAAACAAAAAAATTTGAAGTGTCCATAGTCATTTTAAAAAATTACTTTATTATTATTTAATTTTTTTTCGATTATATATTCTTTTCTAGTTTCTAAAACTGCATATATACTCTCCTTTTATATAACGTGGTCTAGACTGTAAGATACTAATTAATAAATATATTCGACATTAAATAATATGTCTGGCTTAAATAATATTGACCCTATAATCCAGAGTAACTACGGGAATATGCAAGTGGCACTTACTCTGGATTGCTCTATGCATTCCCATAGGTGGCACTGTAACTACGTCAGTGTAAAAGGTCCCGTAGTTTACTCTGGGTTGTAGCCCTATTCAGTAATCAGTTCTCTTGAGTAGAAAGATAGTACCTCCTTACAGCACTGCACTGCTCCAGCTTTAAAAGAACCTATTACTATAATTATTTCTGACTTTGGGTGAGGCAGCTTCATCTATCTTCTATACATATAAAAGAGAAAAGTCACTGACTGTCTTGTTCACTCACTCACTCATCAATGTCCTGCCAAAACCACCAGTCCTAGAAGCATGAAATTTGGGGATCGTGTTCCTTCTGTGACGGAGGGGTGCACTATGAACCAGTTTTCAGAAATTCCAATCAGAAGGGGCTGAAATGGGGTGCAAAGGCACCCCAAAAGCCCCAGTGCCAGAGCGTCCTTTCCCCTGCCGCTGGAGCTTGTGGGGCGCTTCGCCGGGCTGCCACAACAAATTTAAAACCAGCAGAAACTGGTTTTTTTGTAAACTGCTTTGTAAACTTTTTAGTTGAAAAGTGGTATAAAAATGTTGTAGATCGGAGGTGGGCCCAGACTGGTTCGGGGCGGTTCCTAGGAACCGGATGCTCCAATTTCCGGATGTTCGGCCGCTGGAGCGGCAGGGGCAGCCAGCCGGGCACTTTTAAATTTGTCGTGGCAGCCCGACGAGGCGCCCCACAAGCTCCAGCGGCAGGGGAAAGGACGCTCTGCCACTGGGGCTTTTGGGGCGCCTTGCCGGGCTGTTGCAGCAAATTTAAAAGTGCCCAGCCAGCTGACCCTGCCGCTCCAGCGGCCGAACCAGTCTGCCCAGTTATTGTGCCCCCCTGCCGCTACCAGATAGGTAGCTGCGGGGAAATTGGAGCATCCGGTTCCTAGGAACTACCCTGAACCGGTCTGGGCCCACCTCTGATCTACAGCATTTTTATACTACTTTTCAACTAAAAAGTTTACAAAGCAGTTTACAAAAAAATGAAATATATTAATGGCTAATGGGTCCCTGTATCAAAAGGGCTCACAATCTAAAATTTAAAAGAAAACCAGCAGGAGCTACGGTAACAGACATTGCTGGGTTGAGGAGGGCCAGTTACTTTTCCCCTGCTAAATGAAAGAGGAGCACCCACTTGAAAGTGTTCCTCTTGCCCAGTTAGCAGGGGTCTACAATAGGAGTTTACAATATCAACACTGTACCCAAGACATACACTGTAAGTTCTTTAGGTGGCATATGTACTGGTGGTAAAAAATGATGATCATATATCATATTCAGAATTTATATTAAGGAGGGTGTGATGTGCTCCATTCCTTCCTGCCGGTCCCGACCCCCTTTCCATAACAAGAGGTCTGTGAGCAAGAGGTCCCTGCTAACAGGACAAGAGACACTCTTCCAAGTGGGAGTTCCTCTTTTATTTAGCAGTGGGAGAGTAATGGGCCCACACCCCAGCAACATCTGTTCAAGTGGTTTCTGCTGGTGTTCTTTTGCATTTTAGATTGTGAGCCCTTTTGGGACAGGGACCATTAGCTATTCATTAGCTATTATTTTTTCATTTTCTTGTAAACCGCTTTGTGAACTTTTTAGATGAAAAGCAGTATATAAATACTGTGGGTAGGTATGAGACTTCTGTATCTGCATCACTGTCTACCTCTTGCATCTTGGAAGGCATCAAAGGAGGAGACACACACAGGTAAGTAACAGTACAGAAGCTTGCTTTACTTCCAGAGGAGGTTCATAAGTATATTGGTTTCTGACAAGAACTTTTTAGTTGAAAAGCGGTATATAAATACTGTAGGTAGGTAGGAGACTTCCTTATCTGCATCACTGTCTACCTCTTGCATCGTGGAAGGCATCAAAGGAGGAGACACACACAGGTAAGTAGCAGTACAGAAGTTTGCTTTACTTCCAGAGGAGGTTCATAAGTACAGTGGCACCTCACATAACAGAATTAATTCATTCTGGAGGCAGTTTCTTTACGTGAAACTTTCTTTACGTGAAGCGCATTTTCCCATAGGAAATAATGGAAACTCAGGTGATTGGTTCCACAACCCCCAAAATATTCATATAAAAATATTAACTGGATGTAAAAATGATGGCAAAACACTGGAATTGAATTCAAAACATGCATTCAATGTACATGATCTTATAAAGTCTACTTAGGCTGCAGTCCTAAAGACACTTTCCTAGGCTTAAGACCCATTTAAGACAATGGGGCTTACTTCTGGGTAGACATGGTGAGGAGGCTGCAATCCAAGACACCTTCCAAGTGTCTCCCCACTTTCTCCTTCTCCCCATCCTGAGCCTCTCTCCCCTGCTCCCTTCTGGCTAGCCCTGAGCTGCTTCTGTCTTCTCCACTGCTCTTCTCTCCCTCTGCCCAGTAGACGCCCGGCCACAGGAGGAGAAGTGTTGCTTTCACTATGGGCAGGTGCGCTAGGCAGCCCTGATGCTTTTTAAACAGGCTGCCGGCCAGCGTGTCTACCCCAACTGCCAACAAATGTTTTCTTTATGTGAAGCACTTTCTTTACGTGAAGCAGAATCCTAGAGAAATTTTTGTTTGTTACGTGAAACATACTTTACGTGAGGCATTCTTTATGTGAGGCGCCACTGTATATTGGTTTCTTACATGGTCTCTCTCTTGATTACAGGTATAAAACAGTGCAACTGAGCACGCAGGCTCTTCGAACTGGTAAGGCAAACAGGTAAATCAACACCTTTATACTCCTCTAAACAAGTGCGAATGAGTTTCTAATGTCCTTCTAATCTCTTTCAGGTCTCTCCAGGATTCACACCCGTCTCAGCATCCTCTGGCTCAGATGCTTTGGCTTCCACCGCCTCTTCCTCCGCAGCTTCAGAGTCCTGCTGCTTCCCTCTCCAGGGCAACTCCTCCAACTGCCCTTCCCGCTCTTCTTGCTCGCTCAAATTTCCTGCCTGCTCCGCCCTCCCCCAATATCCAGGTGTACTTTACGGGAGAATGCGCACTCCTCCCCTGGCTTACCAACGAGGTGATGGACCCACAGTTATGCCCCTCCTGCATCCAAAGTTCCCCCGTCCTCTATGTTGCAGTTCCACCACATCCTTCATAGACCAGACCTCCACCAAGTTGAGGAAGAGGTCTATATTGGGGGGAGGGGTGTCAAAGGTGTTGACTCACATACAGACTCTCTCCCATATAAGTCCCCAAAGGTTCCAAATTGTACTTCTGGTAGTCCTCCCATGTAAATTCACCACAGAGGGGAATAGTGAAAAAGCTTAATCTGGATCACTGATAGTGGAGGAAAGGCTTGTGAAAGCATGGGGGTTAAAAGTGAAATCTGCCACTGTTGGGGTCAGTAGTGAAGCTGGGGAGATACAAAATGCTGGGTACTGCAGGCATCACAACACTCTATATAAGTGGACTTCAGGAGTGGACCTGCACTCACTGTGCCCTGGGCAGGTCGTCCACATGCTATACCCCCTCCAGTGCACCACACCTTCCCCAGGATACTGAGATTCACCAAGCATTGCACAGCACTCAGCAGTGAATGAAAAGACTTCTGAAGCTTAGCCCACTGTTTTAAACATACTTCTGGTTTCCCAGTTAAGTATTACTGAAAACTATCTATCTACAATCTATCTACAGTGTTTATATACTGCTTTTCAACTAAAAAGTTTACAAAGCAGTTTAAAAAGAAAATGAAAAAATTAATGGCTAATGGGTCAGTAACAGCAGGAGAATCTTCAGAAGGCTTTTTGCTCACTTCCAAGTGCTGCATAGGACCTTTGCCTGCTTGCGGAACAGCTCAGTTGGGCAGATGGAGCAGCAAGGTGGGACATGGCAGTGGGACATGGCAGGGGCCGTGCTTGGGGCTTTTCCCGCCTGCCTCACTCCAAGTCTATCACCTGTCCCTCCCACGCACCTTTGGGAACCATTCCAGGCAACAATAGTAAGACACATGAGATGACATTTGGTTTGGCGAGGGCACGGGTGTTGCTGCCACTGCCTGGAATTGCACCAATGGTGTGGGGGAGGGGGTATTTAAATGGCATATTGAAGCATCTGCAGTACTTACTGTTCCCCGCCACCATGTATGCTTCTGGGGTCAGTTACAAGATCATGGATATGAATGGGTGATGCACCTGCTTCAAGCAGATATGAATGATGGCCTGATATGCATGGTCTGAATCATGTTCTTTATCTCCTTGTGAATGGTAGCCAAACGATAAGACTCTTTGTCATCAAAGTGCCATTTTTTTCCATCGCTGATATGCATATAAATGGCTTTCCCCTCCTCCTTCTTGGCCCACCCTTCATTGGCAATCGTATTTCTACTCTCTATTTTCCTTCCTAGCCCTGTCCTGATGCCATATTACATTCTCTAATTTCCTTTTATCTTCTCTTTATTTTTGCAGTGTCTCAGGACGTGTCTCTTTAAGACAAGTTAATTTAGTCAATTACTCCAGTTTGGCTGCAGATAACATCTTTAATTTATCTAGGCCCCTCTTTATTCTTTCTAGGATTCTCGTTTCCATTAATTTCATGAAACATTCTAATGAAACATTTTAGGAACAAGCTTATTTCACACTCACACACATGGACATGCACAGCCAGAGAGAGATATGCAATCTTCAGTATCAGCTTCCCAACTGTGGAACCCAGAAGATTTTTCAGTCCCATACTTTGTTTTAGTAATTACCAGTATCTACCTTTTTGTTCACTTCTGCTATGCACCAAGGTATCAAACCATTTCAAACTGCATTTGGAACTGGTTTTTACTCTCTCTTTCTCAGTTCCAAATGGCAGTGGTGTACTTGTACAGGCCAAGTTGGTGCAGCATGCCTTATGCCCAGGGTGACCATATGTCCCTTTTCCCCCCTCAGGACATGTCCTCTTTATCACACTCTTAATTGTCTTCCTTTTCCTTGTGAGCAGCAACATGTAGGATTCTTGTTATTAATGAATGAGATGTAATAGATGCAATAGTTTTAAATATAATAATAAGTAATATAGTGTTTAATTAAATTAACCACATGAAAGCAATATATGAGTGGTTATAGCTTTTATTTTGTCATGTCCAGCATTTATCTTGGGTGTCCTAAATTTTGGTGTCTTAATATCATGACCCAGCTGTTGTGCACATGTCCATTTTTCTAGCACTAGAGGCCAGAAAAATGGCCAGAAAACCAGCTGTCCTGATGCCTGGAGCTCTGTCTGTACACATTCTAGTTTCACCTCTTGACATTTAAAGCAGAAGGCTCCCTAGTATTCTGACTGAAAAACCACTATCAGAGCCTCAAGAACAATCCTCTACATAGGCCACTGGTTTGACTCATTATAAAGCAGCTTCATAACATTTGTTTCTTCTGAAATGGACATTTTCTTCTATATCTTTGTTGTTTTCAAAATTCTGTTCCAAGAGTCCCAAAGAATCAATTTAGAAGCAAATCACTCAGTGGTGGGCCTGGCCTGGCCCAACAACCGGATCGCCGGAAGTGGGCAGGCCGGGCTGGGGTCAGGGGGCCGGGGCGGGGAGGGCTAAGGGTGGCGCACGCACAGTGCTCTAATGCTAAAGTCCTAAAGACAGTTTCCTGGGAGTAAGACGCATTGAACACAATGGGGCTTACTTTGGAGTAGACATGGTTAGGACTGTAGTCACCAGGCTAAAAAAAAGGATCTATCCTGGAAAGGAGGCAGGAATCCTAAAGACAGTTTCCTGGGAGTGAGACCCATTGAGCACAATAGGGCTTACTTTGGAGTAGACATGGTTAGGACTGTAGTCACCAGGCTAGGAAAAGAGGATCTATCCTGGAAAAGAGGCTGCAATCCTAAAGACACTTTCCTGGGAGTAGCTGTACCCTGTCCACACTTTCCTGAGAGTAAGACCCACTGACTGTAATGGGACCTACTTCTGCGTAGACCTGCCTATCCCGGCTGCCCCCTTTAGCTGCCACTCCAGCTGCCGGGGAAAGGACACTCCGGCACTGGGGCTTGTGGGGCGCCTTGCCTTGCTGCCGCTTAGGGTGGCAAATTCAAAAGTGCCCGGCTGCCCCCTCCAGCTGCTGAACCGGTATGCCCAGTTATCTGCTCCCCCCTTGCTACCGGATCGGTAGCGGGGGGGAACTAACAACCGGCATGAGCGATCAGGCCCGAACCGGTCACTGCCCACCACTGAAATCACTGCATCATGACAGGCCTGAGTAGAGAATTCTGTGGGATGGGAATGGGGGAAATCCCACGGCCCTGGACATTTATGGGACCACCACCATGACAAAACAAAAGTATATACAAAACAAAAACATATGAAGAATAAAAAAAATTAGGAAGGGGTGCTCAATCAGGCATCTTGCCCTGAGCCCAGTGTCAGCTTGCAGTGGCCACGCTTCACAGTATGTTAGGGTTTGAATCTAATAATGAAACATGTTTGGTCAGGCAAGTTGATTCAAGGCTGATGCAATACTGCAGAAGGCTGATGCAATCTAGCTGATGCAATCTGTAACTGCTCTTACAGCATGATTCAGCAGAATTGGAAGTACTGAGTCACTGGTCACATGACTGCAATATCTCTAACTGATTGGTGTTTCACTATATTTAAGTATGTATGCGATTATTGCAAAGTGTGGGTTACTGCGGAGGAGTATTATTACTGTTTGATACTCTGAAAGACTGGACTGTATCTGTGGACTGACTTGTGGACTGTTTAACTGGATTACTGAGATTGGAATAACCCTGCAACTGGATGTATGTATATGACTGATCTACTGCTTTGACCTTGGACTGTGTTACTTGACTTATCTTCTGCCTGTTGTTTTGAACAATATAGTTATCTTGAACTATAAACAGCTGTGTGTGTACTTTGTGCTGCTGCCCTCTCATCCTCTGCACAACTACTCTGCTTAGCCCTGCTAATCCTGCAGGGACTCGCATTCCTAACACAGTAACCACCAAGTGTTTACCATCCCTGCTCCTCCACCATGTTCACAATCTAGGTTGGACTCCCCATAGTTGCATTATGACCAAAAAGAGGCATTTCCTGTATGCTTCTTGTTCTAAGAATCGCTGAATATACCATGCAGTTTGACCCTCAGTTGTGGTCAGTATGGTGATGTGGTGGTGCTGCCACAAGAAACCCAAATCTAAAGCCCTCTTCAGCTCACAAAACTGCTTTCATTGTGTTTAGGCTCCATAACCATTGTCAGGTATTCAATGCCATACCACATGAAATGCAGCCAAATATATAATATTAAAATAGTGTTGTGTGTCCGGTGCAGATATGAAACATAGAAGGTATTTCAAACTATATAGAATCATAGAATCATAGCGTCCTAGAGTTAAAAGGGACCTAGTAGGTCATAGTCCAACCCCCTGCCTGCAGCAGGAAATCCTCCTAGATCATCCCCGACAGGTGCTTGTCAAGCCTCTCCTTGAAGACTCCTTGTGAGGGAGTGTCCACCACCTCACTTGGCAATCTGTTCCACTGCCGAACTGCCTGAACCATCAGGATTTTTTTTCGGATATCCAACTGGAATCTCCTTTCTTGCAGTTTGTACCCATTGGTTCTAGTTCTGCTTTCAGAAACAGCTATGAACAAATGAGCCCCTTCCTCCCTATGACAGTCCTTCAGGAATCTGAAGAGGGAAATCATGTCTCTCCTCAGCCTCCTTTTCTCCAGGCTGAACAGCCCAAGTTCCCCCATCCTTTCATTGTAAGACATCCATCCCACTGTTCATTCTTGTCACTCTCCTCTGGACTTGCTCCAGTTTGGCTGCATCTTTCTTAAAGTGAGGTGCCCAGAACTGAACACAGTACTCAAGGCAGTACTCTTTACCAATACAGAGTAAAGAGGAACTATAACTTCTCGTGACATGGATGCTACAGTCCTCTTAATGCAGCCTAGGATGGCATTTGCCATCTTTACAGACACATCACACTGCTGGCTCATGTTCAGCTTGTGATCCACGGCTACTCCAAGGTCGTGCTCACATGTTGTGCTGCCAAGCCAAGTAACCCCATTTTATACCTGTGTTTTTGGTTTTTATTGCCTAAGTGCAGAACCTTGCACTTCTCCCTGTTGAAGTTCATTCTATTTATTACAGCCCAGTATTCCAGTTTATCCAGATCCTCCTGGAGGTTTCTCCTATCTTCTGTTGTGTTTGCTACTCCTCCCAGCTTGGTGTCATCTGCAAATTTGATCAAGCTCCCCCGTATCCCTTCCTCCAAGTCATTGATGAAAATGTTAAAGAGGACTGGGCCTAAGACAGAGCCCTTTGGCAATCTCCAGGTTGGCGCAGAACCATTTACTAAAACCCTTTGAGTGCGGCCATTGAGCCAATTGCAGATCCACCTAACGATTGTCTTGTCTAGCCCATATTTTTCCAGCTTCCCAATTAAAATGTCATGTGGGACTTTGTCAAATGCTTTGCTGAAGTCAAGATAAATGACATCCACAGCATTGCCACTGTCCAGTAAGCTCATAACCCGATCAAAAAAGGAGATCAGATTTGTCTGGCAAGATTTGTTCTTGGTAAATCCATGCTGGGTTCTTTTGATCACAGAGTACATGTCTAGATGTGCACAAATTGTGTGTTTTATGATTTGTTCTAATATTTTGCCCAGGATTGAAGTCAAACTGACTGGTCTATAATTTCCCGGGTCTTCTTTTTTCCCCATCTTAAAGATTGGGACTACATTAGCCCTCCTCCAGTCCCATGGCACTTCTCCACTTCTCAAGAATTTCTCAAAGGTGATCAACAGAGGCTCTGCAAGGACATCTGCAAGTTCCTTAAGAACTCTAGGATGTAGCTCATCCAGTCCAAATTACTTGAATTCATTTAGGCCATTTAAGTGGTTAGGAATCAGTTCTCTGTCAATCATAATCTGCTGTTCTGCACCATCCATGTTACCATTACCTCTTAGGTGATGCAGGCATATCTCCAGTGTTGGGGTCTGCAGTCCCCAAGCAAGTTGGGTCAGGAAAATAGTAAGTGCAAAAAGAATTCTCTCCAGTAGTATCCTTAGTTAATCACATACACCTGGCCAAGAGATACCTAGCCAAGATATACTTAATGAGGTGCAACCTGATTGGCTATTCTGTATATCACAGTGCAATAAAGCTGAGTTCTCTGTAAGTGCCTGTGTGGGAGTAGATAGAAGGATTGTAGTGTGTTACTCTGTTGTGTTGCCTGCTGAATTAGACTCTGACCTGGACTGTATACTGACTGCTCTTTGGACTATCCTTTGGACATTGGTTACTTGGACTGGTATGTTGGACTGGTGTATGACTTGGAATGTTTAATGGACTTGCTTCTGCCTACTGAGTACACTCTGGTTCTAAACTGCTTTTGGTGTCTGCATCTTCTTCTGCATCAGCACTCTGCTGCTCTGCCCATTGCAGAGTCATACCTGACACGGGTTACGGGCCCAGTGCTGGCGTGACTCCAAGGAGTGTTTATCCAGAGAAGGCATCTCCAGACTACTGATTCCTGGAGAGGGTCCATGTTCCATTTTGTCAGTATGTCATGGAGTCCAGTGTGATGTCCATGGGAGGCTTCCTGATTAACTCGTTTGAATGGGTCCAACTACGCCATGTGGGTGCAGAAGGTCCGTATGCTGCTGAGGAAGGAAGCTCTCTCGTCAGTTGTGTCCAACCCACCACGTGTTGAGGACTGGGATGATACTGATGATGCTGATCTGATTGCCCAGTTCCAAAGAGACAATGAGAAAGCTTTATGCTTAATTGGACTGACCTTTGAGGACCCACAATTGGTCCATATACAGGGGCTAGAATCCGCCAAGGAGTGCTGGGATGCCCTGAAGGCGATTTACGTTCGTGATAGTGTGGGTGCGCATATCCACCTCACATGTAAACTTTTTAGGGCTTGTCTCCATCCTGGAGGAGACATGCTAGCCCACCTAGAATTCATGAAACATACTCTGTACGAGCTACAAGAGAAGGAGTTGGTGTTCCCGGAGTTGCAGCAGGTTTATATTGTGTTGTCATCACTGGATGAAAGCTACGACCAGTTTGTGTCAAATTTGGAGGTGTTGCCCCGCAAGGAGATGACAATGGCAAACATCACTAGCAGGCTGCTAGATGAGGACAGGCTGCGCAAGGACTATAAGTTGCTCTGTGAGTCACGGTCCAACCATTCTTCCAAGCACCTGAAGTTGCCTCTGATGGAGGAGAGCCAAGGCCAAACAGCCAAAGCCTACACAGCACGGAAGTGTTTTTCATGTGGAGCTGCCTGGCACATTGCCAAAAATTGTAGGGCCAAGAAAGGCAAGAAGCCCGCCTCTTATGGGGCACATGGAGGGGCTCATTTGGCCTTGACAGACAATGCTGCGCCAGTAAAGTCCGACGTCTGGATTGTGGACAGTGGAGTGTCACACTCCATTGCCAATCGGAGACTTTTGCTACTCTGGAACCTGTAAGTACACAACATGTTTCACTGGCAGACAGACTATGTGTACAAGTTGCTGGTGAGGGCTCTGTGTATTTCCCTTGCTTTGCCTAGTCTATGGACATGCTTTGCATGCCTACATTGAAATATAACCTCCTCTCAGTGGGAGCCCTAGTGAAGGAGGGTTTCAAAGTGACTTTTGAGGAGGAGGCATGCCGCATCCAGAGTAGAAATGGGACTTGTGCTATTGCTCAGTTACAAAATGGCTTGTTCATTCTGAACCATGTTACTGCTGGGTCTGTTTTTTCCAATAAGCCTCAACATGACAACTGCATACATCTGTTACATAGACGGCTTGGTCACGCAAACTTTAAAACCCTGAAAAAGACTATAGAGTTGCCAGAGGGAATCAAATTAAAACCATGCAGTGTATACCTTGACTACGAGGCTTGCAGGGAGGAAAAAACAAAGGCAACCTCTGTAAAAGGAAATGGGGATTTCCAGACAAACAACCCTTTAGAGGTAGTATTTGCCGATCTCATTGGTCCCCTAAAAGCCAGCCTAGGAGGAGCCAGGTATGTGCTATCAATTGAAGACCATTTTTCTCGCTATGGTTTCTGCTATCTGTTGAAGTCTAAATCTGAAACATAGCAGATGGAAAACTGGCTCAAGTTTGTGCAGCGTAAAATGAAAAGACAAGTGGGGTGTCTAATCACTGACAATGGCCTGGAGTTTGTAAACCAAAAGCTCCAGAGTCTTCTGGCCAAAGCTGGCATTGCTCACAAACGCTCCGCTCCATACCAACCTCAGCACAACGCATTTGTTGAAAGGAGAGAACAAATGCTTCAGGCAATGGCTAGGACTATGCTAAGAGACAGTAGACTCCCTGATGCCTTTTGGGGAGAGGCGTTCATGTGTGCCAATCATTTGTTGAATGTGCTGGTACATTCTTCCATAGGGGAGATACCTTTCTCTCTTTGGCATGGAAAAAAGCCCGACCTGAGCTACCTGCATACTTTTGGGGCCCCTGCATGGGTCCATGTGCCTGCTCAACTGAGACGAAAAGGGCAGCACAGAGCCAGGAAACTGTACTTTGTGGACTATGAGGCAAATCATCATTCTTTCCGTTTTGGGCTTCCTGGGTCTAAGCAAATATGGAATAGTGCAAGTGCACGTTTCTTAGAGCAGACAGGCTGGGAGAGGCTTCAACACAGCTCTGTGCCATACATCTCCGAGGAAACTAGCACCACAGAGCAAGTGAAGGTTGAGCCAAAACCTCCTGCCATGTCACCAAGCAAAGAAATGGCTGTAAAAGTTAAGGCAGAGACACCTGAACCACTAGGTCTCCACCAGGGACCACCACCTGAACCGACATCTCCACTTCATGAACCAAGTGAAGGAGAACAGCCATCAGACCAGAGCGACACTGAGGAAGAGTCAGTGCAGCTGAGACACTCAACTCGCCAAAGACGACCTCCAGACCACTACTCGCCTGGGACCATCTGTCAGGTCACTGTAGAACCACAAAGTTACAATGAACTCAGTTCTTTGTCTCCAGAGGAGAAAGCTGCTTGGGATGCTGCTGTCAAGTCTGAACTTGCTTCTCTTCAAAGCCTTGAAGTTTATCAGGACACTATCCTACCACCCGGTGAGAAAACCATAGGCTGTAAGTGGGTGTTTAAGTTGAAAAAGGGGGTAAATGGACATACTACATGTAAGGCTAGACTTGCTGCCCAGGGATTTGCTCAGACTACTAATGACTATGATGAGATTTTTTCTCCGTCTTTAAGGGTGGTATCACTTCGTGCAGCATTGCTGTGGGCTGCCAAAAATAAGTATTCAATCACACATTGTGATGTAGAAACCGCATATCTGAATGCCCCCTTGAGACACAAAATTTATATGCAGAAACCTCCTGGTGTGTCAGTCATGAATGACAATGATTGCTGGTTACTATGTAAAGCTTTGTATGGTCTTAAACAATCAGGATATGAGTGGAACCAATGCATTACTAAAGCACTGTCTAAGTTGGGGTTTAAGGCTGGTCTTGCTGAACCATGCTTGTTCACAAGATACAATGGGAATTCGTCTATTATTCTATTGTTTACTGATGACCTTGCGTTAATTACTAAAACAGATAAAGAGGCAAATGAAATAATACAAAAGCTGCAAAAGGAATTCTCAATTAGAAATCTGGGTAAAATAAAAAATTACTTGGGAGTAGAAATTACTGAAATAAAGAATGGGTATAAATTGTCTCAAAGCCAAAATATTATGCAACTGTGCCGGAAATATAGCATGTAGCAATGCAAGACTGCAAAAACTCCTATGGGGCTAGAGTACAGAACTGACGACTCTCCAAGCCCACTATTTGACCCAGAAATGTATAGGTTGTTAATTGGTAGCTTAATGTACCTAAGTAACTGGACACTACCTGATATATGCCACAGTGTGAACCAACTAGCTCGCCATTGCTCAAACCCTCTGCAGAAGCATTGGCAAGCAGCTAAAAGGGTTCTAAGATACTTAAAAGGCACAATGTACCACTCGTTATATCTTGTACCAGAAGGGGATATGACACTTAGTGCGTATGCTGACTCAAGTTTTGCCGCAGACACTTCCACCCGCCAGTCCACATCTGGGATGGAAATATTCTTGTCTAATGCTCTCATTGGCTGGAAGTCAATTCGACAGAACTATCTGTCTTTTTCAACGGCTGAGACAGAGATATCTTGTTTGTCTCAACTTTGTACTGAATTAATATGGTACAAGCAGTTAAGGAAAGACCTAGGATGGTCTGTAACTGAACCAATTACTGTATGTGAGGACAGCCAATCTGCCATCTCGATGGCAACTTCACCTGCTGTCAAATCTAGGTCAAAACACACCGATATCAGGTACCATAATGTAAGGGAGTGTATAAGTTCTGGTTTAATTGCACTTGAATACTGCAGCACTGACTGTAACCTTGCAGATGGCTTTACTAAAGCACAAAATGCCCTGAGGCATGAAGAACACTGTAAATGTCTTGGTATAAAACTGTAAAACTGCATAAAAGAATGTGTAAAACTGTATAAAATTTGGTATAAAACTGTAATTTACCTGCCCCAAGGAGGAGAGTGCTGGGGTCTGCAGTCCCCAAGCAGGTTGGGTCAGGAAAATAGAAAGGCTACAATCCTAAAGACACTTTCCTAGGAGTAAGACCCATTGAAAAAACAATGGTGCTTACATTTGAGTAGACATGGTTAGGATTGTGCTCTAAGTGTAAAAAGAATTCTCTCCAGTAGTATCCTTAGTTAATCACATACACCTGGCCAAGAGATACCTAGCCAAGATATACTTAATGAGGTGCAACCTGATTGGCTACTCTGTATATCACAGTGCAATAAAGCTGAGGTCTCTGTAACTGCCTGTGTGGGAGTAGGTAGAAGGATTGTAGTGTGTTACTGTGTTGTGTTGCCTGCTAAATTGGACTCTGACCTGGACTGTATACTGACTGCTCTTTGGACTATCCTTTGGACATTGGTTACTTGGACTGGTATGTTGGACTGGTGTATGACTTGGAATGTTTAATGGACTTGCTTCTGCCTACTGAATACACTCTGGTTCTAAACTGCTTTTGGTGTCTGCATCTTCTTCTGCATCAGCACTCTGCTGCTCTGCCCATTGCAGAGTCATACCTGACATCCTTGTCAGCCAATGATCCCGCACCCCCATTTGAACAGCCCTCCTTCTGAGGATAGATGGACGCAAAGTAGGAGTTGAGCAGCTCTGCCTTCTCCTGGTTTCCAGACACCTGTTGTCCATCTTTGTCCAGGAGCAGCCCCACTCACTCGTTTCGCCTCCTGTTCCTTTGGGCACATCTAAAGAAGCTCTTTTTGTTATCCTTGACTCCCCTGGCCAGCCTCAGCTCATACTGAGCTTTAGCATTTCTAACCCCCTCCCAACAGGACCGGACTATCTGCCTGTATTTCTCCTTGGTGATCTTTTGAGTTTTCCATTCCCTATATTTCCCTTTCTTTAACTTCAGCTGATCCCCAAGTTGCTTGTGGAGCCAACCTGGTTTTTTCAGGTTTTTACCCCCTTTCTTTTTCATAGGAGTTGTTTCTAACTGAGCTTGCAGAAGCTGCCTCTTAAGAAGCTCCCGCCCATCTTGGGCCCCTTTTCCTGTTAGCTCATCAACCCATGGGATCCCACCTATGACTCCTCTAAACCTGCTGAAATCAGCCTTTCTGAAATCCAATATAAGGGTTTCACTTGCACTCTTTTATTTCCCACATATTCTAAATTCCAGCAGCTCATAATCACTTTCCCCTAAAGTTCCTGCCACATTGACCCGGTCAATCAGTTCTTCATGATTTGTTAAGATCAGGTCAAGGATGGCCTCTCCCCTCGTTGTTTCCTCTGCCTTTTGGACGATGACGTTATCTTCCAGGCCCATCAGGAATTTATTGGATCTTCCATGTTTGGCTGAGTTTTAGCACAATCCTAACCATGTCTACTCAAAAGTAAGCCAATTGTGTTAAATGGGTTTTACTCCCAGGAAAGTGTCTTTAGGATTGCAGCCTATGTCTCCTAGCAAGTGTCTGGATAGTTAAAGTCCCGCATTATTACCACTTCATATTTCTTTGCAGCACCTTCCAGTTGCTCCAAGAAGACATTGTCTACTCCTTCTGCTTGGACTGGCGGTCTATAGTAGACGCCCACCACAATGTTTTGTTTCTTGTTTTTCCCCCTCACCTTTACCCAAACACACTCCACAGGGATATCCAGACCAGTTTCCTGAATTTCAGAGCAGGTATATATGTTCTTGACATATACTGCTACTTTGCCTACTCTTTTGCCACTTCTGTTCCTCCTGAACAGCTGATAGCCTTCCAATTGTGCGTTCCAGTCATGGGAGTCATCCCACCAAGTTTCAGTTATTCCTATCAAATCAAATTTCCCTTCACTTGCTAAAAGCTCCAACTCATCTTGTTTATTTACCAGGCTCTGTGAATTTGTATAAATGGAACATAAGCCCTGGAGGTTGCAACTCACTGCATTTTCCCCGTTTTTTAAGGCCAAGCCCCTCAAAATATTTTTGAGTTACAGCTTTCTCACAATTTTGAGTTATGTTCCTCACACTGACCAAATCATTTGATGAAACAACTGCTTCGCCTCGAATCTTAAGTCTAGCCCCAATTTTATTCTGGCTCTTTGGCCTTCTGAGTTCAGCAATGGAATATCCAGCTCCAGCCAGGCTTGGACCAAAGATAAAGCTGAAAATTGTGCAGCAAATATTTATAAGAATGGAACCTGGGTTCACCTTTTTCAAGTCAGCTGTCTTAAAATATCAAATGTTTAAAAGTTCATAGACTGAGGTAAATCCAGCAATAATCATTTCCATTATGGAAATTAATAGTATATGCCAGTCTTCTGTCAAAAATATTTACATGTCAGTGTCTGAAGATGTCAAATGCTCTCTCAATAATTGACACGGAAGCCATTATACAACAGGATGTCCTGTTTATGATCAAATGCTGCTTTTTGGTGTTTCCTGTCTTTCTCCACTAATGGTTTAACCTTAATTATCCACAAAAGCTAATTAATATTATTTATTATTTGTCTAATTCATTAAGCACTGGTGTATATTTTTTTCTTTCAAAAGAGCAATATATCAGGAGGAAAATATTACATTAAATTTTCATATATTCATGATTTGCTGAAACCCTGCTTTTGAAACTAATGTCTCCATCTATATTTTCCTATTAATTTAAATGCCTATAAATAATGATGCTCATTATTTTTTTCTGGCGACAGTTCTGCTGCTTCCTGTTTTCTTCCAGGCTTAATAGGTATCTTCAGTGTCTGAATAATTACCAATGCAAAACTAGCTGAAGATTGAAAAACTAAACTTTGTTGGCCTTTTCCCTTGTAAATTAAACATTCTATTTAATTTATATTTTTGAATAGCAGAGGTAGACATTTTTTGTAAATGTATACAGTTTTAAAAATTATAGTTATAGGTGAGTGAGAGTATTCAGAAAAGAAAGTGCTAAATCTGACAAATCTCTACTTTTATACTAGTGGAAGTTTTCTAGTAGCTTAGGAGAGGGGCGACAGAAGGGTGCACATCACCCGGTATGGGAGGTCTGCACATCATCCCGTAGCAAGTGTGTCACCTCTGGGATGCACGTCTCTCCCGCCCAGGATGCACATGTGCACTGGTGCCTAGCATGCATGCCCAGGAGTCCAGAACACTCCCAGACTAGCATGCATGTGCAGCGTCTGGGAGTGCAGTGGTTGCCAGAGAAATGTCAAACTTCTCCGATGCATCACCCCCGTGGGATGTGTCACCCAGTGAGGCCCGAACCAGCTGCACCATCCTGGAGATACCCCTGGCTTAGGATATGGTATATCTGCCAATTGGTATCATAGCACAAAATGTTTCCTATCAGCTGCAATCTATTGTGGATAAAGATAACATGGTCCCTCAGGAATCCTCCAAACAGACCAGTTTGTGTTGTATTTGGGGATTTATTTTGAAACATCAGTTACTTCAAAATACAGCTGCCTGTTCACAGTAGGTTGCTGACCCCTGATAGAAGAGTCTCAATGTACCACCCTCTACATTCTCCACAGTTTAGAGTATGGGTTAGACTAGACACGGGCAGCCCAATCCACAGCAAATAATCCGTTGACGCAAGGGCTCTTGTGTCGACAGAAGAGTGTTTGCGGTGACGGAAACGCGAGTTCCGTTGACGCATGTACGCCAGCGGATCGTTCCGTTGACGGAACGACGTCTGTCGATGGAAACGTCGTTCCATTGACGGAACTATGTGAACACTCCGTCGACGTAACTCCATCGATGGAGTGACTTTTTTCTATTTTTTCAGGGGGTGTGTCGGGGGCGTGTCTTAGGCTCCTCCCCCTTCCACATAACTATGTTGTGTCCTGAACATTTTCAGAGGCTTATGGGCACACATTAACGTCTCCTGACTTATACCAGCTCAAGAGGTAGTTTAGTAACGAGGAGACCCATAAGTCTCCATGTTAAAGGGAAGTAAGGGCTGTGGAAAGTGGGGACTTTCAAAAATTTTCAAACCTCACCTTACGGGCAGTACTTTCCGACTTGAGGATACGGAGTAACTGGGTTACCCCAGTGGCTGACCAATCCCCTTGCAGCTACCCTCCCATAAAAAGCCCAACCGCTGAACCCACAATTCCCCTCAGAGAAGCAGAGTGCTTAGCCAAGGGCCATGTCACTCTGCTCTCTCAATGGGCACTTTGCTCTTCGGGAGCGTTTCCCCCACAAGCACGTGTACACATAAAGTGCATATATGATGATATATTTATATGATATATATGTGATATGAAACAATATGATATCTGTGATATGAAATGATTAGAGTGTGGACTTTGCAATTTTTTGTTTGTTTGTTGCTCTCTCTCTCTCCCTTTCCACAGGTACTGCAATCAGATAAGTGGGGGTGGTGAGCAATGTCTGCATTCAAAAACTCAAAAACACCTCTACAGGCAATCTTGCAATGATGAAATGTTACCAATACCATATTTATGTCTCTGCAAGTTGTTGTTTCTCTCTTCCCCAGAGTTACTCCAACCAGGTAAGGAGGGCTGCATGGGAGGGGGTGTTGGAAGCACCTCTTTTGTTAAAATTTCCTTCACCTTTCTCCAGACTTGCATGTCTACTCTAAAGTAAGCCCCAGTATACTCAGTGGGGCTTACACCTGTGTAAGGGGGGCCTTGCTTCACCAGGAAATGGGCTTACCCACTTGTTGGGAAATGCTGTGAGGTCCTCTGTAGGTTTACCTTCCAACCGAACTGATCCCCCAAGGTAAGAGGGGCTATAGAGTGAAAGGGGGAAGGGGTGCACACACAGACCCACCAGGAAATAAGGGCACTCACCCCTCAAAAGTGTGTGTGATCTCTGTCCTTGCAGCCCCTCTGACTGACTGCCAGATCACCCAGCCAGCAGGTGCTGCTGATTCTACTCATCCCTGCCAGCAAGCGGCAAGCCAAGGGGCACAGCTTGGCAGCTGATCTGACTCCATGCTCAGCCAATACTTTGCGCACCTAATGAAAGCTTTGTCTGTGATGCTTCTGTCTTTGCAGGATGCTGTCTCACCAGCAAGGAGGCTAGCAGGCTGTGCCCAGGTCCAGCTGCCTGGGGAAGCCACTCTGCACGTGCTCTTACTCCCCGCTCTCTTTTATTGCAGGCTGCCATTCCACTGGGAAGGAGACAGTGCAATCCTAAATATGCCTACTCAGATGTAAGGCCCATTGTGTTCAATGGGGCTTACTCCCAGGAAAGTGTATTCAGGAGTGCAAGCCACTGAATCCCTGCTAAGAGCCCTGGGAAGAATCTCCCTTCAGACATGTTTGCACAAGTACTTACCAAGAACACAAACCCTACTGTCCCAATCACACAAGAGTTAAACAAGCACAATTCATCCTTAATAAAGTTTGAGCCATAGAATCACTTCCCCCCTCCACAGCTGAAGTTATTAATGATGACAAATTAACAACTACATACGTCAATGTAACTAACGTATGATGCATCACAGGTGAAGTCCTTGCCTGATGACGAATTAACCCTGTGACCCTCTGAATGAGCAGGAGCAACTCCAAACATATGAACAAGTACACATGTGAACTGACCCCACTTTTGTCTCTGCATCTTCCTGGGAGCGTCATTGCCATGGGAAGGGGAGGCCATCTGGGGTCACTGGGGTGGGCTGAGGGAGGGTTTCTGGGGCCTGATGCTGTAATAGGAAGATTGGGAGATTAATCCAGAGAGGACCCAGGAGACGCTGATGCAAGCAAGAGATTTCTTTATTGGAGCTCCACATCCCAGTCGGACAGAGTTTCGTCCTACAAAAAGACTGAGACCCCTTGTACATTTCGCACACACTTCTTATACCCCTTCAGTAACGTATACATTCTTTACAAAAAGGGATTATTTCTTTGTGACAGAGATATTCTCACAGGTGTACAAGAGATCCTACTTTAGAGTTTCCTGTTATACACAAAGAGGTGAGATTAGGGAGATACAATTACAATGGAAAACATCACAACTGTCATACGAAGTTAAGCACACATGGGTTTAACATTTACTTGATCCATTTGGGCTTCTGTTAATACAAAAAGAAGAAATTAAAATTTTATTTTAATTTCATAATCTTTGGGTTTAAGACAAGTTTTTCTGTCTTGCCTAACAATTAATATTCCTAAGTCATTGTTTTCCCTTCCTTCCATCTAGTTGTTCTTATTCCTTTTCCCACTTAGCGCTTCTTTATTATTGCCACAGGTTCAGGTGAAGACAAAGAGAATTTCCTGTCTTAGCTTGGCTAGCTTTTACAAGCCTTAAGTGGCTAATTACTGATAACTATCAAACTCCTGGGAAAGGAGAAGGGGGCATTGTGATGTTATAATCTCCTCTCCTGGGAGCCTGTGAATGTTGATTGGAAGCTTCTGTCTGGGAATGTGTGTCTGCAAACTGCCTGGGTTTACAGTATGATTTCAGAGGTATCAAATAATTTCTAATAAATTCTAATAAATTCCAATAAATTCTAATAAAATTCTGACAGCTGATTTTGTTTACTATATTGCCACCCCTTAGGCTTGTGAAGTGAGAGGTTTTGGGTGGGCAGTGGCCCCACAACTGATCAGACACCCTTGCCCTGTTGTGGGAGCCCCAGGTCCCCTGTGCCCCAGAATGTGCTTATGCTCCCTGGCAGACCCAGGTGGGCTCCTGTCCCCTCTTCCAGGATTCCCTCCCCACAGATGCCCCTGGCAGCCCCCTTGCCTCCCCTTTCCCCCTGCTCTGCCAGCTGCTTGGGGACCCTTGCCCCTCCCTTGCCTGAGCCAGGGCCTTTCCTGGGCCTTCTGCCCTCTGGATAGGGTCTTCCCTCTCCTCCCAGCCCACCTGAGTGTGGACCCTGCATCTGGCGTGCTGTTCCTTTAATGCTGATGTTTTCTTTGGACTGTTGCCAAAGACCACAGGACACTCATGTTTATCTGTTGATGTTGTTTATATTGACAATACACACACATGTATCCCTCTGTGCATCTTGCCCCTGCTGATGCCTGGGCTTTTCCTGGGGCACCTTGCCTGTTTGGGGGTGCAGGGTGGCAGCTTGTTTCCCATTTCTACCCCTGACAGCCCTGTCCTGTCCACCATGCTGGGGAGGCACTCTGACAGCTTGACAGCTACTCCACCCCCCCCCCATTTGGCCAGCTGGTTCCCCATGTGATCAGGAGGGGAGGCAGTTTGGACAGCTGCTAGTGATTCTGAGTGATGTGGAAGCATGTCAGCTCATGTGTAACTGCAGGCCATGTAGCACTTACAGGCAGCCTTCTGAGCATGCCCGATGGAGTCACTTATGTGGATCACTGCACCGGAGCAGTTACGGGCAGACCTAAGTTCTCTGCCTCACAGATAACTCTGTGTTTAGGATATAGCATAGTTAGGGCAGAACAGTTAGGGCAGAGCAAGCAAAAGTTGCTCTGGATTGTGCCCTAATTTTGATGTTGACACTGCATAGCATATTAATGCATTCAAACAAACAATCAATCAAGGTAATATGCATTTAACTAAGGATTCACATCGCTCTGACACTGGTTCCAGTGGCGGTAGCGGATACTGATATGACCATTTGTTTTTGCCTCACTGGCCTTGGTTTCATTCACTCATACCACCATTTATGAGTAATTTAATTAGCCAGAGAAACGTTATGAATTTATTTACGTCTCCATACCCATGTAGGATATAAGATCATGTCATCATCATCAAAAACTCTGTGACTTACCACTGCCAATAATTAAAACAGCAGCATGAGCAATCAGAGGCTAGGACAATGAGGGAAAGAAAAAAACTGAGCAGAAAAGAACAGCATAAAAACCCATATGTATTTGTGACATACCTGTTAAATGAGTAAACATTCTCCAAAAATAGAAGGCACATTTTCACCTTCACAAACCCTGGAAATGAAATGGACTTAGGCTGCAATTCTAACCACACTTTCCTGGGAATAATGAACACAGTGGGACGGACTTACTTCTGAATAGACATGCTTAGGATTGCACTGTAAATGTTTTTAGCTCAGTCCCATTGGGAGGGGGGGGGTCTTCATTTTATTCTCATGAAAAGCAAATACTGTAGACTGAGGATTGGAAGAATGTAGACAATGAAGAAATGATCAAGGACTATATCATACAAGACACATATTCTCATACATGGGTTCTTGCGAAATATTTTCATGTAATCTAAGTCAAGAGAAGAATTTTAAAACAAATCTCCCCAAATTATTATTTTTTACTGACTGGTAAATCTCTGCTTGCTCTCTATTGGTGCCACATACAGAAGCTCAGATGGAGCTAAATTATGTTCCTGATTAATATATTGGGCCAGTTCAAAGGTTAGACAAACAGCTGTTCCTCAAACAGGCTTACTACAAAGCTAAACTGTTCATTAGAAGGATGGCTAATGGCCAAGCTGGAATCCCACTGGGCCAACTTTTATTTGTTTCTGATTCGGAGATATCCAACACTGACTCCATGTTCCTGATGACCTCTGTTGCTAGGGCAGAAGGGTGAACTTGTGGAGCCACTGTGATTTTACCGTCTCTGGGAAAAAAGACACATCTCTACTGACTGAGAAGCTCATCCACAAAATGTGACCCTTTCAAATCCTCCACCATCTGGGTGGAGTAAGGCAGTTCATATCAGTCTGTGTTGCTGTGGCATAAGGGTCAAGAGTCTCAGCTATGACTCAGGAAGTCTCTGGATTAAACCTCACCTGTGTAATGAATTCTATAGAAGCCTCAGGCAAGCTGCTATTCCTGCATTTCTGTTAAGAAGACTACGTTGTGGGTTTGTTGTTTTCAACAAAATAATATATGGGTGTTCCTCATTATCCACCAGGGGTCCACTCCAAAACCTCCTGTGGATAAAATATATGTGGATTTTTAAAATGTAAAAATTTTTTTATACATTTTTATTTTTATTTATTAAAAAATAGATTTAAAGACCCAGATTTCTTGCTCCTCTACTGTATTTCTCCTAATGGAATAGGGTTGTGACAAGCAAAATGGAGCCTCCATGGTGAGAGATTGTGTACCACTGAATACAAAGCATCAGTGGTAGAACAATGAGGGAAGCCTGTAGTCTTCATAATGAGTTTCCCAGAGCCATTGGGCAAGTCCCAAATGGATACAGAATGGTGGACAAGAAGGGTTGTAGTCAGTGGTGGGCTCCAGCAGATTCCCACCTACTCTATAGAACCGGTTGTTAACGAGAGATAGGACATATAAAGTTTAAAAATAGCCATTTAAAAGTGGCTGCCAGATGGGCATAGAACCGGTTGTTAATTTTTTTCTAGCCCATCACTGGTTGTAGTGGGGCTGTGGGATGCCAGGGGAGCAGGCAGCAGTTAAAGGTTATATTTCTTAATACTTTTTTTAAAACTTGGCAATGTTTTGTCAAGATCTATCAATGATCCAGATGATCATGATGATCCAGATTTGTCTCTTTTTGATAAGGTGATGGGCCTAGTCACCTTTTAGTGCCTGTGAATTTCCAGGCTGGATATAGAAATTTGGAGGATATGAGCAACACAAGTTTATGGAGCACTTAGCTGGAACAGGCTGTGTTAGTAACTTGCACTCGTCATAATGATCTGAGCTGACAAAATGTTATTGGAGGGATCATTCTTCTTGCCACTGTTTCTTTTGGAAAGTCAGGGAGAGATTTATTAAGTCTGAAAGCCTCCATAGCTGTCAGATCTAAGTGCTAAGAAAAATAGTAGCTTACATTAAAAGTGGGAGCTGTTTTTGAACACAAGCAAGAAGAGACATTTTTAGTTAACCCATCTGAAACTGAGGATAGAAATGTCTTCCTTCTATATTTCTTCTATTTGGAAAACAGATTCATTTCCTTTTAATGTTTCTTGAGAAGGGATGACTTAAGGTGTTGGAGATAATTGCCAGTATCCAGTAATTTTCTGGGTCCAACAAGCTACTGGATATGTGATGAGGATTGCTTACTACTGTCCTGAGTGATCTGGAAAGCTTGCATATCCCAGTCGTTCTGCATGCCTAAAACAGTGGTATAATGAAAAGAAGTGCAAAGCACAAGGTTTTGCACAAAGTCTTACCACAACATGCAATGTCATGTGGACAGTGGAAGCAAATAAAAAACTAACTTTACCTATTTTTAATTCAGTTTAAATTTTTGAACATTTTTCCACTATTTTGCTCCCACTGCCTGGAGTGGTTCTGACGAGGAGGGGTTGCTTGCACATCGTGGTGAGGCTCCCCACAAAACTCAGTACTTTGTATCCCCTTTAACCACAACACTGGCATAGAAAAGCATACATATGTAATCAGAAATATCATATTATCAGAAATATCATACTTCATCATATACTTAAACATTTCAAAATGCTTCAAAAAATAAGGTCCAGATTAAATGCATAAGAATATTATTAGTGAATCAGAGTGGATATTAAGGTTGTGATGCCTATTAAAATATACTTTGAAAATATATTGCTGCCTTTCATATCAGTCACCTATACAGTATCTCTGAAGAACAGCTGCATTGGGTCCTTAGCCCAGTTCAAGTACCTATTGCATGACAATAGAGGTTCTCCCACACCACGCAGTAGAAGCACACTGGACAGTTTCCCAAACAAAGATTGATTACTCTCCACTCCCTCCCAGCTATTTGATATTATCTTTCCTACTAATTCTGGTAAAGTACTGGTACTTCAAGAGATGAAGATGAACAAGCATACCTGTTGCAAAGATGTAGGATATACTCCCGTTGTACTTAAAGAAGATAAAGAAGATTGATCCAGAAATGCTGGACTTAATGTTTACATAGAAACACCTCTTATACACCTGGAAAACAGATAAGCACCGGCAAAATAAAATCCATTGTTCAGTAGTAGAACATGTCTGTACACAGACCATATGAGTAAATAGATGCAAGCCACATGTGGTTCAAATCAAACTGGCTTGGAAATAAACATAAGCTGCAATCCTAAACTCCAGTTAGGCCAGCCTAAGCCCTGGCAGAAGTCCTGTGCTGATCTGGGGTTGTCACAAAGGTACCATAAAATACTTTCTGAGCCACTGCTGGGTGAGGATTAGGCCAGTGTTGCTGAATTTGTAGGGGAGGGGAGTTCTGTTTTGCCTCTGAGCATGAGACTGAGTGTGACTGTGTGTGAACCATGTAACTGAGCAAATCGTGTGAGTGGGTGAATCCTAGTCAAACCCACCTAGGAGAAGGAAAACTCCCACTAAACCTCCACTGCCTTGTGGCTATACCCATCTATGGGAAAGGCTTCAGGAGTCAACCTTGAGGAAAAATCTGGAGCCAGAGTCCCTAAAGCAGTTCATGACTGTGTTAATTCATTCATGTTCTGATAACTCCTGTGACGCAGATGGAACCAATCATATTGGCCATGCCTTTCCATTGGACTATTTCAGTGGCATGAAGAGGGGGGATTTTCTGCTTGGGTATCAGCTTATCCTCCATAATAATCTACCCAGGCCGTCGTGCTCCTCCATAAAAATCTACCCAGGCCTTCTTGTTCTGGAGAGGACACTCCAGCCTCGCATACAGCATCAAAACAACATGAGAAGTAGCAGTTACCAGTTATAAGTTGTTGCTCAATTGGCACAGAGCATGACACCAGGGGCTACTTCTGATGGTGGGAGATGTCATCGTACCTCATTGGGCAGCTACCACCCATCTTAAGCTGGGCAGCCCCCAGCCAGTAAGGTGTTGCCTCGCCCCGATCTGTTAACCTCACTGGGTGCGTGGGGTTTAGAGTGAAAACCGACAAGCAGATCGACAACTCTGCACCTTGCAACAAATATAAGAAAACTTCAGCCCTTATGTTGGGCACTTGGAATGTTAAGACAATGACCCCTGGCCTTTCTGACGATTTGCAAGAAATAGACGATGTACATAAGACAGCTGTCATCAATATGGAGCTGAGCAGATTGCAGATGGACATCGTTGCCCTTCAAGAGACAAGGCTGTCAGACTCAGGATCTATTAAGGAGAGAAATTTCTTGTTCTTCTGGCAGGGAAAGCCATCAAACAAGACTAGGGAATATGGAGTTGGCTTTGTGGTCAGAAACACCCTACTATGATCCATCATTCCACCTTCTGGAGGAAGTGAAAGAATCCTGTCCTTGCAGCTATACTCATCAGCAGGGCTGGTCACTCTTATTAGCGCATATGAACCAACACTATCATCTTCAGCAGAATCGAAAGACAAATTCTATGATGATCTGGTGGCCACTATCAAGAAAATCTCTGAGAAAGAACCATTGTTTATTCTTGGCGATTTTAATGCAAGAGTTGGATCTGACCATAGTTCTTGGCCCACGTGTCTAGGTCATTTTGGCATTGGGAAGATGAATGAAAATGGCCAATGTCTGCTGGAGTTTTACTGCTATTATAGATTTTGTGTTAGCAATACATTCTTCAACACAAAGCCTCAACACAGAGTCTCTTGGAGACATCCAAGATCGAAGCATTGGCACCAGCTTGACTTGATCCTCAACAGGCTATCCAGCCTTCCCAGCATGCAGCTGTTAGGGCGCTGATTGTGATACAGACCACTCCTTGGTGTGCAGCAGAGTAAAACTGCAAGCAAAGAGGTTGAATCACTCGAAGAAGGAAGGAAGACAACAAGTTAACATCAGCAAGAGCCACAGTCTGGGAAAAGTGAAGGCATTTGACAAACGACTCAAGGAAGCTCTCCCAGGCCCGGCTGAGGCAAATGCTTCTGAACAATGGGAACATTTCAAGAATGCTGTTTATAATACTGCCTTGTCACTTTTTGGTAAGCAGGTTAGAAATTCATTCTGTTTAATACTGGGCTCTAACAAATAGAATAAATTTCAATAGGGAGAAGTGCAAGGTACTGCACTTAGGCAATAAAAACCGAAAACACAAGTATAAAATGGGAGATACTTGGCTTAGCAGCACAACATGTGAGCAGGATCTTGGTGTTGCCGTGGATCACAAGCTGAACATGAGTCAGCAGTGTGATGTGTCTGCAAAGAAGGCTGCATTAAGAGGACTGTAGCTTCCAAGTTGCGAGAAATCTCATTCCTCTTTACTCTGCATTGGTTAGACCTCACCTTGAGTACTGTGTTCAGTTGTGTTCAGCTCAGTTCAGTTTCTTCACTTTAAGAAAGATGCAGCCAAACTGGAGCAGTCCAAACTGGATCAGTCCAGACAAGAACGATCAGTGGGATGGAAGGGAAGACCTACGAGGAAAGGTTGGGGGAACTTGGAATGTTCAGCCTGGAGAAGAGGAGGCTGAGGGGAGACATGATTGCCCTCTTCAGATACCTGAAGAGGCTGTCAAATGGAGGAAGGGGCTCATTTGTTCTTTGCTGCTTCTGAAAGCAGAACTAGAACCAATGGGTATAAACTGCAAGAAAGGAGATTCCAGTTGGATATCTAAAAAAATTCCTGACAGTGAGGGTGGTTCAGAAGTGAAAAAGATTGCCAAGGGAAGTGGTGGACTCTCCCTCACTGAGGGTCTTCAAGTAGAGGCTCGATGAGCACCTGTCGGGGATGCTCTAGGAGGATTTCCTGCTGTAGGCAAGGGGTGGACTAGATGACCTACTAGGTCCCTTCCAACTCTAGGATTCTATGTTTCTATGATTCTATGAAAGACAGCAGATTGGTTTCAAGCCCACTCGGAGGAGCTGAAGCCAGCCATTGAGGAAAAGAGGAGAGCTCTAACTGCATATAAAGCCTGTTCCAGTGAGCACAACCTACAGGCCCTGCAAGCTGCTTGTAGCAAAGTCCAACAGACCGCCAGGAGATGTGCTAACAATTATTGGCAGCAGCTTTGCTTTCAGATCCATATAGCAGCTGACATAGGCAACCTCAAGGGGATGTATGATGGCATCAAGCAGGCCTTAGGTCCAACAGTGAGGAAATCTGACACTCTGAAGTCTGCTACAGGAGAGGTCAGCCAGGACCAAGCACAGCAGATGGTACTCTGGGTGCAGCACTACTCTGAGCTATACTCCAGAGAAAATGTAGTAACTGAAGAAGCATTAAACAACATTGAGTGCCTGCCTGTCTTGGAGGAGCTTGACAGTGAACCAACTTTAGAAGAACTTAACACAGCTCTGGGTTCCCTTGCTTCTGGCAAGGCACCTGGGAAAGATAACATCCCCGCAGAAGTTCTGAGGTGCTGTAGAGGGACCATTTCCACTAAACTGTATGAAATATTCTGCCTTTGTTGGAGGGAAGGTGGAGTACAGCAGGACATGAAGGATGCTAATATCGTCACATTGTATAAGAACAAAAGCGACAGGGGTGACTGTAACAACTACCGCAGCATCTCTCTTCTTAGTGTTGTAGGGAAGCTGCTTGCCCAAGTCATATTGAAGAGGCTTCAGGTGCTTGCAGATCTATCCTGAATCACAGTGTGGATTTCGAGCCAACAGGTCCACCACTGATACGGTATTTTCCCTTAGACAGTTGCAAGATTAATGTAGGGAACAAAGACAGCCACTAGAATCATAGAATCATAGAGTTGGAAGGGACCTAGTAGGTCATCTAGTCCAACCCCCTGCCTGCAGCAGGAAATCCCTCTAGAGCATCCCCAAAACAGGTGCTCGTCGAGCCTCTGCTTAAAGATCCCTAGTGAGGGAGAGTCCACCACCTCCCTTGGCAGTCTGTTCCACTGCTGAACCGCCCTCACCGTCAGGAATTTTTTCCGGATATCCAACCGGAATCTCCTCTCTTGCAGTTTGTACCCATTGGTTCTAGTTCTGCTTTCAGAAGCAGCTATGAACAAATGAGCCCCTTCCTCCCTACGACAGCCCTTCAGGTATCTGAAGTGGGCAATCATGTCTCCTCTCAGCCTCCTCTTCTCCAGGCTGAATATCCCAAGTTCCCCCAACCTTTCCTCATAGGGCTTCCCTTCCATCCCATTGATCATTTGTAGCCTTCATAGATCTTACAAAGGCTTTTGATTTGGTTAGTAGGGACGGCCTTTTTAAAATCCACCCCAAGATTGGATGCCCACCTAAGCACCTCAAGATCATCAGGTCCTTTCACGAGGACATGAAGGGCACTGTAGTTCTTGATGGCCTAACATTAGATTCCTTTGACATTCCTTTGACATTCAAAGTGGAGTGAAGCAGGGCTGCGTCCTCGCACCAACTTTATTCGGGATCTTTTTTGCAGTCATGCTGAAACATGCTTTTGGAAATGCAACAGAGAGAATGGACATCAATGGCTGGGAAACCTTGACCTCTGATCATTCAGCTTGGAGGCAAAAGACCCAGCATAGCCTTCTCCAATATGAAGAGACACTTGCTCAGCAGGCTGAAGCAAAAAGACAGACCCAGAAGCAGCGAAACCTGGTGCCTGGACAGGGGACAGACTTTATCTGTCCTCAGTGTGGAAGTGATTCCCACTCTCGAATTGGCCTTTTTAGCCACACCAGATGCTGTTTTAGGACCTCCAATCAGAGCACGGTACCATAGACTTTCGAGACTGAAGGATGCCAATGACAATATTCCCAGGCCCACACAAGAGACTGCAATCCTATAACCTTTACTAAGGAGTAAGACCCACTGAATTCAATGAGACTTACTTCAAAGAAGACATGCTTAAGTTTGTGCTGTGAAGGGTGAAATTCTGAGGAGGGAAGAAGCCCATTCAACATCAAAGTCAATAACAACAGTATTTATATACTGTTTCTCACAAAAAGTTCACAAAGTGGTTTACAGAGAAAATGGAAAAAACTAATGCAGTGGTATTTGGGCATTTCAGCCTGGTACCTCCTTTCAAACTTAAAAATCTGCCCAGGACCCCCGTCAAACTTGCTGGGATGTGAAAATACTGTGATGCTAGGGCTTCTCCATGTCTACCTAGAAGTCATAAGTCATTATGTACAGTGAGACACTCCCAGGAAAGACTAGTGCCCGATTCCAAGATGCTGGATCACACCCTATTGTGACCCCCCTGACCTGAAGTTGCGACCCCCCCATAGGGATCCCGAGTCCCGACCCTCACTTGAGTACCTCTGAACTAATGGTTCTATTAAACAAAATGCTCACACTCTAAACAGATGTATTGAACAACAGCAGAAGTCATTATAAAAGACACTGATGTGGTGAAGAGAGCCAGTTATTCACCCCCTAAAAGAGGAGCCTGTTTCCCAGTTTTATCATGAAAGACCTTTAGAGCAAGAGGGTTCTACGTGGAGGGTATTGCACCTTTATAAACTGCACTCTCTATACATTAGGGAGAGTAAAATATTAGTCTATAAAGAGCCCTAGGCACATACTACTATGTGCATTGGACATATCCATTCAAATTAATGGAGCAGCTTGAATTAGTTTCTAGCTCAAATTTTCTGCTAAAAAAAATAATCAAAGACTTAGGAAACTTGTCTCTCTTCCTGAGTCAGGTTTTACAAATCCCGAAGTTCTTTCCCAGTTTTGACCTTAGAGAAGTTCACCAGCATTCTTCTCTCTGGCAGTCTTAACCTAAGTGAAGTTCACCAGCATTCCTAGTCCTAGTTATAGTCTTTGGCACATACAATTCCCCAGCAGTGGATTAGGTAGCAATTGGATCCCCTAGTTGAGGCCTGAAGAGCATTTCTGCTAAAAGGAAAAAATACAGAGTGCAGTCAGTACTGTAATGCAGTATAAGGCAGGTTTGTGTGATGAGGTAGAGAAAGTGCTTTTGGTTGAACATACAAAGATTATGTAGATCTAACCCTTACAACTGGGAAAGCTAGTAGCTCATGAGCTCATGATCTAACAGAGCATATTATTCTGCTCCTAGTGAGTTTCAGTAACCTTCCTGTCCACCCTGAGCCTCTTACTGGTGTTTGCCATGTTCCATCTGGCCTCTCAACTGGTGTAAGTGGTAATGACATCATTGCCAATTACTTCAATTTGTATTTCCAATTGGTGGATCATTCAAAGTGTTTATTTGAGTTCCTCTTTGTGAACTGTTGTTGAAAAGTGGTATATAAATGCTGCTGTTGTTGTATATCAGTGGATAAACATTGATATACACTGCTCTACAGTAAGGGCAAAATGTCAGTATAGGATCTAGACGTAGGACACAATCCAGAGCAAGTTCAACCTGCTCTGCCCTAACTGCTCTCTCCTAACTATTCTGTATCCAGAGCAGAAAGTTATGCTGCATCCAGAGAGTCAGGAAGCCTGGGCTGCCCTAACTGCTCCAGAGCATGCTAAGTCGGTGACAGCTGGGGAGGGCTTGCTTCTGAGTAGACCCCCCTCAGATCAAACCGAAGAAGGAACAGCTGTGGTGCCTACATTATAAGGAAGCCTAGCAGTTCCTGACAACCAGTTACAGCTGCAGTTCTTCTAGTGCAAGATGGATGCTTGGAGTGGCCTGCTGTATCCTGAGGTTAGTGGGCTGCCATAGTTGTGCCATATCCTGAGGTTGAGAGGCAGGGATTGCAGCTAGGCTGGCCAAGAACTCAGATTTTTGGTCAACACTACCATTCTTACTCAGGCCTTATCATGGACCCCTATGGGCCTACTCATTACTATACCTGCTCTTGAGGTGGTATATCTCTGAGGAACTGGAAGAGGGCATTTCTGCCTTGAAACAGGCTTTGGATACAGAGTAACTGCTCTGCCCTAGGCAATGCTAAACTTGCCCTCAACTTGCCTCTCCTGAGCTGCTTAAGCTGCCCCATTTAGGGCAGAGCAGGTCCACCTCTCTTAGGGCACCCTATGTTGCCTTGCTCGGCCCTAAGCCTCTTCCAGAGTAACTGGGCTGGAGCATCTTGCAGTTGCTCCACCCTAGTGATAGATAGGGCAACCCAAGGGCTCTTATGTGGGCAGATTAGTTGCTCTGGATTGTGCTGTTTGTGATTATAGACCTAGTGTCCAAAAATGAAACTTTTCTTAGGTAATAATTGCAGTCCAATCCTAACCCACACTGGAACAGGCAAGCAAGTTGGACAGCTCTGTATACAGTGCCGGGTTGAGGTTGGCTGAGGCTCAGTTTGGGGCAATTAATTCCTGTTACCTTGGGTAATGCCTCAGCACCCCAATGGAGTTACTGTAGCACATAAAGAGGTGGCACAGATATGAGAAGCCTGGCGCTGTTTTGAATTGTGCAGGAGCGGTGTTAGAATCTGGCCTAGGTATTGGATCCTGGCCCAACCCTCTGCCCGGCTCCATGCTTCCCCTACCCCAGAACACCTCAGTTCTTCCCTTCCTTAGACCCTCATATATCCTACCTGCTCACAAGGAAATGGAGGCCAATGAAGATTTTTCCTAGGATACAAAGATAAACAGAGGACATGTCCTGGGAAAAGAGGATCACCCTGCCTCTCCAGCAGTTTTAACATTACGCAGGTGATGGACCTTTTTCATATATTGTATTGTTTCTCCATCAGAGAGAATCATGCTGGTTCATGAATCACATAGCCTGAAGTCCTCTGGATCAGGTTGCTGTTGCATTTTCCAACAGGCTGCACAAAACATGGTACCATTTTATCTAACAGTTAACTTCTTTTTTTAATGGCACTTGTGAACACTTCCAGAAAAATGTGCCCTGTGAAGTCTTCACTAAAGCAATGCTTTATAGCCCATCCCATATCTGTACATTTCTTATTATTAGGAATGACACTATTGTGCCTTCTAAATGGAGAACTGCCAGCAGAGGCTGCCAGTCACATTCAGAAGCTGCAACAAAGGGGGGAAAACAACACTGACAACAGCCAGCCACCTTCCAACAAAATGCTCTCCTCTCCACCAGGGTTCTCCCAGTTCACAAAAATAATGTCAAGAAATAAGAGCTGCCTGAATGATGAGAGAGCTTTTGAGCAGAAAGAGATAGCTTGTATTTTCCACTGGCACTGTTGCCGGGTGAGGTCAGGTGACAAGGTGTGCCCTCATGTGGGCTCTGCTAGTGCATTACTGGCCTAATTAAGGAACAGGGACTGCAGCAGAGGGTTTTGAATTTGTTTACAGTGCCTCACCCATCTGACTTGAAATCCAGCAGATGCAGATCCCATAACAAAAGCATCTCTATGAATAGCCTAGCTAGCTCAGGGGAAACCAAGCTGTGAGGACGGGAGTCATGCAGGGATCTGGAAAGAAAATACTCTTTCTTCTGCTGCTTTGTCACCTTGAATGGCTCCCAACAAAAGGCACCAGCATATAGCACACTGTGTCCTGGATGATCCTGGCACTTTTTCTTGTGATGCCCATAGGACATGGACACTCCCAAATAAGAATGGCAAGTCCAGTCTTTGACATTTTGAGATCATTGAGATAAACAGAAGACATGTCCTGGGAAAAGAGGATCACCCTGCCTCTCCAGCAGTTTTGACATTACACAGGTGATGGACCTTTTTCATGTATTGCATTGACTTCTCCATCAGAGAGAATCACACTGTTTCATGAATCACGCAGCCTGAGGGTGGCAAGTCCTCTGGATCAAGAATGAAATATCTTCGTGACAAAAACCCAATCAAATGGGGAATGTTTCAATGAGGGCAACTTGTAAGTCTGTAATCAGACTTCTTTGTGCAGGGTGCCCCTGATAAGAGTCCCCATGTGGTTTAAAGTGGTGATTTTAAACCTGGCATACTGGTGTGTTGTGAATGCTGCAAGTGGGCAGAGGGAATCTGGGGGGAGCATCATCCATTATTAGGGCCACTTAATAATCACCATCTGCATGTGTCTTTTACCCCTGGCAGTATCCTTTAAAGTGCATGGGAATCTTCCTCAGATGCAACTTGCACATGGATGTCTCGTTCTGTTTGCATGTTATCCTTGGTGGATTGGGGTGAAAGCCTTTGTCCCTATAATATTAGATCCCCAATGGACTCAAAATGTCACATAATAGCCTTCCCATTCCTATTTGGGAGTGTCCACTTTCTACAGGATGTAGCAAGAAAAAGCAAGCAGCAAACATATCTCATAAATCACTGTTAAAGTCTAGCTGATAGTGGTGCCATAAATACTGTGGGAAGCACAAGTGGGCTAAGAAAGCATGACCTTAAAACGACTATTAAATTGTTGCTGACAATGTTTCTTTATAAGGAACAGCTTAGGATTTATTGTAGTTTAAATGCCTACTGGGAAACATTCTGGGTTTTCAGTACATTATATACAGGAATATACATTATATGCATTATATACATTATATGCTGGCTGACCATAGAGGTGAGGAGTGGGGTTTAGTTTAGTTGATGCTTCAGGATGCTGTGAGGCCAGATGGCTTTATTCTGGCTGACCATAGGGGTGAGGGTGGGGTTTAGCCTAGATGATGCTTCTGGATGCTGTGAGGCCAGATGGCTTTATCCTGGCTGACCATAGGGGTGAGGGGTGGGGTTTAGCCTAAATGATGCTTCTGGATGCTGTGAGGCCAGATGGCTTTATCCTGGCTGACCATAGAGGTGAGGGGCGGGGTTTAGCCTAGTTGATGCTTCTGGATGCTGTGAGGCCAGATGGCTTTATCCTGGCTGACCATAGGGGTGAGGGTGGGGTTTAGCCTAGATGATGCTTCTGGATGCTGTGAGGCCAGATGGCTTTATCCTGGCTGACCATAGAGGTGAGGGGCGGGGTTTAGCCTAGTTGATGCTTCCAGATGCTGTGAGGCCAGATGGCTTCATCCTGGCTGACCATAGGGTGAGGGGTGGGGTTTAGCTTAGTTGATTCTTCCAGATGCTGGGAGGCCAGATGGCTTTGTCCTGGCTGACCATAGGGGTGAGGGGTGGGGTTTAGCCTAGTTGATAGCTCAACCTCGAGGCAAAATCCGGAGTTGGAGTCCCGGAAGCAGTTCATGACCATGTAATACCACGTTCTGATAACTCCTGCGACGCAGCTGGAACCAATCATATTGGCTCTGCCTTTCCATTGGACTATTTCAGTGGTGTGGAGAGGGGGGATTTGCTGCCTGGGTAACAGCCTATCCTCCATATCAACCTACCCAGGCCATTGTGCTCTGGAGAGGACACGCCAGCTTCGCATACAGCATGAAATCCAACAAGCAGATCAACAACTCTGCACCATGCAACAAGCAAAAGAAATCCTTAGTGCTAATGTTGGGCACTTGAAATGTTTGGACAATGACCCCTGGCCTTTTTGATGATTTGCAAGAAATAGATGACGTACGTAAGACAGCTGTCATCAATATGGAGTTGAGCAGACTGCAGATGGACATCGTTGCCATTCAAGAGACCACACTGTCAGACTCAGGATCTATTAAGGAGAGAAACTACTCATTCTTCTGGCAGGGAAAACCATCAGAAGAGACTAGGGAATATGGGGTTGGCTTTGCAGTTAGAAACACCCTACTTGGATCCATTACTCCACCTACTGGAGAAAGTGAAAGAATCCTGTCCTTGCAGCTACAGTCATCAGTAGGGTTGGTCACTCTTATCAGTGCATATGCACCGATACTATCATCTTCAGCAGAATCAAAAGACAAATTCTATGATGATCTGGCTGCCACTATCAAGAACACCCCTGAGAAAGAACCATTGTTTATTCTTGGCGACTTTAATGCCAGAGTTGGATCTGACCATAGTTCTTGGCCCTCTTGTCTAGGTCATTTTGGCATTGGGAAGATGAATGAAAATGGCCAACGCCTGCTGGAGTTTTGCTGCTCTTACGGTTTTTGCATCAGCAATACATTCTTTAACACAAAGCCTCAACACAGAGTCACTTAGAGGCATCCAAGATCGAAGCATTGGCACCAGCTTGACCTGATCCTCACCAGGCGCTCCAGCCTTCCCAGCATTAAGATCACATGCAGCTATCAGGGTGCTGACTGCAATACAGATCGCTCCCTTGTATGCAGCCAATTAAAACTGAAAACAAAGAGACTGCATCACTCAAAGAAGGAAGGAAGACCATGAATTAACATCAGCAAAACCCGCAGTCTGGAAAAAGTGAAGGAATTTGACCAAGCACTGGAGGAAGCTCTCCCAGGCCCAGTTAATGCAAATGCATCCGATCGATGGGCACATTTCAAGAATGCTGTTTATAATACCGCCTTGTCAGTTTTTGGTAAGGAGGTTAGAAAGACAGCAGATTGGTTTGAAGCTCACTTGGAGGAGCTGACACCAGCCCTTGGGGAAAAGAGGAGAGCTCTAACTGCATATAAAGCCTGTTCCAGTGAGCGCAACCTACAGGCCCTGCGAGCTGCTCATAGCAAAGTCCAACAGACAGCCAGGAGATGTGCTAACCATTATTGGCTGCAGCTTTGCTCTCAGATCCAGGTAGCAGCTGACACAGGCAACATCAAGGGGATGTATGATGGCATCAAGTAGGCTTTAGGTCCAACAGTGAAGAAATCTGACCCTCTAAAGTCCGTTACAGGTGAGGTCATCCAGGACTGAGCACAGCAGATGGTATGCTGGGTGCAGAACTACTCCAAGTTATACTCCAGAGAAAATGTAGTAACTGAAGAAGCATTAAACAACATTGAGTGCCTACCTGTTTTGAAGGAGCTTGACAGTGAACCAACCTTGGATGAAGTAGGTGTGGCCCTGGATTCCCTTGCCTTTGGAAAGGCACTTGGGAAAGATAACATCACTGTTGAAATCCTGAGGTGCTGTAGGGGGACCATTCCCACTGAACTATATGAAATCTTCTGTCTCTGTTGGAGGGAAGGTGGAGTACCACAGGACATGAAGGATGCCAATATCATCACATTGTATAAGAACAAAGGTGACAGGGTGACTGTAACAACTATCGTGGCATCTCTCTTAGTGTTGTAGGGAAGCTACTTGCATGCATTGTACTGAAGAGGCTCCAGGTGCTTGCAGAGAGAGTCTATCCTGAATCACAGTGTGGATTCCGAGCCAACAGGTCCACCACTGATATGGTATTTTCCCTTAGACAGTTGCAGGAGAAATGCAGGGAACAAAGACAGCCACTTTTTGTAGCCTTACATAGATCTTACGAAGGCTTTTGACTTGGTTCGTAGAGACGGCCTTTTTAAAATCCTCCCCAAGATTGGATGCCCACCTCAGCTCCTCAGCATCATCAGGTCCTTTCACGATGACATGAAGAGCACTGTAGTTTTTGATGGCTTAACATCAGATTCCTTTGACATTCAAAGTGGAGTGAAGCAGGGCTGCGTCCTCGCACCAACTTTATTCGGGATATTTTTTGCTGTCATGTTGAAACAGGCTTTTGGAAATGCAACAGAGGGAATCTATCTCTGGACCAGATCAGATGGAAAACTCTTTAATCTCTCTAGACTGAGAGCAAAGTCCAAAGTCCAGCTGAAATGCTTGCTGGATTTCCTCTTCGCTGACGACGCTGCTGTTACGGCTCACTCTGCCGAAGACCTTCAGCAAATTTTGGGCTGTTTCAGCAAGGCCTGCCAAGACTTTGGAGTAACAATCAGCCTGAAGAAAACAGAAGTCATGGGACAGGATGTGGATTCACCCCCTTGTATAACTATCTCTGAACATGTTTTGGAGGTTGTCCATGACTTTGTGTACCTTGGCTCAACGATCTCCGACACTCTCTTTAGATACGGAGCTGAATAAACGTATTGGGAAAGCGGCTACCACGTTTTCTAGACTTACGAACAGAGTATGGCATAATAAGAAGCTGAGGGAACATACAAAGATCCAGGTCTATAGAGCCTGAATCCTGAGCACACTCTTGTACTGCAGCGAGTCTTGGCCCCTTCATGCGCGGCAGGAGAGAAAGCTGAACACATTTCATATGCGCTGTCTCCGACGTATTCTTGACATCACTTGGCATGACAAAGTTTCAAATGGTGCAGTCTTGGAACGTGCTGGAATCCCTAGCATGTACACACTTCTGTAACAGCTACGTCTATGCTGGCTTGGACATGTCATGAGAATGGCTGATGGTCGGATTCCAAAAGACCTCCTGTATGGAGAATTAGCGCAGGGAAAGCGCCCTCAAGGGAGACCACAGCTGCGATACAAGGTCGTCTGCAAGAGGGATCTAAAGGCCATGGGAATGGACATCAACAACTGGGAAACCCTGACCTCTGATCGTTCAGCGTGGAGGCAAAAGATGCAACATGGCCTTCTTCAATTCAAAGAGACACTCATTCAGCAGGCTGAGACAAAGAGGCATTTCCAGAAACAGCAAAATCTGGGGGCTGGGCAGGGGACTGACTGTATTTGCCCTCAGTGTG
The DNA here is from genome assembly GCA_030015325.1 of Cryptoblepharus egeriae. NCBI lineage: Eukaryota > Metazoa > Chordata > Lepidosauria > Squamata > Scincidae > Cryptoblepharus > Cryptoblepharus egeriae. The sequence goes on from JAREYC010000008.1 coordinate 42,780,829, forward strand.
GAAGGGATTGTCACTCTCGAGTTGGCCTGTTTAGTCATAACAGATACTGTTTTAGGACCGCCACTTCTGAGCACGATACCATAGTCTTTCGAGACTGAAGGATGCCAATGATGAATGATGGTATACAGGAAAAACCCCACATTTACTGTACTGTCAAAAAATGTGTCCTTAAAGATTGGATATCTGTGAGTGAGAGTGCAAACCTAGGTGTTCACATGCCCCTATGGAGGTGGCTAAAGTTCTAGCACAGTGTTTCTCAAAGTGGGGGTCTGGACCCCTTTGGGGGTCGCCTGGAACTTTCCTGGGGGTCGCCTAAAGACTCCTGGTGCAGGGGGTAGGTGGGATGACCTGACAGAAATGCTGGAGCCGCTGCAGCTGGAAGAAGCTGCTGAGAAGCAGCTCAGAAGGATCCTCTGAGAAGCAGCTCAGAAGGAGCCTCTGAGCAGCTGTGAGACGATGTGGAGCCTTGGGGGCGGGGAGGATTGCAGCCTTAGAGCCCTGTTATATGCATGTCTACTCAGAAGTCAGTCCCATGGTAGTGAATGGGACTTACTCCCAGGAAATAGTGGCTGGCTCTGCTGCCTGAGATCCCAATCCTATGGAGATCTCCTCTCACCCAGGTACTTACCTTCCCATTCCTCCCTTCCTCCCTTCCTCCCTTCCTTCCTTTCTTTCTTTCTTTCTTTCTTTCCCAGTCACCCCCTCTTAGCTATGCCACATCTGTCTGTCTGTCATTACGTATTGTTTTTATGATCAATCGCTATGCTTTAATTATGTTCAAGTTGTAACAATGAAAATACACCCTGCATATCAGATATTTGCATTACTATTCATAACAGTAGCAAAATTACAGTTATGAAGTAGCAACGAAAATAATTTTATGGTTGGGTGTCCCCACAACATGAGGACCTGTATTAAGGGGTGACGGCATTAGGAAGTTTGAGAACCACTGTTCTAGCAGATTCAGTGGGACTGCTGGAGCTCTATACTGGAGAAGTGGTTAAATTCCCCCTTCCCCACGGTAGTGTGACAGCAGTCCCAATCCCAATACAGTGCAGGCTGAGCAACTGTTCCTATTCCAGCATAAGTTTGGATTGTGAGACAGTAATACTCTTTTGGCACATGTAAATTAATAGCATAATCTTTTAATGGATGTGCCAGTTTTAATTGCTGAGTCAGATCATTTAGTTCTCTACCCCAGAATTGCCGTCAGGCAGGGGTGCCCAAACTCTGGTTGGGAGCTGGGGGGAGGGGGTAGATGCAGCCACAGCAAGCCTCTGTGAGGTTCACAGCAACTTCTTTTTATTTGGCCCATGGAGGGTGCCTCTGGAGGGTCCCCTGAGGGCCAGGGTGACTTACAGCACAATCCAGAGCAACTAATCTGTCCACATAAGAGTCCTTGGGTTACCCTATCTATCACTAGGGTGGAGCAACTGCAAGATGCTCCACCCCAGTTACTCAGGAAAAGGCTTAGGGCAGAGCAAGGCAACATAGGGTGCCCTAAGAGAGGTGGACCTCCTCTGCCCTAGCTGCTTTGTCCTAGGCAGTTCAGGAGAGGCATGTTGAAGGCATGTTTAGCATTGCCTAGGGCAGAGTAGTTACTCTGTATCCAGAGCCTGTTTCAAGGCAGAAATGCCCTCTTCCAGCTCCTCAGAGATATACCACCTCAAGAGCAGGTATAGTAATGAGTAGACCCATAGGGGTCCATGATAAGGCCCAAGTAAGAATGGCAGTGTTGACCAAAAATCTGAGTTCCTGGCCAGCCTAGCTGCAACCCCTGCCTCTCAACCTTAGGATATGAAACAACTACGGCTGCCACAAACCTCAGGATACAGCAGACCACTCCAAGAAGCCCCTTGTATTCACTGTAGAATGTACTGGCATCTCATCAGGGACTCCTTACAAGACAGGCACCCAGTGGTGTCACCAGACTGGTGCAGCTGGTGTGGGCTGCATTGGGTGACGCACTACATATGGGGTGATGAGCAGGAGGAGTTTGACTGTCCTTTGGCAGACCCTGGGCATCAGCACACCCATTCAGGCCTGCTCCAAGGCAGAGCAGCAGCCAGAAGCTGCCACTTGTCCTCAGAGCTGGCCCGAATGGCCAGCTGAGGTGCACTGCGCAGAAACACACTGAGCATGCCAAACAGCTTCAGAGGAGACTTCCTTATAGTGGAGGACATGCGTGCCACTGCACAGCCATTCTGCCTTGCTCAGGAGGCAGAGCAGCAGCTGAATGGCTTCAGAAGATTATTGCACATGCACCAACTCTGATGCCTGCACAGTCTCCTCTGAAGCCAAAACATGTGCCCATGTCAGAGATGGTATCTGCGCAGTACTCTTTCTGAAGCCAGTTGGCTTCAGAAACAACTGCACAGGCGCCAACTTTGGTGACCGCGCAGTCCAGGTAGGGGGGTGCTCGCATCCCAGGGGTGATGCACAGACTTCCGCACTGGGTGATGCGCAGAGTCGTGTCATCACTGTAGGCACCACAGCTGTTCCTTGTTCAGTGTGATCTGAGAGGTGTCTCCTCAGGAGCAAGTCCTCCCCTTGTGTCAATTACTTAGCATGCTATGGAGCAGTTAGGGCAGCCCAGGCTTCCTGACTCTCTGGATGCAGCATAACTTTCTGCTCTGGATACAGAATAATTAGGGCAGAGCAGTTAGGGCAGAGCAGGCTGAACGTGCTCTGGATTGTGCCCTAAGCCTGCAATCCTAAAGACATTTTCCTGGGAGTAAGACCCATTGAAAACAACGGGGCTTACTTTTGAGTAGACATTGATAAGACTGTGCTCTTAAAATATTTCATCTCTCTGTGTGTGTGTGTGTGTGAAAGTGCTTATGAATTTGTTTGATGATTACAATCCTAACCATGTCGACTCAAAAGTAAGCCCCATTGTATTCAGTGGGCTTTACTTCCAGGAAAGTGTGTTTAGGATTGCATGTTTAGAAAAGAAATAAAAGAATTTTTAAGGAAGTTATATAAGTTTGCTTTAAGAAGCCAGCCAAATTGAATTCTACAGTTAAACATCTGTTAGAGTGCTGTTTTTAACTTGTGTTTCTGGTTTTCTCTAACAAGGTGTCCTTCCTAACAAGGTGTCCTTATTTTCCCTGACAAAGTTCTGAAAACTGCAGACTGAAATGTTGGACCCTTTTTAATGGCATGGATTGTAAACCACCCAGAGATATTGTAAACCACCCTCTAAAGAAGCAGGTCCGCAGCTTGGGGGTTCTCCTGCATTCACAGCTGCTTGTGGAGTCCCAGGTAGTGGCTGTTGCCAGGGGAGCCTTTGCACAGCTTTGGCTGATCCACCAGCCGCAAACATTCCTGAGTCACTCATATCTGACCACGGTGACCCATGCCCTAGTGACATCAAGATTGGAGTATTGTAAAGTGCTGTACATGGGGCTGCCACTGAAGACAGTCTGGAAGCTTCAAGTAGTCCAATATATGGCAGTCTCTGTGGTTGCTGGGGCTTATCAGTTTGACTCTGTTGGGCCACTGTTTCAGCAACAATAGTGGCTGCCCATTTATTTCCGGGCTGAATTCAAAGTGCTGGTCTGACCTTTAAAGCCCTAAACGGCTCGGGTCCGGTATATCTGAGGGATTGCCTTCTTCTGTACAATCCGACCTATGTTCATCTGAGGGGGCCCTACTGACTGTGCTGCCACTAAGTATTGTGAGAGGTTTGGTGGCCAGAGATAGAACCTTCTCGGTGGCAGCACCCCAGCCTTGGAACTCCCTCAACTTAGAACTTAGGAAAGCTCCCTCAGTACAGAGCTTCAGACGGAGCCTATAAAATTTTTATTTGAAAAAAGCATTTTAGTGAAGCAGAGGTTTGGGGGTTATTGTTTTTATTGTTTTTAGCTTCTATGTTTTTAATTGAATGTTCTATTTAATGTTTTAAATTATGTTTTAATGTGAGCCACCTTGAGTCGGTCTACAACCCAAAAAAAGCGGGATATAATTTTTTAAAATAAATAAATAAACACTGGGGAACACACATTTTGTTGACTTAGATCTGGCACTTATTTTTGACTAACTATTGGCATCTGAATCCAAAAATGACCCCAGTTTTTTTCTATCACTTCAACATTTTAAGCTACAGGATACCCCAAAAGTCATACAAAGCGTGCATATAAAGGAAAATAAAGGAAAAACTTACCTAATATACTGTTCACAGATAATAAATTTTATTCATACAACGGCAATATATAGTTACTGTAAGTTAAATTGTGTTCATACCAGTAGTAAAGTTCCTTTACCAAATGGCAAACGTACATATTAAGGTAAACATTTTCACTTGTAGCTTTTCCCGGAGTGTTCAATCTGTGGACAATCTTGCTTGATGCTCCAACAATAGTCAGCCAGCACATGCTCATCCCATCTACCTTGATACCACTTAACCACTTTTTATGCGTGCTCCTTTTGAGCCACTGTTTTCCATTTCACTAACTAATTCAACTCTGAAGACAATATTTTTTAGTGGCCATCACTTCGGCCAGACAAGTGTCAGAACTGGGGGACCTTGTAGGAAAACCCTAACCTTTGCCTGTTCCACAAGGATAGAGTGGTCTTAAGACCTGATCCTCCCTTCATTCCTAAAGTGAATACTTGGTTCCATAGGGCCTAAAAAATAGTCCTTCCATCCCTCTGTCCTAATTCAACCCATCCTAAAGTAAAGGAATGGCATATGGTGGATATCAGGAGATCTTTAAAATATTACTTGGAGCGCACCAAGTCTTTGCGTAAGACTGGCTTTCTTTTCATTTTGTTCAGAGGCTCAGCAATGGGAAGGAAAGCATCTATCAGCACTGATATGGTTGAAACTGGCCATATCTATGTGATATCAGGTACAAGGCAAGTTTCCATCGGATGGTATAACCACTCGCTCTTTCAGAGGAGCTGCTGCTTCTGCAGCATTAAAGGGTTACATTAGCCTTCCAGGGATATGTAAGGTGAGCATTTGGGCATCACCATCCACCTTCACCCATATCTACAAGATTGATCAGGCAGCATCTGCTGATGCCACCTTTGGTAGACAGGTGCTACATAAAGTTGGGGTGCCTTAAGGTTGTTCCCCACCGTAGAAGAGGTCTTGCTTTGTCACATCCCACGCTGTGAAGGAGTGCTCTCCTTTCCTCCCTCCAGAGAAAAGTAGGACTTCTTACATGTGAAGAACATATTCTGGGAGAGGGAAGGGAGAGCACTCGGCCCACCACTCAGATTGGACAACCGTAGGTCCAGTTTGGGAAGACATAGACTAGGGCATTCTGAACCTGTCTCTGTCTCTCAGGTATCTCTACTCACTTTGTCTCCTACCTACTTTGACTTCTGCGAAATATAGTTTTTGCTTTTGGACGGACTGAAAGGTCTGGGTGCCCCTCTAGTGAGAGGAAGCAGAACTTCGTCGAGTCTGCCTCTACACCAGAAAGGCACTCTATATAGCCACTCACTCTATAGTTGCCCTTCTGGTGTATAAGTTGCCCTTCCCTGCCCTGCCCATCCAGGCAGGCTGGACGAAGTTCTGCTTCCTCTCACTAGAGGGGCACCCAGACCTGTCAGTCCATCTGAAAGCAAAAACTGGTGGTCTAGGAACCAGAGAGTGGTCACATTAAGATAAGCTGTAGAGAAAAAAATTGATGTGTTAGAAGAAAACTAACTACAGTTTTGAAATCAGCATGCCTATTTCACTTTAAAACAGCTGTAAAATCAACAGAAAGTGTGTTAAAAATGGTTCCCCAGTATAATATTAAATTGTTGGACTGTTTAGAAACTGATTTGAATTTATTCATTTATATAATTTACATCTTTAATTAGTCATTTATACAAATTTATTCAAATTTAATACCCCTCCCCCGACCTCCAAAACTGGCAGAGATGATGTGGCCCTCTTGCCAAAAATGTTTGTGCGCTCATGTCCAAACTAACATGATATGATTTTACACTGGCTGGGCATTTGGTGACATTGAGAAAGGGATCCTATACAAATTCAGACAGATTCAATCCATTGGATTCAAAGCTACAAAAAGGCATGGGTACTGGAAGTGCAGATAGCATTGCTGTTTCAGGGAATTTAACTGCTGACTCCAGGAAAGTGTGGCTGGGACTGCAGCCTGAGAGCCCAATCCTATGCATGACTACTCAAAAGTAAGTCCCATGATAGTCAATGGGGCTTACTCCCAGGCAAGTGTGGCTGGGACTGCAGCCTGAGAGCCCAAGCCAATCCTATACATGACTACTCTGAAGTAGAGTAGGATAGATCTTCTTTTCTCAGCCTGCTGATTACAATCCTACCCATGTCTACTCAAAAGTAAGCCCTATTGTGCTCAATGGGTCTTACTCCCAGGAAACTGTCTCTAGGATTTCTCCCTTCTTTCCAGGATAGATCTTCATTTCTCAGCCTGGTGATTACAATCCTAACCATGTCTACTCAAAAGTAAGCCCTATTGTGCTGAATGGGTCTTACTCCCAGGAAAGTGTGGAGAGGACTGCAGCTTCAGAGCCCCATCCTATGCATGTCTACTCAGAAGTAAGTAATTTTTTTATTTTTTAATTTTTTAATTAAAAACCTCCCTGGCCCCGCCCCCTGGCCCTGGCCACACCCCCTGGCCACGCCCAATTCCGGAGAACTGGTTCTTGGGCCAAGCCCTGCCCACCCCTGAGTAAAATCAACAAAAAACCCCTTCTTTATGTTCCACTTAATCTGATTTCCGAAAAAGAGACACCTGAAAGAAGACCATATCCACCAAACTCAAAATATTAGGTTTGAGGAATTATATGGGAGAGGGAACTCCCTATAAGAAATCTTGGCACCAATGTTTTAGTACAATTCTTTACAATAGAGGCACCAAAAATGGCTTCTAATGCCTCCACTACAGTGATGCCTCGCGTAACAAATTTAATTCGTTCCGGAGGCATGTTCTTTACATGAAACATTCTTTACGTGAAGCGGATTTTCCCATAGGAAATAATGGAAACTCAGACGATTGGATCCACAACCCCAAAAATATTCATATAAAAATACGTATTAACTGGATGTAAAAATGATGGCAGAACACTGGGACTGAATTCAAAACATGCATTCAATGTGTATGATCTTATGAAGTCTACTTAGGCTGCAGTCCTAAAGACACTATCCTGGGAGTACATCTGTGTAGATGTGGTTGGGAGGCTGCAATCAAAGACACTTTCCTGTATGTAAGACCCATTTAACACAATGGGGCTTACTTCTGGGTAGACATGGTTAGGAGGTTGCAATCCAAGACACCTTCAAAGTGTCTCCCCAGTTTTTCCTTCTCTCCATCCTGAGCCTCTCTCTCCCCTGCTCCCTTCTGGCTAGCCCTCAGCTGCTTCCCTCTTCTCCACTGCTGTTCTCTCCCTCTGCCCAGCAGACATCCGGCCACAGGAGGAACAGCATGGAAGTGTTGCTTTCACTATGGGCAGGTGTGCTAGGCAGCCCTGATGCTTTTTAAATAGGCTGCCGGCCAGCACATCTGCCCCAACTGCCAACGAATGTTTTCTTTACATGAAGCATGTTCTTTACATGAAGCAGAATCCTAGAGAAATTTTTGTTTGTTATGTGAAACATACTTTACGTGAGGCATTCTTTACGTGAGGCGTCACTGTATGTGTTTTCCGTCCTAATGAGCAGACTTCCTTTTATGTTTCTTTTTTAGAAATGCATGAAAAGGAAGCAAAAAGGAGGGAAGAGAGAATGGAATGGACATACAACTAAGAAGAGGAAATAAATGTTTCATGAGCCTTTCTTGGCATATCCTGTGTCAAGATACTTAGGACAAGAGAGACAGTATGTCTTACAGCAGTGAATGCAAGGCTCCTACGACCAAGTGTATGTGAAAATTGCTGCAGGAGGAGGGCATTGGCAACTCTGTTTATTTGCCATTTTTGCTTTTCTTTCTCCATGTTACGAAACAAATCTCTTTATTTGCTATAAAAGGTGAAAAAGTAGAGAACAGAGCATCGAAAGCCAAGACTGTATAGCAATGAGCAAAAGAACAGGCCACAGGGATTATTTTACACTATCCCCATTGGGAATTATCTCTCTTGATTCTATAGCATCTTTGTTTGTCATCCCCTGCTTATATGGTTACACATAGAGTGGCTTTGTCTCTTGGTCCAAATCTGTTCTCATGTTACCTTTAAAATTTGGCATCCAGCAAAGAGAGGGGGTCAGTGGTGCCACTCTTTGGATAGCTTGGATGACTTCATTAGTGAAATAGAACTGTGGGAACAAATTTTCTCAATGACCCTCAAGCAGCAGTAAAAGGCCTTTAAAAAAAGTACATTAAGCTCAACATATGTACAAGTTTGAGCTGTCCTTGTGTTTTGCTACCTGTCCCTTGTACATCACTATCTCTTGTTTGTCCACATTTTCGGCTTGTGAAAACATTGATAGCTATTGCAGAAAAAAATGAATAAAACAGAGGGGAGTTGAGCATTCAGCAATATATGGGATGAAGGGGAGCATCGCAGTGACTCTAGAGTGCCATCCTATGTGTCTACTCAGAAGTCAGTTCCACTTAATTCAATGGGACTTAAGTGTATGTATGTGTGTGTATATGTGACTTAAGTGTATAAAATGGAAGTGTGTATAGAATTTCAGCCTTAGTATAAGAAATTGTTTGTCCCTATTTATCAGTAGGGACAAACATTTATCAGTTGCCTATTTATAAGTTGCCAATTTATCAGTTGTCCATGAAATTCTCATTGTGCAATGTTGAACTGGTGCAGTTTCTAGAGATTTACCAGAGATCATCATCATCATTGGCATCCTTCAGGCTCAAAATACTATGGTATCGTGCTCTGATTGGAGGTCCTGAAACAGCATCTGGTGTGGCTAAAAAGGCCAATTTGAGAGTGGTAATCCCTTCCACACCTAGGACAAATAAATTATGTCCCCTGCCCAGGCCCCAGGTTTCTCTGCTTCTGGGTCTGTCCCTTTGCTTCAGCCTGCCGAACAAGTGTCTCTTCGTATTGGAGAAGGCCATGCTGGGTCTTTTGCCTCCACTCTGAAGGATCGGAGGTCAAGGTTTCCCAGCCATTGATGTCCATTCCCAAGGCCTTTAGATCCCTCTTGCAGATGTCCTTATATCACAGCTGTGGTCTCCCTCTAGGGCACTGCACTAACTCGGCAAATAGGGGATCTTTTAGAATCCGACCATCAGCCATTCTCACGACATGCCCAAGCCAGTGTAGACGCCACTGTTTCAGAAGTGTGTACATGCTAGAGATTCCAGCACATTTCAAGACTGCATCATCTGAGATGTTGTCATGCCAGGTGATGCCGAGAATATGTCGGAGACAGCACAAATGAAAGGTGTTCAGCTTTCTCTCCTGCCATGCATAAAGGGTCCAAGACTCGCTGCAGTACAAGAGTGTGCTCGGTACGCACGCTCTATAGACCTGGATCTTTGTATGTTCTGTTAGCTTCTTATTAAGCCATACTCTCTTTGTAAGTCTGGAGAATGTGGTAGCCGCTTTTCCAATACGTTTATTCAGCTCAGTATCTAAGGAGAGAGTGTCAGAGATAGTTGAGCCAAGGTACACAAAGTCATGCACAACCTCCAGTTCATGTTCAGAGATTGTGATACAGGAAGGTGGATCCACACCCTGACCCATGACTTGTGTTTTCTTCAAGCTGATTGTTAGTCCAAAGTCTTGGCAGGCTTTGATGAAACGGTCCATAAGTTGTTGAAGGTCTTCGGCAGAGTGAGCAGTAACAGCAGCATCATTGGCAAGAGGAACTCCAGCAAGCATTTCAGCTGGACCTTGGACTTTGCTCTCAGTCTGGAGGGATTGAAGAGTTTTCCATCTGATCTGGTCCAGAGATAAATTCCCTCTGTTGCATTTCCAAAAGCATGTTTCAGCATGACTGCAAAAAAGATCCCGAATAAAGTTGGTGTGAGAACGCAGCCCTGCTTCACTCCACTTCAGATGTCATAGGAGTCTGACGTTAAGCCATCAAAAACTACAGTGCCCTTCATGTCCTTGTGAAAGGACCTGATGATGTTGAGGAGCTTAGGTGGGCATCCAATCTTGGGGAGGATTTTAAAAAGGCCATCCCTACTAACCAAATCAAAATCCTCTGTAAAATCTATGAAGGCTACAAAGAGTGGCTGTCTTTGTTTCCTACATTAATCTTGCAACTGTCTAAGCGAAAATACCATATCAGTGGTGGACCTGTTGGCTCGAAATCCACACTGTGATTCAGGATAGATTCTCTCTGCAAGCACCTGAAGCCTCTTCAGTATGATTCGGGCAAGCAGCTTCCCTACAACACAAAGAAGAGAGATGCTGCAGTAGTTGTTACATTCACCCGTCACCTTTGTTGTTATACAGTGTGACGATATTAGCATCCTTCATGTCCTTTGGTACTCCGCCTTCCCTCCAACAAAGGCAGAATATTTCATACAGTTTAGTGGAAATGGTCCCTCTACAGCACCTCAGAACTTCAGCAGGAATGTTATCTTTTCTGGGTGCCTTGCCAGAAGCAAGGGAATCCAGGGCTTTGTTAAGTTCTTCTAAAGTCGGTTCACTGTCAAGCTCTTCCAAGACAGGCAGGTACTCAATGTTGTTTAATGCTAGTTTACTAGAGATTTACCAGAGATAAGCCCCATTTATATGCAGTTGAACTTAGCCATCATGCCATCACACAAACTGGGAGGCAAAGAGTTAAATGTGTTTCTATAAGAGGCAAGGCAGGAGGCATGGTGTTATTTGGGAGCAATGCAATTCTTATGGAATGAGCAGCCATGGAGTATGCGTGAGCATGCAGTGGGACTACTTCTGAGTAGAGCAGAGCTGTGAAGGATTGGGTTGTCCTGGTCAGTGACCCTAACAGCTGTTGGAACCATGCCAGTTCCTTCTCTACTCTCTCGCAGACCCTTGACCTCTCCTGTCCTATTTACAGATGGACAGGGTCAGTGCGCAGTGTTCATACAGAACTCTCACACACTGATAGTGGACTTGAGTACTCGTAGTGCAATTCCCCAAAAGACTTGACTAGAGTACATTTGTGGAGATCTGTTTATTTTAGACTTGGGTGTGGACACTGCAATTTTTCCTATTTACCTTATAGTCTTTGCTTGGACAGAATTGTGTAAGAAAAGGGGTGACTGAGGCAAACAGGGAGACAGAGAGAAGCTGTGTAAAAGAACTTGGACACTGGATGAGCTTCTATGACAGCGATTTTCAATCTTTTTCATCTCATGGCACACTAACAAGGCATTGAAATTATCAAGGCACACCATCAGTTGTTTTTACCATTGACAAGGCACACCAGGATGTTCAGATTCCCCAATTTTCCTATTAATAAATAACTTTTCCCCAAATTCCGCAGCACACCTGAGGACTATCTGAGGCAACCAATATGCCACAGCACACTGGTTGAAAATCACTGTTCTATGATGACACAGAATATTTGTAGGGGAAAAAACTTCCCATACTACTTAGAGACTATGGTTTCTTTTGGAGGGGAGGGAAGAAGCAAGTCAGATTGGATTCCATCAGGGTCCACAAGTGCATTGCTCCTTTGTTTTCTGGGAGACATTAACATCATCTGGTGGTGGTGAATACTGGTGCAATTAAAGAAATATTACTGGTGCAGTAATTTTTTCCCCAAGTCAAGCAAAATTTAGAGTTGTCAAGGTGAGCTTAGAGTTGTCTATGCGGGCAAAACATGCAATGAGTTTTGAAGGGAAAGGGGGAATTCTTTTTTGAAGAGGGATATCTAACTTGGATGATAGTTCCATCTAGCATAATACTATTCAGGCTACTGACAGTTACTCTCAGAGTATCCCTTGCACTGATGCCTGAGTTCCTTTAAACAATGACACCTGGGCTTGAGCTATAATTATGGAAAATATGTGATCTACTGAGTCCTGGTCTCATCAAAGGGTGTCTGTAGGATATGTACCTAGGACACAGAGGCATCCCTAGGCAAAATTTTGCCCGTGGTAAGGACTGAAATTTTGCCCCTATCAAAACAGTTAGAAAGGATCCAGGAGGTCATCTAGTCCAACCCCCTGTTTGTAGCAGGAGAGATCTCTGCATAGACTTTTGCACTAATATATTTATACAGAAACACATATCATAATGTGATATATATGATTGAGATGTAAAGTGGCACCTCACCTAACAAGTGCCTCATGTAAAGTATGTTCCACGTAACAAGTTTAAATTTCCAAGGAATCTTGCTTCACATAACAAATCTACGTAACAAGCAAACACCTCTGGTGCCTAAAGAGCATGCGTACTATTCAGCCCTGATGCTCCACATGGAGGCTGTTTAAAAGGGCTGCGGGCCAGCGCTGCTGCCTCTAACTGCTCCCAACTTGGGGGCAGTTTCCTGGGGGTGCCAGACACAGCTGCCCCTAACTTACACCTAGTGCCCCCACCAGCCACCTTGAACCTTGAGCAGCAGCTGAGGTAAGCCTCCCAGGAAAGTGTCTTTGATTGCAGCCTCCTAACCATGTCTACCCAGAAGTTAGCCCCGTTGTGTTTTTTTTTATTTATTTAAATAATTTTTATCCCGCCTTTCTTCCCCCACAGGGGGGAACTCAAGGCGGCCAAACAATTAAAAAACAATAAAACACCACTAAAATTACACATGATAATAAATAGAGATAAAAACACATTAAAATGTAATTAAAATACAATTAGATTAAAGCTAAAAACGTAGACTAAAAACGATAAAACAGAAAAGATAAAAAAGATAAAAGCCCCCCAACCTCTGCCCCCATTTAAAAAGCTTTTTTAAAATAAAAGGTTTTAAGGCTCCACCTGAAGCTCTGTAGTGAGGGAGCTTTCCTCAGTTCTAAGGGGAGGGAGTTCCAAAGCCGGGGTGCCACCACCGAGAAGGCCCTATCTCTGGCCGCCACACCTCTCACGTCTCTTAGTGGCGGCACAGTCAGAAGGGCCCCCTCTGATGACCTTAGGTGACGGGTCGGATTGTACGGAAGAAGGCGGTCCCTCAGATACCCTGGACCCAAACCGTTTAGGGCTTTAAAGGTCAGGACCAGCACTTTGAATTCAGCCCGGAAACGAATGGGCAGCCAGTGTAGTCGCTGAAGCAGTGGCCCGACAGAGTTGAACCGACGAGCCCCAGCAACCACACGGGCCGCCGCATTCTGTACTAGTTGCAGTTTCCGAACCGTCTTCAGAGGCAGCCCCACGTAGAGCGCGTTGCAATAATCTAGTCTCGATGTCACTAGGGCATGGGTCACCGTGGCCAGATCCAAGCGACTCAGATATGGTTGCAGCTGGCGGATCAGCCGAAGCTGAGCAAAGGCTCCCCTGGCCACAGCCGCCACCTGGGACTCCAGGAGCAGCTGCGAATCCAGGAGAACCCCCAAGCTGCGAACCTGCTCCTTCAGAGGGAGTGCAACCCCATCCAGAACAGGATGATATTCCAATACCCGAGTCGAGGACTTCCGGACCAGGAGAACCTCTGTCTTATCAGGATTTAATCTCAGCTTGTTCACCCTCATCCAGTCCCCCACTGCCTCCAGACAACGATTCAGGACTTCAACCGCCTCCTTGGACTCAGGAGGAAAGGAGAGATAGAGCTGGGTGTCATCAGCGTACTGGTGACACCTCACTCCAAACTTCCGGATGACCTCTCCCAGCGGCTTCATGTAGATGTTAAATAGCATGGGGGATAGAATGGAACCTTGTGGCACCCCGCACCGAAGAGGCCAGGGTGCCGAACAAGCATCCCCCAGCACCACCTTCTGGGACCGGTCAGCCAGGAAGGAGTGGAACCACTGCAAAACAGTGCCTCCAATCCCCAACCCGGCCAATCGACCCAGAAGGACACCATGGTCGATGGTGTCGAAGGCCGCTGAGAGGTCCAGCAGGACCAACAGGGACGCACTCCCCCTGTCCATTCCCCGGCGTAGGTCATCCACCAAGGTGACCAAGGCAGTCTCTGTCCCAAACCCCGGTCTGAAACCAGATTGGAAGGGATCCAGATAATCAGCTTCATCCAGGACCCTCTGAAGCTGAGACGCTACTACCCGCTCTACCACTTTACCCAGAAATGGGATGTTTGAGACTGGCCGATAATTGTTTAAATTTTTAGGGTCCAGGGAGGGTTTCTTCAGGAGGGGGCGAACCACCGCCTGCTTTAATGCAGGCGGCAACACCCCCTCCCTCAGAGAGGAGTTCACCACCCTCCCTGTCCATTCGGCCAGTCCATCTCGGGCCAATCTAATTAGCCAGGCTGGGCAAGGGTCGAGCGGGCAAGCAGATGGTCTCACACTACAGAGAATCCTGTCCACATCCTCAGGTTCTACAAGCTGAAAAGAATCCCAAAAGATGGATAAGACAGGTGCCCCAGAGACATCGTTGGATGTTGTTAAAGTGGCGTCCAAGTCATGCCGGATCTGGTCGACCTTGTCCGCAAAGTGTTGCGCGAACTCACCACAGCGAGCCTCCGTGTGCTCTACCACATCAGCGAGGGGGGCCAGGTGGAGTAGGCCCCGGACCACACGGAAGAGCTCCGCTGGACGGTTCTCTGCGGATGCGATGGTGGTAGCAAAGTATTCCTTTTTAGCTACCACCACCGCTGCAGAGTAGGCTCGCCAGTGAGCCCTGGCCTCTGCCCGATCAGAAACGACACGAGTCTTTCGCCACCGTCGCTCTAAACGTCGACCTTGCTGTTTCAAAGCCCGCAACTCCCCAGAAAACCAAGGAGCTGCGTTTGATCTACGGCAGGGTCGAGGTCGCTCAGGAGCGATCACATCCAGGGCCCTGGTCATCTCCGTGTTCCAGAGATTGACCAAGGAGCCGGGTGAGTCGCCAGCTCTGGCAGCAGGAAAATCCCCCAGAGCCATCAGGAAACCATTTGGATCCATCAGTCTCCGGGGGCGGACCATGGAATGCAGTCCCCCGCCTGTGCAGAGGCTACCGGCTGCGATAAGCCTAAATCCCACCAGGTGGTGATCTGTCCATGGCAATGGGGTGATGGAGATGTCCTTCACATCCAGATCACCATCAACCTGCCCAGCAGTGAACACCAGGTCCAGTGTGTGCCCCGCATCATGAGTAGGGGCAGATATTCTTTGAGACAGACCCATGGTTGCCATGGAGGCCATGAAATCCTGAGCTGCAGATGTTTGGGGTGCCTCGGCATAGACATTGAAGTCCCCCAGCACTAAAAGGCGAGGGCACTCCAACGCCACACTCGAGATCACCCCGGTCAGCTCAGGCAGGGAGACTGTTGGGCAGCACGGCGGGCGGTACACCAACAGAATCCCTATTCTGTCTCGTCCCTCCAGCACAACACGGAGGCACTCAAACCCTGTGAAACGCTGGACAGGGGACCTGGTGAGAGGGATAGAATCACGGTAGACTATCGCAACCCCACCTCCCCGCCCCTGAAGTCTTGGCTGCTGCAGCACCCGGAAACCTGGTGGACAGATCTGGGAGAGGCCCACACCTCCGGCCTCATCCAACCAGGTCTCCGTAATGCAGGCCAGGTCAGCTTTCTGGTCCAGGATCAAATCCTGGACCAGGCAGGTCTTATTGTTTACTGACCTGGCATTAAGGAGCAGCAGGTTCAGACTCAGGGGGCTGCTGCTCAGGCTGCCTAAGGTCAGAGGGTTGAGGGGAGGGCCAGAAAGAGGGACAGTCTGTCTACGACTGACCCTCCTTCTCCTGTTACGGCCTGCACGACCCCTCCCACCATATCTTCCATGACCCGTCACTCTACTAATGGTGGCAGCACTCCCAGTGTTATATGGGTTGTACTCCCAGGAAAGTGTCTTTAGGATTGCAATATTTTATATGAATATTTTTTGGGTTGTGAAACCAATCTTCTGAGTTTCCATTATTTCCTACGGGAAAATCTGCTTCACACAAAGAGCATTTCACATAAGAAGCATGCCTCAGGAACGAATTAAACTTGTTATGTGAGGCGTCACTCTGTGTTTGTGTGTGTGTGTTGTGTGTGTGTATCACATAAGGCAAGTGAGCTCTACACACATAATTCTGACCCAGACATGTAATACACACTCAAAGCAACACAAGCCACATGCCAGTGGTAGAGGGACTAGGTGGGGATCTGGGTGGGGGATGTTGGAAGGTAGGTAGATGGATGGGGGATGGGTGGCTGGTTCCCAGGGGAGCAGGGCAGGGAGTTGCACTTGCCTGCTTCTGCACCTGCTGGGGGCCGCCAACCAAAAATGTGCCCTGCGGCACGGAAGCAGCTGGCCATGTGGAGGCTCTGGAGGCTGTGAGAGTTCCATGGAGCTGGTGGTCAGCCACGCTGGGGCTCTGGAACCAGCAGTCGGGCTAGGGTGGGCTGGATCAGGCTTCAGGGCTGACAGGCATGCTCCAGTGGAGAGAGGCCTAGAAGCCGAAAGAAAGGCATAGCCAGTTGCGGGGCGCTGCATGGGCTGAGTGGCTCTGAGTCCTGGAGGTCAGGAGTGGGGTTGGCTGCGTGCCAGGTGGCAGAGTTTCCCGGCCCAGTCAGCAGCCATTTTTGAATTGCGCACAGCTCTGAGTATTCCCAGAGCTGGTTAAAGTGATGCGGACCCAGAGTAAGCTCTTCCCCTGCCTCCTGGCCAGTTAGAGAGGTCCTAGCAACAGCAGCTGCTGCTGAAGCTGCTAGGAGTGCTCTGACTGGCTGCGAGGCAGGAAAGGAGCTTACTCTGGGCCCACGTCACTTTTAACAGCTCTGAGAACACCCAGTTCAATGTGCAATTCAAAAATGGCTGCCCTGGAGTATGCCCAAGGAGGAGTGTGGGAGGGGGCGACTGGGGGCCACCAGAGGAGTGTCAGTGGTGCCCCCTGGTGCCCAGTCGCCCATGGCAGATTGCATCCCACACTAAACCCTCGTTATGCCTCTGCTAGGACCTCTCATCTACACTTCCACACTTAGAAGGCAAAACATGGTTTTAATTCACCCATCTTTGAACTATGGGCAAAGAGTCAGTGCCGACGGTTAATTTTTGGCTCCTTAATGAATTAATATCCACAACTACATCTCACAATGAACTAAAAATCAATTTTCTGAGACATTTTTATCTATCACTGTGACCTCACTTTGTGACCAGCTGCAATGCACAGTGAAGTCACCATGTATTCTATGCATCAGCCCGTATTTTCCCCACAGTGCATATACATTACGTTAGATCATGGAGATAGGGTCTTTTCTAAAGCCATCTGATACAATTCATGACTGTGCGCTGGACCTTGGTCTCCCACATCCAGCTCCTAACAGGTCACCAATTGCACCTCCTGAATAGAATGCACTTCTGACCTCCATTATTCTGACCATCCAGACTGCAGAAAACACTCACCCATGTTCATTTCAATTCACATTGCAGAAGCATCCACTTGCTACATGAGGGTTAATTTATGGTCAACCAGGAACCACACCATCTTCTCTCCCAGAAGCAATATCAATGACTGCATAGTTTGTGCTATGCGTGAGCAAGCCTGAATGGGACACCTGTATTGTTGACAGGAAGGTCAAAAATATTGTGTCAGCTGAAATAATATAATATCTTTCTTAGAAAAAAGAAAAAAAACTTAGAACCAATCTACTTTGACACAAATGTTTGCCATTGAAATGTAGCACGCAGTTTCACCATATACAGGTCACCATAACCTATATCTACACACAAGAGAGTTCCCAAAGAGTGAGGAGCATTAAAATGAGTTTTTCCCATGAAGGGATGTGCATGGTAATGTCAAAAAGGAAGAGTTTGTCATGTTCAAATTTTACTTTGGCCAGTGCCACAAACTCCTTAGGCAAGGCAGCTTCTCAGTAGCCCAATCCTAACAAAAGTACCACGCTGTGATCCAGTAGGTACAGTGCAGCCTCTGCTGTATCCAGCACATGACTGGAGACTGCTAGAGGTTTTCTAAATTTCTCTTATCCTTGGTGAAGCCCCAGCAGCTCTCGGTAAAGCCTTAGAGCCACTTGGATCCATATTTATTTTATTTGTTTAATTAATTTATACCCCACCTTTCTTCCCAAAGGGAATTCAAGATGGCTTACAGTACAATAAAATAAATACAGTTTAAAAATCTCACATGCCAATAAAGGTTATGGTAAATGGTAAATGGTTTAAAAATTGATAAAATAAAAATACATAAAATACATTAAAAAAATACAGAAACACAGTGGCGGTATGAGGGTATAGTAGCCAGTGCCAAAAGCATGGGGCATCAGAGGGCCAAAGACAAATGAAGGCATCACTGTCCTACTCCTCTGGTGCTCCCCAGACAACTGCCCCCATGTTTGGGGCACTTACAGGCAGCTGCTGCTGAGTCGTTGCTAGCCACGGCAGCCACTTTAAAAAGTTTGAGACTGCACATGCGCACAGCCTCTTTCCATCATGAAGCACTTCCTATAGTGCTTCCTACAGTGCGTGCTGGTGTGGGCGGAGCATCAGGTCACCATAAGCCGCCTCTCTAGGAAGCACATTGTCCTGCTGGACCTGGTGTTGGACCTGACTTCTGGCAAGACAGAGTGCTTCCTAGAGAGGTGCGAGCGAGGACCAGATGCTCCGCCCATGCCAGCGCGCACTCTAGGAAGCACTCTAGGAAGAGCTTCTCTATGGATAGAGGCTGCAGAAGCAGGAGAACAGAAGCCTCCTTGCCAACCCCCAAATGGAGATCTCCCCCAGCACAGCAGGTACAGCCATGATGGGGGCAGGATCCTGGATTGTAATCTCCTCCACACTCTCCTGGAAGGAAGCCCCACTGACTGTAATGGGCATGACTTCTGAGGAGACATGCCTAGGATTGGGATCAGAGGGTGCATCCCCTCCACACTTTCCTGGAAGGAAGCCCCATTGACTATAATGGGCTACTGCTCAGTAGAAAGGCATAGGATTGGGCTCTGAGGCTGTAATTCTATTAGCACTTTGTGTTCAATGGGTCTTACTCCCAGG
This sequence comes from Cryptoblepharus egeriae, assembly GCA_030015325.1. Taxonomy (NCBI): domain Eukaryota; kingdom Metazoa; phylum Chordata; class Lepidosauria; order Squamata; family Scincidae; genus Cryptoblepharus; species Cryptoblepharus egeriae. The sequence continues at coordinate 42,799,758 of JAREYC010000008.1, forward strand.
AAAGTGTATTTAGGATTGCAGCCTCATCGTACTAAGAGCACAAGACTATGCATGTCTACTCAGAAGTAAGTCCTATTGTGTTCAATGAAACTTACTCCCAGGAAAGTGTTGATAGCATTGTGGCCTAACTGTTTTAACTAAAATTTAATTTCTTTAATACATGCTTTACATGTATTAATTAGAAATAATAGAATCCTAGAGTTGGAAGGGACCTAGTAGGTCAACTAGTCCAACCCCCTGCCTGTAGCAGAAAATTCAACTAGAGCATCTCCGACAGGTGCTTGTCGAGCCTCTGCTTGAAGATCCCCAGTGAAGGAGAGTCCACCACCTCCATCAACATCGCTGGATGTTGTTAAAGTGGCATCCAAGTTGTGTTGGATCTGATTAACTTTGCCTAAAAAAGGAAATCTATCCGAATTGTTTCACATCATCAAAGGAGTTAAATAAGGATGTGTCCTTGCTCCATCTTTATTTAATCTATTCATCAAAGACTTATCTATGCACCTGGCCTCTATCAACTCGGACTGCCTTAAGCTTAATCATTGTCCCATTTCTTTACTTCCTTATGTAGACGATATGGTGCTGTTGTCACAAACTTGTGTCAGCCTCAAATGTTTAATTAACAGTTGTATTCAGTATCTTATTCTGAATGATATCCAACTCAACTATTCTAAATCTAGAATTTTGGTGTTTGAAAAGTCCTGGAAGTATCAGACTTGGATTTTCCAGGACAAAGCAATACAGCAAGTCAAATCAGTCAAATATCTTGGTCTTTCCAGTACAAGCTTTCATAGGTATTTCGAATACAAGCCCTCATCGTATTGCAGCGTCCAAATCGGCAAAATTTACTTCCCTGTGGTGCATGGAAGCCTACACCTGAGGAAGAGTTGGCCGAAGACCTCATGTGGTTGGACTTCTCTTATGAGGAGGGGGACCCTGAGTGCCACTGTGGAGGGCCTACCCGATACCAGGCACCACGCATCCCACCTCAGGAGAGAGAGAGGCACAAGCAGGAAGTGGAGGCAGTGCTGACGGAGACAATGGACCCGGGAGAAGAGAAGAGAATGTGGGAGTGGTTGAAGGAACAGGAGCGCAAGCGGGAGGTGGCAGAATACTGGAGGGGGAGGAAAGCACATGCACACCGGAAACATGGGGGAGGGAGACCAGGACAGTTTAGCTTAAGAAGGCCAGGATTGGACCAAGGACCTGCATGGTGGAGCAAGATTCCTCCTCCACCTCGTCCCGACTGGTGGAAGCCACCTCGGGGGAGGGGACCCTGGCTGGGGATAAAAGGAGGAAAAGAGCGGGAACAGGGCAGAAAGGGGAGGGATCAGTAAGGAGAAGCTGGGACTTATGTGGTGCTTGTGACATGTACTTACCTGCTTGGAGACTGTGTTAAGTTACTTACCTGTTAAAATATTTGAAGAGTTAGCTGCTGATGGACACGTTATAAACATCACCTGGGGGAACATCCAGACGGACTCGGGGAGCTGAGTAAGTATACCTACCTGGGAACTTATCTGGGGTTGTGATTTTGTGTAACGTTTAAGGTTTGAACCTCCAGTATGGAAGCCAGTAAAAGTGTCATTCTTGAAATTCCCCCCGTGTCTCTGTGGACTTATTTCAGTGAAGACATACCTGTGGGAGGGAGAGAAGCCACGGGGGACTCGGCCCTATACACGCATATAACGTCTGTCGGGGACCCGCATCACACTCCCAATGCATCTTGTGGTTTTTCTTCTTGAGAAAAGCCACTCGCATTTTCAGTGCTAAAGCCTTGGCCCAACTTCTCTATGGAATCCCCATCTGGCTGCCAAGTTTTAATAACGATGTAGAAAGAATTCAATCCACTTTCTTATACAAAATTTTTGGTTTGGCTCACTGTGTCCCTTACGCAGCCCCATGCTTAGTATAGACTAGAACATCTGAAAGCAGGACTAGAACCAATGGGTACAAACTGCAAGAGAGGATATTCTGGTTGGATATCCGGAAAAAATTCCTGACGGTTCGGGCGGTTTGGCAGTGGAACAGATTGCCAAGGGAGGTGATGGACTCTCCCTCATTGGGGATCTTCAAGCAGAGGCTTGGGGATGCTCTAGGGGGATTTCCTGCTGCAGGCAGGGGGTTGGACTAGATGACCTACTAGGTCCCTTCCAACTTTATGATTCTATGATTCTGTGATCTTGCATGGTACTGCTTTGTCAAATTTTGGCTCAAAGTTTGTTTCAATGCCCCTTTTACAAGAGCTACTCGCCGACTCTTGGGAATCCTTAGGATATCGATGCTTTATTGAAAACTTTGTTCCATTGGGTTCTCTCCTCACCTTTTGGGAAATAACAATCTGTCCGTGACAAGGCAGATAGTTACTCAGAGGCTTTATGACATTGAAAGCCAAGCAGTCAATGCAGCAGCCACCAAATTTTGTTCATCACTCACTTTCCAATTACCACTCACTCTAGGCCACGTCCAAGCTATCTGGCCTTAGTCCATGATCCACAAAATCATTGCAAGCTGTCTCTGGCCTGTTGTAATGCCTTTCCCTCCCGTGAACTTGAGATTAGGTTTTGCCGACAGTTGCTGCTACACGCAAAGTGCACTTGTTCGTTGGGGACATCTGAGACTAATTCGTATTTTTATTTATTGCCCCTTTTACAACGATATTAGAATTAAACATTTATCTTCCCTACAGGATAATGCCAAAATTTGTTGGCAACTTGCTTCTAACAACATGGCAAGTAAGTGCTTCAAGTAAGTGGCTTTTTAATCGCTGTGTTGAAGAGACGTAGATTGGTGACAACTTACGCTTACTAATATCTGAGTGTTTCTATGTTACCCTTTTTTCCTTTGTTATTTATTATTCACTGTAAGTGCTAAATTTGTTGTCTTAACTTACATGCCTATATTCAGTGGATTTTATTGTTGCATATGGTTTTTTATATGCCTAATAAAGGTTAAGCATGTTATATGTTTATATGTTATATGTTTATATGCCTAATAAAGGTTAGGCATAAAGGTTTTTATAGACCTAATAAAGGTTAGGCATGTTGGGCGAAAGAATTGCAACGAGCTTCTGTGTGGTCCCCCACATCTTTGGGAGGACCAGATGAAGTAGGCCCCAGACCACATGGAAGAGCTCAGCCAGATGATTCTCCACAGACACGATGGTGGAAGAGAAGTGAGCCCTCTTCGCTGGCACCATTGCCATGGAGTAATCTCTCCAATGAGCCCTGTCCTGTGTATGATCAGAGACAGCACAAGTCTTCTGCCATCCTCACTCTAAACATCAACCCTGCTGTTTCAAAGCCCGCAGCTCCCCAGAAAACCAAGGAGCTGCGTTCAATCTACGGCTAGGCCAAGGTCGCTCAGGAGTGATCTTATCCAGGGCCCTGGTCATCTCTGTGTTCCAGAGATCAACCAGAGATCCATAGTGACATCAGTATTGCTGGTGAAAATCCAAATCACTCTATTTTGGCAGAAAAAGGCTTGGGAAGGGAAATAGTGTATGATGGAAGCCTCCTCCACCATTTGTGCCCCCTACTGAGTCTGATCTGTCCCACTCACCCCCATGCCAATCTATTTACTCCATCCCCACAGGCCAGTGGAGCACCTATTTGTTCTTGAGGGCATTAGCCTCCAACTGTTTCTTGGGTTCTTTTGAAGAACCAAATCCCCCATCTAGTTGTAAGTCTTTTCAAGATCTTAACTGTGAATAAATAAATAAATCTTCCAAAGACCAGACTTATTTAAAATGGATCCTTTACTGCCTAGGCTTGGGGACCATCATGTCTGTGGAAACGCATCTAATGTGTTTAATCTTCTCACAGGTCCTGGCTGGCTTGACAGAATGCCTTTTTCTGAGGCATTTGCAGAGAAATAGGAAAAAATTGTAGCTTAGGTTCCTTGTTTATGGTTTGTCAAGCTGTGAATTAAAGTCCCGAGTTATGCATAAGTCACTGATGTGTTAATTTGGTAAAAGCCAGGAATGAGAAGCTCATCTTTCTGACTGACAGATAGAGTATTAGTGGCCGTGTCTGTTTTGCTTGGTTTCCCTCTTTCTCCCTTGTAATTGCATCTGAAATCCACATACACAGAGAGCCAATCTCAGCATTGACAACTGGAGCCCATAGCTATATGCATTCATATTTTGGGTTTTTTTTAAAGTAAATTTTAAGATAGCTGTAGGCTTTATACTCTCATGATGAACTATTGCAAAGGAAAGAAAGAAAATCAAAAATTGAGCAACATTAATTCAAGTTATTTTTCAAGTGTGGATTTCAAGAATTTTTTTTAATCTTTAAACACAGCTACATATATGAAGTTCAGCTGGAAGCAAAAACCACAGATCTAAACAACCTAATAAAATGGCCATCTAGGAAAGTTTTGTTAATCAAACCTGGTTCCAAATTTTTGTCTTTCTCCTTTCTTAAGCAGTTTTTCCTTTCAGTTAAATTTATGTCTTCTACAGGGTGATTGAAAAGTCCCTATTTTAAAATACTTATAATAAATTACAATAAAGGGAGTTACTTTTCAATCACCCTGTATATCATCACACTGGTATTGGGATGAACATGTTCCGTTCACAGGGCTACCCAGGGCAATAATTAAGTACAAACATTTATCAGAAAAGTGAATGAACTATTTAAATCTATGGTTCCCAACCTGTAGTCCATGAGAACTTGAAGTTGGTCTGCAAGGTCTCTTCACCTCTCACAAAACGTATTGGCCTTCAAAAATTAAAATTAGTACTTCAGATTAGAGGCATCCTGAAGGGACATGACCAATATGCCCATCACCACCATGGCATTGTACGCCTGTGGGCTACAGCTGCATGCCTATCACTTCTGGGGCTGCCCAGCCCAATGGGCACTATGTACCCCAAGGTAACTGGGCAAGAGGCACTCATTAAAGTGGGTGTTCTCTTTTATTTAGCAAAGGGAGAGTAACTGGCCCTACACACCCCAGCAATGTCTGTCCAATGTCTGTCCAATACTGTAGACAGACAGACAGACAGACAGACAGACAGACAGACACAGACAGACAGACAGACAGACAGACAGACAGACAGACAGACAGACAGACAGACAGATAGATAGATAGATAGATAGATAGATAGATAGATAGATAGATAGATAGATAGATAGATAGATAGATAGATACCCTTAAAGTGCACATTGTGTCTGGCTGTAAATCAAGAGTTTATACCAGCCAAATATCTGATTTTTTTCAATGTAGGTCACTCTGTCCTTGAATGTATGGATGGACTGGTCATTGACATTTTATTTATCATAAGTCAATCTATTGTATGCCTTATGCTAAATAAATAAATAAGGTTGATGGCAGAAAAAGAAAGCAGTGTTCCTTATTTGGAGAGGATAAGCGAAGGAAAGAACCTTGGATGAAACACACCAGCAGCAGCAAGAAAGTATGAATTCATGATTGTTAAAGTAAAACACGTCAGTGGGGATTGTAGTTTGGGGTTACTACTGCCCCTTTGCCCTCACAAACTTGAACAGAAAATGTATCTTTAGCAGCACAATCCAGAGCAACTAATCTGTCCACATAAGAGCCCTTCGGTTGCCCTATCTAACACTAGGTTGGAGCAACTGCAAGATGCTCCACCTCAGTTACTCTGGAAGAGGCTTAGGGCAGAGCAAGGCAACATAGGGTGCCCTAAGAGAGGTGGAGCTGCTCTGCCCTAACTGCTCTGCCCTAAGCAGTTCAGGAGAGGAATGTTGAGGGCATGTTTAGCATTGCCTTGGGCAGAGCAGTTAGTCTGTATTTTTCCAAGGCAGAAATGCCCTCTTCCAGCCCTCAGAGTTATACCACCTCAGGAGCAGGTATAGTAATGAGTAGACCCAGAGGGATCCATGATAAGGCCTGAGTAAGAATGGCAGTGTTGACCAAAAATCTGAGTTCTTGGCCAGCCTAGCTGCAACCCCTACCTCTCAACCTCAAGATATGGAACAAATTACAGCTGCCCACAAACCTCAGGATACAGCAGGCCACTCCAAGAAGACCCTTGTATTCACTGTAGAATGTACTGGCATCTCATCAGGGTCTCCTTATAAGGCAGGCACCCAGTGGCATCACCAGACTGGTGTGGCTGGTGTGAGCTGCATTGGATGATGTGCTCCGTATGGTGATGCGCTCCGTATGGGGGTGATGCGCCGGAGGCCCCAGGCGTCAGTGAGCCCATTCAGGCCTGCTCCAAGGCGAAGCAGCAGCCAGAAGCTGCCACTCATCCTCGGAGCTGGCCCGAACGGCCAGCTGAGGTGCACTGCGCAGAAACACACTGAGCATGCCGAACAGCTTCAGAGGAGACTTCCTTAGAGTGGAGGAAGTCCGCGCGTCTGCAAGGCCATTTGGCCTCACTCAGGAGGCAGAGCAGCAGCTGAATGGCTTCAGAAAGAGTACTGCACAGGAACCAACTCGGATGCCTGCACAGTCTCCTCTGAAGCAAAAAGGCTTCAGAAAAGTACTGCGCAAGTGTCAGAGATGATGCCTGCGCAGTACTCTTTTTGAAGCCAGTTGGCTTCAGAAACAACTGTGCAGGCACCAACTTTGGCGACTGCGCTGTCCAGATATGGGGTGCGCGCATCCCAGGGGTGACGCACCGACTTCCGCAGCGGGTGATGCACAGAGTTCTGTCACCACTGTAGGCACCACAGCTATTCCTTGTTCAGTGTGATCTGAGGGGTGACTCCCTCAGGAGCAAGTCCTCCCCATGTGTCAATTACTTAGCATGCTCTGGAGCAGTTAGGGCAGCACAGGCTTCCTGACTCTCTGGATACAGCATAACTTTCTGCTCTGAATACAGAATAGTTAGGAGAGGGCAGTTAGGGCAGAGCAGGCTGAACTTGCTCTTTTATGAAGCTTACTTTGTGGGTAGTTCCTTCAACTCAACTAGAATATTAGTGAATATTTCATAACAACATAACAGCCTAGCCAATAGAACGGAGGCTTGAAGACAGGCAGATTAAAGGTAAAAAATAGGTGACATTCAGATTGCAGCTGTATATGAATGATGTTGTATTCCACTAACCTACCAATTTATGTACAATCTCCAAGTAACATGACATTTTTAAAGAACTCTTTGACAAAACCCAAGTTCTATTTGGAACACTAATGGCAAACAAGTTTTCAGATGAGCACTTGTAGAGAAGGATGAACTTTTCCTCTCCGCCTCAGCTTTTTGAAGAGATCTAACAATATTTGCAGTAACGCTCTTGAATCCAAACGTATAGCTGATATTTTAATGAAACCTGTCTTTCAGTTCTGTCGACAGTTGCTATAAACAGCACTGCAAGGTGAGGCGAGGCCTCACCACAGCAGACGTATTTGGAGACTCACCACAGCAACCTAACAAAGACAGTGTCTGTTCCTCTGTGTCTGTTTAATTAGCGACAGATGCATTGCATAAATCATGCCTGATCAGTAAGAGCTCAATGAAAACATTTGCCTTTTGAATTCAGAGGAGTTCTGAATCTCCCTCCGTCCTTATAGATAGATGGAAAGGATTTTTATTTTCTTCCCTTCCCTCCTATCTTTACATTTCAGGCCACTAGCTGATAAATTCAATACTCTTGTCAGAAAGTGCCGGCGGATGTAGCGATGGCTGCCACGCCATCGGAAATGAGAGACAGCTAGGGAATCAAGCGTCTTCTTAGCCCTGCTAAATAGGCTGATGCCTATAACTCCTAAAACCATAACAGCTCACTAGTAATTTCTGTCATTCCGACAATATAGTTTTAGAAGAGATTAAAAAAAATATGTATTGCCGCCATTTCATCACATGCCACATTTCACCTTCTGTATACTCCTGTTTTGTAGCCTTCTTTGCAGTTAAAATTGACTTCCCTTCTTCAAATGACACATCTCTTTAAGCCTTATCTGTTCAAAGAAAGCTAATAAGCATAGCTAGGTTTAAAAGGATTAGTTTGGGTAGGAATTCTCAACTTTTTCAAACACCCTAGATCGTATTTACCATAGAAAGGGAAAAAGGGGGGAGGGGGAAGATACAGCTACCTTCTTAGAAACTCTCCCTGACTTAACAGCTATATGTGAGATTAAGGCTACAATCCTAAAGACACTTTCCTGGGAGTAAGACCCATTGAACACAGTGTGGCTTACTTCTGAGTAGACATGATTAGGATTGTGCTGTAAGTCTTTAAGAGGTCAAATGAGAGAAGATGAAATTTACACAACCAGGGCAACCCTGCTTTGAGCACATAGATGGTACTGATAGATCTCTCAAATTAAGATGACTTTAAAAGGTACAAAAGCCAGAACCACATTGGAAATGCTCTACAGCACAGCTGTCAAACACAACACCCACAGACCAAAAGCAGCTCACCTGCCATTTCAAGTGACCCCTGAGAGCTTCTACTTCACACTTTCCTGGGAGTAAGCCCCATTGACTATAATGGGATTACCTTCTGAGTAGACATGCATAAGATTGGACTACAGCCTTTAGGATACACCATTAATGCTAACTTTGGCCTTCTGTATGAACTGTGTTCGACACCCCTGCTCTACAGGGCTCCAATGCACATGTTGAGGAACAGCATCATTCTCTTCAACATGTTCCATCTCTGTACCCCCACTGAAATTCTCCATCACCTTCATGAGTACACTCAGGATTCGTTTCTAAGTACAGGCATCTCCCATTTCTTAGTTGGGTTAGGGACCGGAGCACCATCCAAAAGTGAAAACCGTTGAGAAGTGGAACCCAATCTTTTTTAGTGTATAAATGTTACTTTCAGTGCTTTTTTAGATAGCAGATTACAAATGCTCCTTTTATCATACAAATTCCTGCTGCCACACAAAGATTTCTGCAAATGAATTCTTATTAACTCTTTTGGGACTGAGATTAGACCAGGAACTACAACATGGAGGAGGGCAATTTTGGACTTTAGAGCAGCTGAGAGAGGTTGAAAGAGTGGAACATGTGTTCCATGGGTACAATTGAAAGGTATTGAAAGAGTGGAGCTTCAGAAAACAAATTGCCAGAAAGTGGGGGAAAGCTGTACAAGACTGAGCAACAGTTGAAGTCCCATTATCAGTGAAGGAGCCACCACCCCAATAAATCATTCTCCCTTTGTGTGAAGTTCTTAATAGGGAAAGAGTGGAATGAATTTGCTTCCCAGCTTTCTCTTTTACACACATTGAAAAATGTTTCCTTTACACAAGAAAAATGAAGATTCGATTCAAAAATTCAATTCAAAGATTCAAATTGGAAGATTTGAACCGAAGCTCTTCAACAGTGGCCAGACAGATGCTTCCAGGAAGTCCACACACCAGAACATCAAAGCAATCTTTTCCCCTCACTGTGTGATATTTGCCTGGTCATCTCTAAAGACTTGAATATTCTCTGAAAACTCCACATTTGATTTGTCACCTGATAGCCAGTTTCAAAATTTGACCTCAGGGCCACTATTTTGCAATATGAACCAGACTGAAACCTCTCCAGAGCCTTTCTTTCAGATCAATCCTGCTAAGCGTGGTTGAGGTTGTAACAGGAGCGTAGGCCTTCTCCAATGGCTCTATATGCCCTCCTTGTGGAGCTGCCTTTTCCTGAGTGGCAATGGAGGCACCAACACTTCTGCCTTTTCAAAGGCAAGTTTAAGACCTTGTCTTCTGAGGCTCTTTCATACCTTTTCATAGCTTTTAGTGGTTTTAGGGGTTGCCTGCTTCTGCTTGTATCAGTTGAACTTGATTGATCTCCACTCTGAAAATTTTATGATCTTGTTTATTTTGCTTCAGTCTGCAGCTTTGTTCTTTTATATCTTCTTGCTTAAGGCCAGGTCTCCCCCCTTTTGCAAGCCACTTATTAAATGTTTGAAATTGAAAAGAAGTTTGGAGTTGTTTAAACTGAAGAACATGTACTATTTTGTAGTACTAATAGTTGATGTGCAATGGTATAGCACTTCCATTTTCAGAAAACACTTTACACATTAATGTATGTTAAGGAGGCAATGGCTGCAATCCTAACCCTCAGTTAGTTAGGCAAGGTAGGCATAAGTCCCAGCACAAGTCCCATGTTGGCTGGGGGATGTCACAAAAGTGCTGCAAGCCACTTCTGTGCTAATCCTCTTTGGGGGTTACTCAGGCCAGTACAGATATGCACCAGCCTCTCCACACCATCATAGTGTGGGAGTGGGTGAGTGGGTGAGGGAGTGGGTGAGTCATGCCAGCCTAAATTGGTTAGGATAGCATCCTCTGACTCTCTCTCTCTCTCTCTCTGTGTGCGCGCGCGCACCCACATTCGCCACAGAAATCCTGCAAGTGACAGTGGATTCTGGGAGATGATTTAGGTTTCACACAGGGTGATGTAGGACTTCATTATTTTGAGCTGAGAGGGGCTTCCCAATCACACCTAGCTCCGCTCATGACAATACAGTTGCACTGATAGGGTGCTTTGGGCCATGAAGCTCTCCTCAGAATAAGGTGACATTTGTTTCCTTGCCCTGGGGTAAGCCGTCATTGCAATTGCACCATCGGTATGGTTAATTGAGGCTGGTAGATTGAAGCCAGGAGAGAGGAAAAGATATTGGTTACACCCTCCTGGCCTCGCTCCACCCTCTTCCACACCACTATATCCACTCTGTTCTCTTCCTACCCCATCATCCTCCCACACTAAGGGCACAATCCAGAGTAACTACGGGTGCACGTAAGAGATATTACATGCACCCATAGTTACTGCACCACCTAGTTAAAACCTATGGGAAATTCATATTGCAATCCAGAGTAACTTGTTCTTACTCCGGAGCAAAGACTCCCCATAGTTACTCTGGATTTCACCCTAATTTAGTGGTGCCAGACTCCTCTGTATACTTCTTCCTTACCTGGCTGTTCGCTACTTTCAGTCCTAACCCCCAGTTTAGCATAAGCCCCAGCGCAAGTTCCAATCTGTACTGAGGGTGTCACAAACATGCTGTAAGGCACTTCTGTGCCATGCCTGATGGAAGATTAAGCCAGTGCACAGTCAAGTGCTTGCCTCCCTACATCACCACACGAGTGGAAACAACAATGAGTTGTGCCTGCCTAGGTTAGAATTGCATCCTTGATGTGTTTGAAAACAGTGTTACTTTACTCAGAAGTAAGCCCATTGTGTTCAGTACAATGGAAGCTATTTGTCTGAAATGATTTTTAAAACCCATTAAAACAAAACTGTTTTATGTATTTAAATATAGTAGAGAGCTTTGTAAACTAGAGAGCTTTGTTTTCTTTTTCATACCTCTTATCTTATGCCCCACCCTTTATTTTTTAATCCAAAAGGGGTCCCAAAACAGAACCTCCCAGTGGTTAACAAGGCATTTTCTGGAAGTTCCTCCCAGGAGGCAAGTTGTCTGTGGACTCTTCCATCATGTGCACAAAATAATAACACATGAGAATGTACAGGTTGAACCTTGGTATCTGTGAAATTTTGTTGCATGGATACCAATTTTCCTGTTAATCAAAAGCAATTGGTTATGAGGCATGCAATGGTTCAATTTGCCTTTGGGTTTAAAAGGCAGACACTTCTCTCCCTCCCCTGCAAAGCAATTGGGAAGGAACTGGGAATGCAAAGGAATTGGAAAGGGATTATCACTTGTATTCATGGGTGGGAGAGGGAGGGGTCTGTCTCCCACCTGAAAGGAAACCAAAGCTGAAAACTTTCTGAAGCCTCTCTCAGCCCTGGTGTGGAAAATTGTCTGCTACCATGGTAAACAGACTGTTTTTAAGCCAGTGAACTGTTGCTTAACAGGGGTGTCCAAACTTATTGGCAGGAGGGCCATATCATCTCCCTGACACTGTGATGAGGGGCAGAAAAATGATTTACATTTCTAATTTGAATAAATGTACATATAAGATTGTATTAGAGACATTACAAGTCTTGTCTGCATCCTGGTGGAGGGGTCTTGCCAAGGGTCACATTGAAGCTTGCGGAGGGCTGCATTTGGCCCCAGGGCCAGGGTTTGAACACCCTCTCTGAGAAGTTGAACCTAAGTTATCTTAGTTAAAGGGCCAAGCTCATTCATGGTGATATAAAATCATGGGTTAAAAAAATCTGATAATTACATAATACCTGGACTATATGAAACACATCATCATATTCTCTAGAAGTGAAGCTGAACAAACAGAAATTGTTTCCACCACCCATATTTTGATAGGACTGTTGAAGGCCAGCAAAAGATGCCTGGGAGAGGGGGCAGAGCCTCCACTGGATCCTGCCAAAGGCCCATCTAGTCCAGCTTCCTGTATCACACAGTGGCCCACCAGATGCCTCAGGAGCACATAAGGCATCTATCAGTTGAGCAAGCCAAGTGGATGTGTAGCAGGAAAGAGGATAAAAGTTTTTCTACTTCTCAAGTGGGAAACTCAAGCCAGGGAAGAACTTTTGGACTAACAATGTTTGTCTTGCAATTGAGGTAAGCAACTTGTGTTGCAGAAATGTCTATTCATGAACCAGGAAATTCAGCAACATCACTAGAAGAGAGAGATTTGAAATTTTGGAGATGCTAAGTGTATTCAAGTTACTTGCATTGTCAAGATACTGGCAGTAGTAAAGAAAACACTGTCTTCAGTTCTTCAGAAGGAAGGAAGGAAGGAAGGAAGGAAGGAAGGAAGGAAGGGAGGGAGGGAGGGAGGGAGGGAGGATGGATAATAATAATAATAATAATAATAATAATAATAATAATAATAATAATAATAATAATAATAATAATATATTGTCATTGTATAGACATACAACGAAATTCAGAAGACATCCAGAGACCAGCCCCGACAACAACACCACCCACCCAGACCCTCTTTAAACACACAACAGCTGCACAGCACACCAAGTAATAGCATTCAACCGTTCACTCATGATAGTCCTTAAAATTACTATTGAGTGCAGATATGGCTTTAGGGTAAAAGCTATTCATAAAGCGTGTAGTCCGAGATTTAAATGTTCTATATCTTCTCCCAGAAGGCAACAGTTCAAAAAAAATTGTGAGCAGGATGGGAAGAATCATGGAGAATGTTTTGTAGCTTCTTCAAACAACGGGATTCAAAAATGTCATCCAGGGTTGGAGCCTGGAGCCCAATAATGTTCTGTGCGGTTTTGATGACCCTCTGTAGAGTTTTTTTGTCAGCAACAGAGCTGCTCCTATACCATACCAAAATCCCATGTGTAAGGACACTCTCAATGGTGCTGCAGTAATAAGACAGAAGTAGACGCTGAGAGAAGTTCATCTTCCTAAGCATCCTCAGGAAGAACAGCCTCTTTTGTGCCTGAAGAAAGGAAGGAAGAAAGGAAGAAATAAACAAACAAACTGGTATTGTGACCCAGGTTTTAGCTGTCACATGTGTGAGTGTAACTGAGACCTCATAATCCAGACTTGAAGTTGCAGAATGTGCCTGCTGTCTATTTTAATAGACTAAACACATGTGAGTCTCTAGCCACTTAAGAGATGGGGAAAATGGCATGTTATGGAATCACAGCAGTCACTAATAGCGGCCTTAAATGGTTTTTAAGGTTTTGTGACATTCATTTAACAAAACCTGATGTGTTTACCAAACCATATCCTTGCTGGCTAGTATGTTTATTTTAACACTTATTCAGAACTTGGAAAGCTCCAGCACCATTTGCAAATGCTGCTGTTAGGATTTCTCCCTTTAAAATATAGTCTATAAGGTTGAGATGTCTTAATATCAGCCTAGAACAGGACCAGGGAAACCCTAGCCTAAGGGCTGGATCCAGTGTTTTTCCAAATCCTTTTCTCCCATGACCAGTACTTCTTGTTCCAGAGAAACATGACTCTTTCTGTTCCCAGATTGGGACAACACAATGCACTGTACAACTGCATCCATATTTAGTGTGTTGTTCTAGGCTAGAGGTGCTCAAAGAGCTGAGAACTGTGCCCTGAGAAATTGCCAACACAGCATTAAACCATTTATTTTGCACTTAATGATGACCCAGGGTGCTATTCTTAAAAAGCCCAATCCAATGGTGTTTCTTTTGATAACTTTATGAATTGACTCTATTTGGAATACAGTTCTAAGTACAGTATGCAGCTCTGGTTACTTCACCTCAAAAAGGATATCACAGATCTGGAAGGAAGGGCCACCAAAATAGTGAATTCTCTATCTAGGAAACATTAAAGTGATTGGATTGAATAGGGTTTTGAACTGCAACAGGTAAAAAAAAGCCATGTGTACAGAATGCCACAATAATACAGCAGAGGATAGTGCAGAGAATATGGTATCAGAAAGTTGCAATGCATGAAAAATTGCTATACAAGTCCAACAAAGATTATACTTGGCCTGCCCTGCCAATAGCAGGACAGATGCTGCATACCCCTAATTTTATTCCACATTTCACCCAGGGTCGAACTACCATAGTAGTACCCCAGGGTAAGCTCAGGCTGCAAATGTGCTGGTTTGAGACCTTACTTACAACAAGTTTTTCAAATGTAAAACAAAATAATTTCAACAAGTCTCAAATTTTATCACTGTCTTTGAAAGTCACTAAGAGATACCATAGTGAATTTTTTTTTCAATTCCAGGTTGGCTTTAGTTTCCAAAGTGTGGGAACACTAACTCAAGATATTCATTGCAGATATGTAAACCTGTCTGTGGGCTTGATTAGAGGACAATCATAGTCATCATCACAACTTTGATTTCTTTCAAAAATTCTCATTTGGGATACTTTGGTGGATTTTGATATCCCACCGAGTTGGTGTGTTATCTTTGGCTCATATAACTGGATGAGCTCCATTTGCATCTTATCTCTCCTCTATCAGTTCTTAATACTTTCTTAATATGTCTAAACATCTTGCCATAAGAAGGAAAATTGGAGGCAGCTGATGGGAAGTGCCTATTGTAAGTTAAGCATCAAAGGGGAAAACCTCTGGAGGACCGAAGAGGTTATATTTATAGCTATATGAATAATGTTTAATGTGGGATATTGATCCATGGTTAATTGCAAAGTTAAACATGAATATAATGTTCTACTCCTTAATTAACTTGTTTTCCAAATCAGGAGATGTCAATAGTGAGCCAAAGGGGTTTTCATTAAGAACCAAAGCCCTCTTCTTACACTCATTATTTGAAAGGCAGATATTTCACATAAGTCCTTTCTTCTTTTTGCAGTGATGCAAATCCCTAGGATCGCTCTGCAGATAGGGAAAGAATGGGGATGTTACTTATCAAAGCCATGGGCAGCCTCTGTGGATTTCAGGGAGCCCTCCAGCTGCCTCCAAAGCATTGACTTGGCTAATGATTGAGTGGCCTGGAGCAAACCTCAAGTGATGTCATTACCAGAGGTACTGTCATGCTGAGGCTTTTTAAAAAGTGAAAATTTGGGGGAAAACCCAATTCTGCCCCCCCCCCCGAGGTTTACCACTCACTTGCTCTGCCACTTTCCACCTCCCAGTGGCATAGCTATCTGCTAACTGGGGTTAAAGAAGATTTTGTGGAGCCCCCCTGTCATGACAAAATCAAATATGGATTAAGTAAATAAATAAAAAGCATGTACCTTAATGGTTAGAGACAGTTATTCCCCCTGAATATAAAATGAGCACCTGTTGAAAAAGTGGCTGTTTATGTAGTTATGCAGGAGTAATATAGGAGTAATTGTATTACAGTTACATCCTCCACTTACTGGTCGAGTTAGAGACCGGGCACCATCCAAAAGTGAAAACTGTTGAAAAGTGGAACCCAGTCTTTTTCAGCTTGCAAATGCAAAACAGCCTCCAAAAAAAGACATAAATATCACTTGTAAAAGCCTAAATAACACATAATTATTAGCATGTATCCAAAAATACATAACAAATTACAGGAAGGCAGTGAATATCTTATGTATTTGAATGATGGTTATTTACTGAAGTCATAAGGAAAAGCCAAAAACAGTTTGATCACTTTGTCACATGCAAATCAACATTTGCATGATGTTGAGAGAGGTTGAAAGACTGGAGCATGTGTTGAATGAATGAGTACTGGGTACAAATGAAAGGTACTGAAAGAGCAGAACCTTCAGAAAACAAACTGTCAGAAAGTGAGGGATGCCTATACATGGAAATGGAAGCTGATTCCTGAGAGCAGGCCTAATTGGTCAGTGGGGAGGAATGTTGCTTGAGGATGGGGCTGCTCCTAGCAGGGTTCTCAAAAGGACCACCATATGGAAACAGATAGGGTGGCTAGCAGTAGCTCCTCCATGTGTTCCCTCTGAGGATGGGTTGGAGAGGAACTGCTGCAGTTCCTTTATAATATTGGTAAACAAGTAAGTGGACACGTACCCCAGAAAAGGAGAGAAAAGCCTGGGTGGGGGGGGAGAGACTATTGGTGCAATCCTAACCTAGGCTGGCACAACTCATCAGTCTTCCCATTCTTGTGGTGATGTAGGGAGGCAAGCGCATGTCAGTTCTCTGGCCTAACCCTTTCCCAGGAGTGAGGCTTCAGTTGTAACCTCCAGTTAGGCTGTCCTAAGTCCTGGCCTAAGTCCTGTGCTGACCTGGGGGTTTCATAAACATGCCATAAAGCACTTCTGCCTCACTTGTGAGGGGTTAGGCCAATGCATAGGCATACACCAACCTCTCCACTCCACCATATGCCATGTGAGTTAGGCTGGCCTAAATTAGTTAGTTTTGCGCCCTAAAGATGCAGTGGAGGGAGAAGGGGAGAAATGTGTACTGGAGGATGTGGCAGTTTTGCTAGGGCCCTTAAGTACATAAAGAGTGGTTCCTAGAGATGTGGTGCTCCAGAGGCAAGCACAACTTGATGTCATCCTTGAAATGTACTTCCAGGTTCATTAGCAGCACAAAACTTTGGCTGTGGAAGTGAGACCATGCATGGAAATGTCTCTATTAAAGCACATATTTATCCCCTTCTTTTCATTGAACAGATTCATTGAAAAGACTCGACAGGAGTGAATATTTGGCTGGCTGGGTGGTGTAAAGAATGGCTGCAGAGGAGAGGGTAAGAGCGATATCATGATTACAACCAAACCCCTTTTGGGGTCCCACTCTGAACTTGGCCTTCTCTTTACTCGACTGAAATGTGATCCCTAAAAAACAGAGAGATGGCTGATACGGCTGTGGCTAAAAAGTTCAATCTGTTGGGATGGGGGATTCATTTCAGCCAACTGGAGGCTGCCCTTTTGCTAAGTGGTGACATAATTACAGAGTGGTGCTCCCTGGGGAACCCTGGCAGGCAGCTGTCTCCCTGTTGTTGGTTCCCTGCATAAGAATGCTGACTCTCACATTGGAGAGAGGTATGAGTCTTGCCAAACCAATTAGCCCATTAAAAATGGGGCAGGCAACATATTGAAGGATATCAATACTTCCTCTGTTCTTATGAGTCTACTCTAGATACATTCTCTCTCCCTTGCCCTCCCTCTTTCCCCTCCTGGGCCATCTTGTTTCTTAACATATATTTTATTATTTTTTAATATATTTTTACATTTATTTTAAAGTTATTTTTGATAGAAACTCATAGGAGAAAGCCATTTGATGCAGTAATGTTACATCACATGAAAGGCTTAAGCATGCACAAGGATTACACCAACAGTTGTTTGTTTGATTAAGTGATTTATACCATCTTACACATGCTAACGCAAGAGCCCAAGGCAGCTTACATAACTTATATCCTTTTTGTTCTCACAAAAATCATGTGAGATAGGCAATTGTTCTATAAGTAGCTAGTAGAACTTTTCTTTGTTTAATAGTGGTCAGCCAGAGGCTTCCCACACACAGCACATTTAGAGCCCTTCTGGATATTATTTCAGTAATTTCTACAACTCTGTAAAATGGGTCAATATTCTTTTTATTTTATAGTGAGTTGGGAAGAGGGGAAAGGCAGGCCAACTGGAGTGAGTGGGGCAGGAGGGGAAGAGATTGCAGTAGGCCCTACCGCCCAGGGCCTCCATATAGAATAGAGGACAGAGTCCCTCTACTTTTAAAGCATTGCATAGAAGAGGGAATTTAGGCAGGTGTAGCTCAGCATAGAAGGGTTTTTTAAAAATGCACCTGCCTAAATTCCCTCTGCTATGCAATGCTTAAAGGTAGAGGCACTCTGTCCTCCATTCTATATGGTCATCCTGCTGTCACCAGGAGGTTAGAACCCTCTCCTTGTTTGGAAGCCAGGATTGGGCTGTAATGTTCCAGTGCCTCAAGGAGACCACCAAACTTTCCTTGGTCCCATAAGATTGAGTGGTTGCTATTTGACATGGCATGGGCAGCTCCATTAGGATTGGGTTGCCCAGCATTACTAAGCCAAACCAACCAATCATCTGACTTAATATAAATCTATCAGGTTTAAAGGTAAACCTAAACTTTTTCTTTCACCATGCCAAAAATCAAGAGTACAACTGTAGTTAACTTTTTGACAGCCCATTTCTAACTTTCTGCATGGATGCAGCATCAATGCTGTCCTGAAGTCAGGGAATAGACTTGAAGGAAGCATCTGTGATGGGCCCTCCTCACTGCAGAACGCAGCATGCATATGCCCACTGGGAAGCTGCATTGGTGTGAGAAAATTTTGTTTGGTTAGGACTGTGCTACAAATGTATTTTTTTTTACTGTAGTATTTTTTTAATGTATTTTTTTTACTCTTTAGTCACACTAGATGTTGTTTCAGGACCTCCAATCAGAGCACGATACCATAGTCTTTCGAGACTGAAGGATGCCAATAATAATAAAATTTCTGTAGTATTGGAAAAAAGGATGAAGGAACAGTGTCCCTTCAAAATGACAGTAGGAAATAAATGCAAATTTTTGACAACAGGAGTTTAAAACACCTCCTCACCTGCTCTGTTCGTATTTTCAAAGGAAGAAGAAAGTTACTGGCTGCATTGTCTTTTCCTCCCTCTCTCACCTTATAATTTAGAGTATGTGAAGGTACTAAAAAGACTGATAAAGTGGCTGGAAACTTGACTTGTTGCTTTGTTGATAACGAGGACTTTAACAAGCAGGGGACTTAAAGATGAAAGCTTGATGGGCCATTTTCCGGTAGTTTGTGGAGATTTGTACCACAATAGTAGTTCATTAAGCTACTATTGTGTTTGCTAGGCCCTAATTTCTTTTAATGAAAGTTTGTTTTATCTTTAATGCAGCAGACTGTTATTTGTTGAGTGGGTTGGCTTCTCTCCACTTACTGTCATGATATTTACCTAAGGGAGGCACAGAGAAGTATTTTAAGCTTTACTACGTCTAGCGATTTCTCAGAGTCTTTGCATAAAACCCTTTGTAGACTCAATGTTTCTAATCTCAAGAACTTGGTGTTTTGTAAATATTAAAGGAGGCAACTGTTCATTCCCAAAACAGGAACAAAACTTCAAAGCATTGTTCATGTGCATAAAACTACCTTTGTACTGATTTGTACCACTTGTTCAATAGCCTCACACTAATGCTACTCCCTCCTGCTGGCAGGTTATATTACATTTATTACATTTGAATTCTGCCTCTTCCTCCAAGAGGCTAATGTATATTATCCTTCCTGTACAGGGTCACCAGATGTCATACTCACAAAAAAGGACAAGCGTCCCTCCCCCCCCCTCCGAAAATATATGACACCCAAGAAAAATGTAGGACACAACAAAATAATTTTTTTAATTATGGAAAAGCTACATGCTGCCTGGTTATAAGGAAAAGGAAGACAATGAAGATTTTATTCCAGGACACAAAATTTAAGAAGAGGATATGTCCTGGAAAAAGAGGACACATGATCATCCTGTTCTTGTGACTCCGTGAGATAGATCAGATTGAATGGTATGGAAGTTTTGCAGCTAAGTTGGTCTTGGATTTGAACCCAGATCTCTGACCAACACTCTAGTGACACTATAATGACCACTAGCCAGTATCATGCATATACATACACTTGTGTCTCCTTCTGCTATTCTAGTAAATGAAGGAATGCTAAATTGTTTCTATGAATTAGTTCAGACTGTGGTATGGTGAGAGCATCTATTGAAATGGACAGTTCATCTACATGATCACCAGAATCCTACAGTACTGCTTTTGCTATAATACTTAGAAAACAAAGATTACAGTTCCCCACTTTCTGAAATACTTTTACCAGAGACCTTAAAAATAAATAAAGATGGGATAAAATTGGCATCACTGGGAAACTCTGCAACATCAGGACTCCGCAACATAAGGACAATTGCTAAAAAGATTCTATTCTACATCTAGTGATGGGATTCAAAGAAATTAACAACTGGTTCTATGCCCATCTTGCAGCCACTTTTAAATGGCTATTCTTAAACTTCATATGTCCTATCTCTTGTTAACAACTGGTTCTATAGAGTAGGTGCAAACCTGCTAGAGCCCACCACTGCCTACATCACCATCTTTGATATACACACTTTCCTGAGAGTACATTACACTGAAAGTAATGTATCTTACTTCTAAATATACAAGCATAGGATTGTGCTCTGAAGTTCCAGACCACTCATGGCATGAAAGGTCAAAACTCACTCCTGTACCTAGGTCTAAAGATGTGAAGAAGCTACCTGAACAATTTTACTGCACTTAAAGAAACACATTGCACTTCCATTGAACATTGTCAAATTACCGTCTTCTGAGGAATTCAGAATTTAACTTTTTGAAATATCAATATATTTGTATTGATAGGGCATCTCAGTGAAGCTGTTCCAAGATTGGAATCAA
Organism: Cryptoblepharus egeriae; assembly: GCA_030015325.1. Taxonomy (NCBI): domain Eukaryota; kingdom Metazoa; phylum Chordata; class Lepidosauria; order Squamata; family Scincidae; genus Cryptoblepharus; species Cryptoblepharus egeriae. Next base: position 42,820,388 of record JAREYC010000008.1, read on the forward strand.
ACAGTCTATTCCCCTCTTCTCTGCTGACAATCTGGCAGTCGCATCCTGGACCAGCTGCAGTAACGTATATACTTGCATATAAGCCGACCCACATATAAGCCGAGGCACCTAATTTTACCACAAAAACTGGGAAAACTTATTGACCTGCATATAAGCCGAAATGCAGCAGCTACTGGTACATTTCAAAATACCATAAAAATAGATACCAATAAAATAACATCTACTGAGGCATCAGTAGGTTACCGGTAAATGTAAAGATATTTTCCCAGGACACAACAGTTAAAAGAGGGCCTGTCCTGGGAAAAGTGGACATATGGTCAGTCACTGCCTTCCTTGGAGTTAATCCTTTGACCAGGATGGCTCAATGCTGCCAGCAAACAAAGAAATGAAGGGCAATGTGTTTTTCCGTACCAGGAGACAAGGCTTAAAAACAGGACCTGTCCTGGGAAAAGAGGACATATGGTCACTCAGCACTTGTTTCTGAGCAGGCATGGAGAGGATTGGGCTCTGAGGCTGCCATCCTATCCACACCTTCCTAGGAATAAGCTCCATTGACTAAGATGGGATTACTTCTGAGCAGGCATGGAGAGGATTGGGCTCGGAGGCTGCCATCCTATCCACACCTTCCTGGGAGTAAGCTCCATTGACTAGGATGGGACTTGCTTCTGAGTAGGCATGCAAAGGCATGCAACGGCAGTGGATGGAGAGAGGAGTGCAGGCACTCAAAGGTCCTCTCTCTCTCCTCAGAGAATTCTTAGTGGGGTGTCTATGAACCTGCCTGACTCAGCATACACAATGAGAGGAGGGAGGGGACTTCATTTGCATAGACCCCACCTTTGCAAACATACCTCCTCAAAACTTGCGAGAAATAAGATTTTTAACCAAAATAAGATGTTTAGCAGAGAGACCCTTCCTTAATAGCCCCCAGGGTTAATAGACCCTTCCTTAATAAACTTCAGAGAGCCGCAGAGAGACCCTTCCTTAATAGCCCCCTCCAAGACTTCAGGGCAGAAAATTCTTCTCACCCTGACTGGAAAGTATACCTACTTATTTGGACACCTACTTGTTTAGGCTTCATAGGAAAGGAGGGGGGAGGATGGAGGAGCCTCTGGGGAGAGGGAGGAGGAAGAATATAAAGAAACCTGTTCCTCCTGGGAACTCCTGCTGGACTAGCTGGCTGCTTGACCCCCATATAAGCCGAGGGAGCTTTTTAAGCTCCAAAAAAGAGTTTAAAAAAACTCGGCTTATATGCGAGTATATACTGTACTTAGCAATGGCAGCCCCAGGCAGAGAGCATGACCGTTAACAGCAGCATATGCTAGTAAATTGCACATGGCATAGCTTAATTCCATGTTGTGGTTCTACTGAAACCACAAAGACGTTTTCTTTCTTTTTATATGACACTGTATTTTTGCTAACGTATTGTTTAGAGTTCAGAGAAGTCTAAAATCAGAAACTTGATTTTGGTCTGGCAACATCCATTCACATCAGCTTGTGGGTTTCTAAGAATCCTGTTTCTAAGTACGGTGCTTGTTGAATACCCACAAAGTGTGACACCTTTTCTCTGTTTTGTCAACTTTATTGGCACTTCAAATGCCTGCTTTACGTAAACAAGCATCATTCATGTGAGGTTTTCTCCACAGCTGAGAAATGTAGCCATTTGACTAGAATGGCAAATTGGGAGTTGTACATTGTATGCCAGTGTGTCTATGAAAGAGCCTGTCTGATAGAGTAAAAATAGCATCTTTGTCTGAGACTTAGGGAAACCTTGATGGAAAAACTAGTCGACTTCTGGTGCAAAATGTAAACTGTGACAAGGCGTGTTGAAACCCAAATCATAATCAAACATGGTTGTCACTGTGAACTTATTATACCCTTCCATTGCAGCAATATTCTTAGCAAAGAAAAGCAGCTCATAAACTAGACTTTTCTACTCTGTTTATCACACACACACGACAGCTCACAGATATTAAAAGAGCTCATGCACCACGTATCCTGAGATATCTGCATCTGCCCCATAAGGCCATTCTGAGGAAAGGAAATTAAAAAGTGCTGCATGTCAGAAAAAGGGGGAGGAGAAAGGGAAAATCTAAAGAAATTACCTACCTATTTAGATTTTACGTATTGCTGATTTAGGCTGCAATCCTAAAGACACTTTCCTTGGAATAAGACCCATAGAACACAATGAGACTTACTTTTTAGTAGACATGGTTATTATTGTGCCCTTATTTCCATTTATGATCTGCTTTTTGGTTTTACACAAAAGCGCCAGATGGCTAATGATAACCAATAAATTACAATGGACTGTACATTCATACAGTTCAGTTATGTGACTGGACGTGAGTAGAAGATGGAGGATTATGCTGATGTCTGCACACAGGATCTGCCTCACCCCTGTGCATGTTTACCATGATATCTGAAAGACCCCATGCATCTTGGTATGTACTTATGATAGTTTTACATATCGTGATTTTGTTTGTGCAACGGGGAGTGCTATCCTAAAAAGTGCTGGAACAGGCAAGTTGACTTGCTTGTGCTGCATTCAGTGCTGGATTTGTGCTGCTGCCGTTCTACTGCGGGGGAAGGAGGTAGGGCTGTAGCAGACTGAATTCTGAGTTCTACGCCACCTCCAGAAGCAGCCCAGAACTGAATAGATGCAAGTGGCAAAAGACTGCTCTCCACCACTTGGAGATTGGAATTGGGATCTGGCATATCATCAGGTCCCAGCCCCACCTTCTACTCCTCACTTGCCCACTCCAGAATTGCCATCTACCAACCCTCCCTTGCCCCCAAATGCCCTCTCCCACTTCCTCCCCTCCCCCTGCGCCCTTAGACTTCTGCTTCAGCTGATCTCATTCAATGCAGAAGTCCTGGTTTGTGCCACTGTGGAAGCTGCATCCAGCCACAGTGGGCTGGTGCACCTCTGTACACCAGCACAGTGCACACATGCTTTCCATACGCCTGGCCATTACAATAATAGGATTGCACTGTGAGGAACCTCCAGATAAATAACAGCCTCTGTCATGCAAACAGAACACACTCACACATATAGTTTGTATTCTCAAAGGATTCCAACATTCATCTGAACTTGCATATTGGTGGAGGTAGAGCCAATGATTATAATCCTGTGACTCCCTCTATGTGACTACACAGGTTTCAGATTGAAGGCATCTCAGGGAGGTTTCATGGAGAAGATGATGGAGTATGGTGCCAGATCTCATGGTAGCACTAGCAAAAAGCATACCTGTGTTGCAGGTGTAACATTCTCCCCTATGCCATCCCCCCACAGCACAGAAACACCCCATGCGCATCATTCCCCCATATGCAACTTCCCCCATGCGCATCATCCCCCCATGTGCAACTTTCCCCCATGCACATCAATCCCCATGCACAACTTTTCCCCATGCACATCATCCCCCATGCGCAACTTCCCCCATGAGCAACGTCCCCCATGTGCAACTTTCTGCCCATGCGCATCATCCTCCCATGCGCAACTTTCCCCATGTGCATCACCCCCATGCGCAATTTTCCTCCATGCACAACTTCCCCCCATGTGCAGCATCCTCACCAGTGCAACCTCTTCCTCCAAACAACATCCCCCAGTGCACCAGGCACTGAGCACAAAATTGGCTGGAGGTTGGTCAGTCTTCCATGTTAAGTATAGGACAAAAACATGATGACCCCTTTTCAGCCCCTGAAGGGTTAAATTTCTCCACATGGGTTCTTGGTGGGTGTTCAGGTGACAGAAGGAACTCCCTCCCAGAATTCCATGCTTCTAGGCCCAGCAGTTGGGGCGGAATGTTGATGTGTCATCAATTCTCCAATGCAAAGTATAGGGAGGAAAACGCGTTGCACCCTTTTTCACCCCCTTCCAGTTGGAATTTCCGAAAACCGGTTCTTAGTGCACCCCTTTGTCATGGAAAAAACACCCACCCCAAATTTCACACTTCTAGGCCCAGCGGATTTGGCAGGGCAGTGATGAGTCAGTCAGTGAGTCAGTGAGTGACTTTTCTCTTTTATATATATAGATTACATCACAGATATAGAGTATGGTGATGCAACAATTGTGGCTCAGTTGCAATAGGAAACAATGATTTCTCTCTCGTTAGCCCAGAGTCCTGTTTCCTATTACAACTAAATCACAACTGGTGTGTGTGAAATCAACAAATATCCTTCCTCCATTTGCTCTGTATCCACACTGTATGCGCCTCCTCTATTTTCTGCTAAGTGTTTATTTCTAAATTGAGGGTGCCTCCAGGCTTAGGCCTATCCTTTATCTGTTATAAAGTGGCATGTATATGGATGGTTAATACAATCTATCTTCTGCAGACAAAGGAACTAGAAAAAGGTTTGATTAGATGAGCTGAATGTATAGGGTATATCATAAAGGAGGTGTCAGTCTCTAGGACACTCTGAATCTTTAACGTTTTAACACAAGCATGTAAGCTCAAAAATTAATTAAATTTGGAGAAGACCACCTAGACCAACTAATTCCAAAACGTATCATGGACTTCTGAAATTCATATGCAGCACTGTATATATGCACATTCATTTTTTTTTAAAGAATGGAAACCCTGAAACAAATGTACCATGCCCCAAGCTGAATTAATGGCAATGAATGAGGAGTTCATTCCATTTCTTTTAACCAGGTTTACCACTTCCTCCAAATTGCCTCACCTCAGTTTACCATTTCCTCCAAATCACCTTTCCACTGCTAGTGAAAAGGGCTGCCAAGGGAATATGATTTAGACCCAACCTAAGGAAAACCCCACATCTACTTCTGGGTTTCAGTATCTCAACAATGGTGTAACTAAAGCATCCCTGTAACTAAACCAGTGGTGTAATGAAAACATCCGGCACCAAGGGCACAAATATTAACACTCCAATAGCCCCATAAGCTCCTTCAGAAAAAAATTAACACCCCATACAACACCTGATGACCTGGGTACCATGCCTTGAGGCCTTAGAGACCTCTGAAAGGCACTTCTGAAAGACAAAAACCTAAAAATACCTTTCAGAGGCCTCTAAGAACCCACTCATGTTATTTGGGAAAGTGGAATTGTCCACAAGAATACGTAGCGAAAGTGTTACATGACCCTAGCCTGCGGCTGTATGAAATCCAGTTTATACTTATGGTTTACAATCTAAAAAGACTTATTTAACAGTCAATGCTTGTATTATTTATCTATCTCTCATTTATTTTCTAATCCCACTTTCCCTTCACATGTTGCCCAAAGAATTTTATAACAAGAATAAAAAGAAAATTGGTATTTTTTTTTTTTTTTTGGGGGGGGGGGGAGCATCTTCTCCTCCTCATTTCTGGTTTCAGTAGAAAAGCAAGGGCTGTTTGATAACAAACCAATGCCAGTTATCTAAGATGCCTCTGTTGCTTTGGGATGAGGGGAACAACTGGAATATGCCTCAGCCTTGTAAATGACCACACAGGTAAAAAAGTATCAGTTCCCCAAAATTAACAAATGCTTATGATGCTTTTTTGAAGACCAATCATGACAGCATTTAATAATGTTTGCTTTAAACTTTCATCTGCCCTCATATTGTCATTGAGATTACTTGGAAGAAGTCTTCTTTTCCCAGAAGGGATCAGGATATGGGAGGATATGTTTTCTTGATTGGAAAATCTTTCCAGAGAAACTTGTGAACTGTATAAATCACATCTTGTCGTCCCCAAAGCTGTCTGCCCTTTGAAAGTGTTCTCATTCCAGTGTCATTTTTCCCCTCCAACATTGCTTAGGGATTTTCATCTTCCCTCCTTCCTTTCTGCCAACAAGGATAATGATTCAAGGAGGGCAATGATGAATTGTCTTTAGGATGAAGTTTACACATAAGGCAATTAAGTGGAACAGAAATAGCAAGGATTAAACCCTTTTTTAGATCTTGCCACTGCCAAAGTTGACATCAGATGGAAATGTTCCTTGATACAAAGGTTTAAGCTTTAGTGTGATGGGGCAAAAAGGGTGAATTAATAATGATTTCATTTCTTTGAAAATACTAAGAGAAAGGATGGCCTTTTAGGGGATGCAATGCATTTCTTTTTCAGAAAAAAGTGCATTGCGTCCCCTAAAAGGCCATCTTATTTATGAAAGACTCTGCCCCTGCCCCATGAGAGCAGTAGAATCAGTTGATCATCTCATTTTATATTGCCCATTACACAATGAGGCTAGGAGGAAATTTTCAGCTCTCCATTCTTATTTCAGTGCCCTCAGAGCAAATCTTGACCTGTTACTGTTTTTGTTAGCCTCTACTGACCCTTTCATCATCAGCCAGTCAGTTACGTTCGTGGTGTCCAACCTTAAACATTTCCCTACTTTTGATGTCTTGGCTTCAAGGGGCCAACTGTAGCTCAGTCTGTTGTATGTATTTGATTTTCTAGTTTGTTCTTATGTATTGGAATTGATTTATTGTTTTGTGCTTGTACTAGTATGCCAATAAAGGTAACAGAACAGAACATTTCTTTTTCTAGCTTGTAAAGGGACACTTGTTTTTTTTTTACTCATTGTAACTGAGTTTTATAAATCACCAGTCCTTTAGAACCAGAGTTCTTGTATGGAAAGCTAGATGAAGATCCAGCAGAGGCAATGTGAATCTTGAGAGATCACAGGGATTGTGTCAAGTACTGACTCATGGCCCATCTGGCCAGGCTAACCCTTGAACTTCTATTAATGTTAACAGCTATTATTCAAGTGGACAAAGGGTGCCACAGGGGACTCCATGCATGGTTTGTATGGATACAAACAACTTAGTGCTGGCATTGAGTTGTGCATCAAATAAAGAAGAGCTGCATGGTCATGTAGTCCATAAGCTGTGAACATAATACACTTTGAATGCAAATGAATTCATCCTGCTCAACCACTTGGACAACCAACCCTTCATATATGTAGACGCAGCTGGAACCTTTTGCAGGACATTTTGGATGAGGCTGCATGTGTGTCTCTTGATCATCCAGCCACTGCTGGCATACCAAAGGACAGCACACATCTCTTCCAAATGGTTTGCTATCTTTTTCTAAGGCATCATGCAAGTACTGTGGGTTTAGATGCAGGTACTTAGGTTTACTGTAGGTGAGAGATGCAGTTCTTGAGAGCACGAATGCTGATGATCAGGATCTACACTGGCTACATAAAATAAATGAATAAGCTGCAATGAACAGCAGTAAGGGGTTGCTTCGATTCACAGATAGAATATGAATAAGCATAATAAATATATTCATGATAGAAAGTCATTTACCTGCACTTAGGAGACTTTGCCTTTGTGGCGAAGATTTTTGGAGAAGTTTAAGAGTTCCTTAGACAAAGGGCTGACAAGGCAAATGTGTATTTCTTAGCATCCATGCGACACTCCATTGAAGTGAATCGAGAAACCCTTCCAGGCAGGGGAGCTCACAAGGGCTATTCTTGTGAAGGCTATTCTTCAAATGGCATGTTTTCTATGGCAGTCAAGGAACATATCTATTATTACTTCAAGTAATCATTCTTCGTCATTCCTCTTCATTACAGCTTGTAGCTCTATCAATAACAATTTAGCATGCATTTCCCTCTGTAGTACCATTACAAAGCATATGCTTCCACCTGAAAATGATTTGCCAGTGAAATTATAGCACAGCAGAGCCAGTTCTGGTGCTAAAGTCACTGAGACAGCTACAAATGGAGCTCTCCTCCTCAAGCACCTGCTCTTGCCTTAAGTTAAATGATAATTCGCAGCAGCAGTGAATAGAAAGAAACCAGTGGATGAGATGCCAGTATGTTCACAAGTACTCTGAAATTACTTCTGTATTTCTTTTTTTTTATTTCTTGTTCTTTTTTTTGCATCTGGATCCAATGTCCTCAGGTACAGTTGCAATATCAGTTCCTGAAACTGGCAGTCAAAATTAAATTCTGTATTGGCTAAGATTGGTAAAAACAGAAGGAGTCTTGTCTCCTACATCAGAAACGAATAGCCACCCTCATGGACCAGGGTGGCTATTGACCAGCTCCTTGTGTCCCACAGTGGTCAATCAGATGCCTCTGGGAAACCGACAAACAGGATTTTCCCCCAAGGGTTCCCCTAATAACACACCACTACTGTTGCAATACTGTGTCTGAACCTGAACATTCTATATAGATCGTAAGGCTATTAGTCTTGACTTGATGGAAGTCTGCATGGAATTATCATCCATGAATATATGTAATCCACCTTTAAAACAATCAAAGATGGTTGCCATCACTGCATCTTGAATTGTCAACATAACAGATTTCCTTTTCTGCCTGTTTATCAATCTAATACTCCCACCTGAAGTCATGAGCTTCAGGGATCCTAAGATGGGTCTGAGCTACCTCCCTCCCTGTCTTGTTTCCATGTGGCAATTTGGGCAACTATACAATTCAAATTGAACTTGCTCAGAAGTTATTTCATTAATACCTAAAAAAAATACCCCACACTACAGGTTATGCCTCCCACTTATCAAGTTTAAGGATTCTGGGATAAAATGGCAAGCAACAAGGGAACTGCTCCATCCCTTTGTTCAAAGCCATCTCAGAAGCACTTGGAAGTAATCAGTCCCCCCCCCCCCCCCACTTTTTCCAGAAAAACTAATAACAAAACCAACAAAGTATGAATGAAGTGAGGGTGTCCATCACTAAAAGAATCTCTTCTTTCCTCTAGTATTGATTTTTTTTTCAAATTCTGTTTCCTCTAAACTGTTGAGGTTCCTTCCAGGGGTCACTGTCTGGCAATCACAGTGTTTTATCATCACATGAGGCCATCCAGGAACAAGTACTAATCTGAGCTGAATGTGTTGCAAAAAGAACAGTAAGGCACTTCTGTGATACTCCCAGTGCACAAACATGTGCCAGCCTCCCCACACCATCATGGTAATAGGGAGCAGTGAGTTGTGCCAGCCTAAATTGCACCCTTAGTATTGTAACTCAGGGCACAATTCTAACCAGTTTTGGCCAGCACAACTCACTCATCATCCCATTCCTGTGATGTATGTCTGTGCATTGACCTAACCACCCCCAAAAGTGGATCAGAAGTGCCTTTATGGTATTTTTGTGACACCCCCCCCCCCAGGCCAGCACAAGATTTACGCTGGCCTAACTGGAAGTTAGGATTGCAGCCTCTCATTTACTACTATTCTCAAGGGGATTCTGGGGAAAGATGGCAATTTTGCAGAGGATTATAGGGAAAGAAATGGCAGCTATTAGATGCCATGCGCAAAAACGCTGCTTCTGCCACTTCTGTAAAACAGAACTGAGTGCTTGAAAGAGAAGGCAGTTTATGCATTTCTTTATGCATTTCTTTCGCTCCATTTCTCCAAAATTTGGAGCTGAAAGATCACACTTGAGAACTTTTCTTTCAGCAGTGTAGATTATGAAGCTAGCAGCAAATTTTAGGATTATATTGTCAAACTTTAAACATTTCAGAATTTTTTTAATTGGCTTTGATACACTAGATGGCGCTATAGTATGACTTTTATATGCTCCCAGGTTTTAGTGAGGGGGAGGGAAATGTGACAAATTTTACTATTGCTATAATGAACTTGAATGATTTTTATCAGGTACATTTTTGTGGAATTCTCTATTGATGCATTATTTATTATTTTCTCACCTTAATTTTCAAATCATCACAATGGAAAAGTAATTGAACCAATTTTGACATTATACCAATGTGTGCACATACTGGAAGAGAAGTCAGATAAATTCAAAAATAACCAAATTACCTTTAGCTAGATGCAAAATTATTCCAATGTGGCAGAATTAAAGTGGCTTGACAGACGTGTAATATTCTATGCCAATTATATGGATCCTCTGTAAACTTTGCTTATCATGAACACAACAGTTGTTCCAAATGAATAAAGTGTTTAGATTTCCTCAACAGAAATATCCTTCTTAGTGAAGATCAAATGAATGGTTCTGAACTGGGCCTTAAGGGGCATGACTTCCAAAACAAAAGTGTGTGGGTGAATGATTTGCAAAAGTGAATGATTTGCAGGCAGGGAATGTGCAGCACCTCAATAGGCTCCCCACTCCCACCCAGCCAACAAAATCAGCTGGCCTCAGTTACTCACCTGGAGAGTTCCCTTTTAAAACAAATATTTCCCTAACATTTTGCATCCATTTCTATGGTTGCCCTTTTGTTTTGCCAAAAAACCATGGGAAGCGCTTTCAACAAATGGTCCATTGTACATGAGATGAACATTGATGACTACATGTCAGCATGACTGACATGTCAGAGGGTAATGTTTATCCATTGCTAAATAGGGCTGGAGGTGGATGGGACCCACAGTGCAATCCTAATCCCCAGTTAGGACACAAGTCCCGGCACAAGTCCTGTGCTGGCCTAGGGGTATCACAATAATGCCAGAAGGCACTTCTGCACAACTCCTCAGAAGGAAGGATTAGGCCACTGCATAGACATGCTCTGACTTCCCTATACCACCATGGAAATAGGAGGATGGGTGAGTTGTGCGGGCCTAAATTGGTTAGTACTGTGCCCACAGTGACCTTACTGGAGGCTAGGCTGGTATTGTAGAGTACTGTAGGTACTGGAGGCTGGGCTGTTACTGTAGCTGTTACTGGTGCTGCCAACCCTGGACTCCTGGGAAACAGCATCAGCTACCTCTTGTGGAGACTCCTCTCAAAGGTTGGACCTCCTGAGTTGGGTGGACCTTCCCCTGTCCCAAGCTAGAATTGCCAATGGAATTTTTACAAGACAGTGAAGACAGACAACTGAGCAGAGGTGGACATGGTATCTTGCAAATTTTACATGTTTTTTTTCTGGTTTTCCTAGACAGCTATTGGAAGCAAGAAGACAATGGATGGAGGATATCCCAGGATAGTGATTCTCAAACTTCTCAGGAGTAAAGCTCCTGGGGTAAGTCTTGGCAGGGGAGAGGCAAAGGCAGTGATGTGATCCCAGGGCTGGCATCCAGAAAATGCAAATGAAATTTTTTTTCCAAATTACTTATTTTTTCTATTCTAAGTCTTGGGGAATCCCATTGGATAGCTCTGTGGAGTTCCTTGCACCTCAAAGAGGCCGCTATATTGCCCTGTAAGTAAACCCCTTCTCGGCTTTCAGCAATAGCCATAATCCTTGGGATGATGTTGCTTTCTTCCACTTTCTTCTGCCCCTTAAGGTGCCAAAGGCTGAGGTTCTTAGACTGGGGCATCTCAATTCCCCAGTTTGAGAATCTCAACCCAAAAACCTCAATCCAACCTCATGTTGTCAAGAGGCTCTCAAAACCTAAATAAAAGTATAGTCAGGTGGTGTTGGAAACTTAGAAGCAGTAGTTCACTTGGGCAATGTACATCAGTGAAAATCAACAGGTGTTGGCTCACCAGGCCACAGCACTCTCCATGGACATCTGTGCTCTACGAGGAAAGACTTGGGGTACTGGTTCTTCTGCCCAGAAAAGGGGCTTGTATCTGATGCAAATGCTCAGCCCTGGCCCTGGGATCTGCCACTCCCTGCCCACCCACCCCCTCCACCTGCCCACCCCATGTCTCAAGATTGGCCAGTGCATCTCTCTGTGGTGCAGGGCGCATAGTGGCACAGAGAGGCTGGCACTATTCAGCATGCATGTTACAGCATGCTTGTGACACCCTGGACTGGTGCAAGTGGCTTACGCCAGCCTAAGTGGGTAGTAAGGATTGCGCTGCCCATGTATTTTCAAGTGCATAGAAATAAGGTCACCAAAATGTGACAGGTGACCAGGTAAACTTATGAAACTTGCTTATCTTGAGTCTTGCAATTGGCCCAGCTTTCTCAGTACAGTCCAATTTCAGTTGGCAGTTGCGCACCCCTAATGGAGCCGAATGTCTCCCAGCATTCAGGATCTAGCATCTTTTGAAAGACAGGTGCTTGGTATTCCTGCATATGTTCTTTTATTATACTATAACGTCTCCCTTGTTAAAGCAACTCAGCTTATCAGAATCCACCCACACTGGAAGGATCTTGCAATAAGCTTTAAGCCTAGTTCTTGCAATAAGCTTTAAGAAGAAAGTATGCCACTGTTACCTGGATCTGCACAAAGGACCAAAGCACTATGCACAGTCTCAGAGCTGGCTTACAAATGAGGCTAACTGAGGTGGGGATATGCAACTCTACCCACCCACAGGTGGGCACTTCCCAGTTCGGGCCTACTCGCCCGAACCAGATCTTCCTATTTCCCTGCTGCTGGCAAACTGCCAGTGACAGGGAAACACAAAAACATAGCGGACCGGTTCGGTCCGCCTTGTTTTTACGCCCACCGCGCAAGTGTCAACATGGACGCTTGTGCAGGTGCCTGCTCTGAAGCGGGCTTGCCCGCTTTAGGGTAGGCACCACACAAGCGTCAGCGTTGACACTTGCGCAGAGCCTGCTCTGAAGCAGGCCGGCCTGCTTCAGGGCAGGCACTGCGCAGGCGCTAACGTTGGCCCGCCACACCCCTCGCACTGCCCCAGCCCTGCCCCCTGTCCCTCCCCACCCCCTGACCCTGGCCTGCCCCCCAACTTCCGACAAACAGGATCTTGGGGTTGGCTGGGCCCACCCCTGTACCCACCCATCTCCACCATTCCTTGTCACCTTCTTCACTCCATGGTTAAAGATGCTATAACTCACCACTATACCCTTCTTTATGCATCCTCTTTTACACCATCCCTTTCTTCCTTTTTTAATCTGGTAAGCGGGAAGGAGACAGCTGAGTAAGAAAGAGGGGTAGCATTTGCTGTGCTGTCTGAGGCTGTGATACTATACACATTTTCCTGGGAGTAAGCTCCATTTAACACAATGGGACTTCCTTCTGAGTAGACATATATAGGATTGTACAGACACCCAGAGTGGTTAGGCCACTTTTCCACTCTCCTGCTCACCAACCCTGGCCACATCACACCCTACTGAAGTTCATCTTAGGCTTCGGAGGTGTTATCAGGCATTTTCTTCACATTTTTTACCTTTTAATTTAAATTAGATATTGCATAAAAAGCTGTCTTGATTCAAACACACAGGATCTATAAAGCCCAGTATCCTGTTTTCTGCTGTGGCTGAGCAGAGACGCCTGGGGTGCTCAAAATTGAGCTATAGGTGCAGTGGGCCTCCTCACTATTTCTTTTTGGACACTGGCTTCAGTGACAGGCAGTTGATGGGTTCTATATGTGAAGACAAGCTCCACAGAGCCATCATGGCTAAACTCCATGGATTTGTCCATTCTAATGCTGCCTGATCAAGTAGTCTTTTGAAGATATAATATGTAGTTATATTTCTATCCAAGGTTTGGTTTGGTTTTGAACAGAGAAAATGCAGCCAACAAATAATAAATAAAACTCAAATGGCTCTAGTGGCATAGGTGAAGCAGGATCAGAGTATTTAATCGCTCCCATGATGTAGTGGCAGTTTCTTGCATTCTCCACTGAAGTGAAAGACTGTTTTTCCTCCATACTACCTTCATTTCATATGGCTCCACATGGAGTTGTAGCCTTTGGAGACAAGGGTCACACATAATCTGGGGGACATCCTGCTTCTCCATGGTAGCTCTGGGCCTTGCATGCTCACAGCATGCGATATCATGCTGCTCCACAATGTCACCTGGTCCAGGGAGCCAAGCAAACTGAGTGGCTCAGTGCAGGTTCATACAATGCAAGGAGCTTCACCTTATCTTCTATTCCCACAGAGCAATTGGTCTTTAGTTGTTCCCTAGAAGGAAAAGCACAGGAGGCAGTTATGCTAGGCTGGCCAGTGGAAAGGGCCTGAGACTGCAATCTTATGCACACTTACCTGGGTGTAAGTCTGATGGAAATGAATGGAACTCACTTCTGAGTAGTCATGCCCAGATTTATGCTGACAGTCTCCCTGCAGAGTAACTTCTTCCTTGAACACTAAAGGCTAGTTAAAATGAAATTTGAGGTTTTCAGCACAATTAATTCTGTACCCCATAGTTGGTTTTGCCCATGTATGCAGAGATTATTGGATTTCAGAACACCCACATCTCTATTGTAAAAACCAACCAATTTTTGGTTCTCAAGGATGAAGTTTCCATCAATATTTAAAGAAGTCCTGTCTTTACAGAAATGGGAACAGGACAAGTGCCTAAGAGCTAATCTAAGGTATTCTGAGCTCCACTGAAAATCAATCAACTGTGCATCTAGACCATTCAAAAATGGGCTTTTTACCATCAGGGTTGCTTTGATTTAGGATGGAAAGTGTGCAACTTCACTGAGAATTTGCCCTCATGTTTGTTATAGCAAGTATTTTTATTTTTTATCACTCAGCCTCCCTACCACCCAATCTCAGCAAACCATTTCATGGGAAAGACAGAAAATACCCGCAGAAGACCATTAGAATGAACCCGGTGCCTTAAATTACCATATGATCAGCAGTCGGTTCAGGCTATTTTGAAGCTCTGTATTTTTAGCATCTCCTGATGAATATACTTTCTCTGAGAATGAAAATGTTATGACACTTTAATGGCATTTATTTATGGATTTTTAACCCTCTCATTCGGCTAATATAACACTGAACATTAAAAAATAAATCCATGCAGGGACAGCAGGGAGCTGTCCAGCGATTGCCCAGGGCTTCAACTGCCCCAGCCAATTGCTCTGTTGCCCTTGGTTCGGCTTCTACACATTTGTGTAAGGAGGTTCTCAGCCAGATTCTAGGGCCCTGGAGCTCAATAGCTGCAATCTGCTGCCTCATGGTTCATCCAGAGGACATCGCCTTATTTGGGAAAAATCCTCAGCCTTGCTGGAGCCAGATAAATTGCAGGAGGTTCATTTGAAGGTGACTACATGAATTATTTTTACAGAGGGAGCCTATTTGAGCCATTCAAACTGTGTTCACAAAATAGCCAAGGCAATCCTGCCATCTGCTGGCTCTTCTGAGGAAGCACATGGGCCTTTTTAATACCAGGAACTTTAAAGTGAATGGAAATTTTGTTCCTAGCATTTTATATGAATTTTTATCTATCCGTACACAAATGTGTTTTCACGGGCTGAGAGGGCAACTCCTTTCTACATTTCCTGGTCTTATGATTCAGAAGCAAATGCATCACTGATAAAGTAGATGGTGCATTTTTTTGGTTCAGTCCAAATAGGTCCAAAGATTGGGTACTTTACCCTCTTCACCAATCTTTAGAAAAGATGGAACCAGGCTACACGCACACACCCCCACTTTCTTGTGGTTTGTTTTCCACTCCTTTCAAGATCTTTCAGTTATACCCAGAACACATTCATTCAACACATCATCCACTCTTTCAACCTCTCTCTGCTGATATAAAGGCTAAAATTGTCTTCCCTGATGTTGATTTACATGTGACATGGTGATCAAACTGTTTTTGGCATTTCTTTATGACTTTCTTCAGAAAATAACCATCATTCAAATGATATTCATTGCCCACACATATTTTTATTCATTTCACTGTAATTTGTTATATATTTTGGCTATGTGTTAATAAATATGTATTATTAGGCTTTTGCAAGTGATATTTATATCTTTTTGGTGGCCATTTTGCAATAGCAAGCTAAAATGACTGAAATCTGCTTTTTAATGGTTTTCACTTTTGGATTGTGCTTCAGTCCCTATCCTGTTCAGTAAGTAGGAGATGCCTATATTCCAAAGTCATGATACAAAGGAATCATTTCAGGAAGTAGTTTCAATCTTTTCAGATAATAGCAGATCAGTTTGTTTGCTTGTTTGTTTATATCGTGCCTTTCTCCTGGGGACCCAGGGCAGCTTTGCCCCCACCCTGCTTCATGCAGTGAGGCACAGGCTTTAGCAGCCTATCAGCTGCTTCATGCCAGAGGGGTGTTCTGGCTGTTGAGAATTAGCATGCTGGGAGCGTCAGGAGTCAGACTGCACATCTGGGAACATTTATGGGAGGTAATAGGCAGCTGTTTCCCACATGACTTTGGGGGTTTGGCAGTACTCTGCTATGTTTTTGTACAGTTAAATAGTTAAAGTGTCTTGAGTTTAATAAAATAGAATCCAAGCCTGTGTCTGGTGTCTTCATTGAAGTGCAGGTTAATTGGGACAGCACAAAAGACGACAAGCCTAGCTGTCTGAGATTAAAGTCAAGTTCTCCCTGATGTAAAGAAATGGCACAATAACAGGTCATCCAAAATCATATGTGATCCAATTCCATAATCCTAACATGTTTCATAGAATCCTAACTAGAATCGACCCATATGAGGAGAAAGATTGTAAAAAATTTTCCTTTCAATATAGTTGGTTAGTTGCAGAAACAGTGGCCCACATTCACCATTGCTGCCTCTGCCACAACACAACAAAGTCTTTCCTTACACATTCGATTGCTCATGTCCCCTTTCAAAATTCTGCCTTGTTGCTGTGGGGCTACTAGTATTGCCTTAAGCATTCCTGCTCCCTCCTTTGCATAAAGATTGCTGTGCCATCTGGCATTCAGGAAAGATGTCAGATCATTGTTATCTTTTCCAGTCTTGCATCTTTATCCTCGTCTCCCTCTTCCTTATATGCCATTCCACTGAGTTGTGCCAGCACCCTGAATAGTAGATTATTCCCTATATTTGTATATATTTGTATATATTCCCTATATTTATATATATTTGTGAAACAAATCCTAAAAAGCATAGGATATGCTTATGCTTAAACAGATTATTTGAAATTTCTTGCTGACTTTTGACTATATTGAGGCTGAAACTGCAGCTAATGACTCACAGATATCTACCAGCATTTTCTACCAGTGTAGAAAACCAGTTCACCTTGTTAGTTTTTTTCTGGGCAGGGAGAAGGTGTGAGAAGATACTCATGAATATGCTGGCTTTACTTTGTCCTCAGACTGTATTATCCTCACTTTCTTGTAATATCATAATAGCCATGAATTCAATTGGCAATACTGTGTTTTGATGAGAAATAAGACCAGTATTCCAAAAGTTTTGATCTTGAAAGATTTACTTGGGGATTTTCAATGCAGTTTTATATACACACTCTTATGTTTCTGGAAACACTAAGGCTTCAGTGTTGTGTAGTTCATAAAGATCAGGGAAGGAGAGCAATGGCTGTCATGAGACAGGGAAAAGCAGAGCAAGAAGCAGAGCTTCTCCGATCTGGGCTCCTACAGTAAAGTTGTTTCAACTCACACTTCAACATGGTAACACTAAATTATAGATTCATGGGGTTGAATTCTGACTCTTCCTCTCCATGAGGAAGTCAATCGCCACCCATGGACCCCATTTCCATTCTCATCTATAAAAGGAAAAGTTGGTTACAACAGATCTTCTTATCTGACCTACTTATAAATATATATGAAAGCACAGTTAATTTGGGCTGTTATCTGCTAAATTGATAAAAATCTCCGTTTGGTCTAATTATATTCAGAATGAATTTTTCTGCATTGGGACATAAGAAATTGCATTATGACCTCAATGCGAATAAGATGATAGCTCTTTGAGTTTGGAAATTTCCCCTGGAATTTTGTTCTGTGATTGCTGTGAGGGCCTGTTGTTATGAAGCATTCTGTATAAAGTGCTACAATTTGTCAAATCTGATTGGCAAATATTATGTAGAATGCCTGTGGTTTTGGGATGGGTGGCAGCAGAAGATCCTGATACCAATGACGGAGTCAGTTGCCTTGTGTCAGATTTATGCTATTTGATTTCCCGGGCTACTTAAAAGCGTACCAGTTATAAGAGCCTTAAGCAGAAGATAGGCTGAGATAATAAATTACAAGACTGGTGGATTTTGCAAGCTTATTTACCAAGGGAGATTCTGAAATCATCTTTGATGGTAGGTTTTTGCATAGTGAATTAAAGTAATTGTCTCCAAATATGGTTTTATAAGAGGCTCTAAGAACACCCTTTTTCCTGAAGGTCAGTAATACTGTGAAATGGAAAATGGTGTCATAGTCCTCCTAAGAAGCTCAAGGGTCTGGGTTGATATGTAACTTGGATATGCGATATGTGCTTGGATCATATAACACTTTATCACACTGGAGTATTGACTGGACTACTACTTAAGAAGGTACAAAATAAACAGAAAGTTCCTGCCCCAAATACAGGAATGCAAAAAGGTAATCTTAGCTGGCCCACAGTGAGACGGTCAACTCTTCTGGCAGCGCAATCCTAACTTGTGCTGGAACAGGCAGGCTGATGTGCCTGCGCTGTATCCAGTGCAAGCTTCAGAAGCTGCTGCTATGCTCATCCCCTCCCCCAGGGTAAGGCTGCAGCAGCTTCTATGAGTCTATTCAGACTTGTGCCACTTCTAGAGGCAGTGCAAGACTGAGGAGACAGGAGCAGCAATGCACCACTCCCACCTGCCCTGGAGACAAAGACAGGATCCAACTTGTTGGATCCTGGCCCTGCCATCCACTCTTCTCCCTCCTGCCCTCTGTCCACTCCCCACCCCAGAATGTCCCATCTCCTCCCAGTCCTTTCCCCACCTCTTTCCTAACCTCCCCCACACTCTGGAGAGCATGCGCTGCTGCTCACTAGTGCCATGCAGCCACTGGTGCCCTGCAGTGCCCTCCAGTGCCAGACATGCCAAGTGCCCACAAATATATTTTTACTCCCGCAACAACGGGTCAAGTCTGCTACATATTAATAAAATTAAAATGTTTCAATCAGATTAGAGGAAACCAGTGTGGGTGTATACGCAGATACACGTCCTGAATGTTCACATATCTTTGCATGCAAATCAATCCTATGACATGAGGAAATCACATGTGTTGCTCATGCAGCCAAATTTGGTGGATCACACACTTAAGCTGCAATCCTAAAGACACTTTTCTGGGAGTAAGACCCATTGAACACAATGGGACTTACTTTTGAGTAGAAATTATTAGGATTGTGTCCTTACTCCTCTTTTACACAAAGAAGATGGTTGTGGGGTTTTGATTTTGCATCCTGCTGGATTTCCAGAGAATGTGTGTGGAGGTAAAATGGCTGCATGGCAAATTCCTCCATCATGAAAGATGAAGCAAAGAGCAGCAAACCTTGAGGTGGATTTGAAAGGTCCTGCTCAGGAAAAGAAACATTTATGAATGTTCAAGTGAAGGAAAAGAATTTTGATAAGCTTAGCCGCATTTCTCAGGGATCCTTCTCGATGGCTTCACCTCCCTGGGGAGACCTGCTAAAGCCTCAGAGGTCCACTGTCCTACTATAAAATGGATCATGACATGCCATTTTCTGTAAAAGAATTAGGCCTCTTTGAGCCAACCCATAATACTTTTTTTGTTAAAAAATATTACTTGCTCAGCATGATGAATCTTAGCTGAGTCTGACAAGCTCTTTATGGTCAGATTTTCAAGCACTTTTTTTTTAATTCTGGCAGCAAAATAAGGCCAGGAGTGAATCCAGCAGTCAGCTGAAGTATGATAGAAACCAGTTTAAGACTAGATAGCTGTTTTTAATCTCTGGAAATCTAGATTTCCCTTTCAAACTACTTGAACCTTACTTGAACCAGCTGCGGTATGCATGGCTTTTTTGCAAATGCCTTGGTCCTGTCTCGTTGACAGGGCTGGGAAGGAGGCTTCATTCCCCATGTAAGCAGATATGCAAATTGGATTTGTGGTCAGATGTTGTTGAACTGACAATGCTGTTTTGAATCCTCATGTTCTATCATTACTCTTCCTAACCTTGCACATGCATAAACTGTGTGGAAGAAAAAATAACTCATGAATAGGCCCCAATTAGGAGCACCAAGGGACATGTGGCAGCCACTATCTGTATACTCCATTACCATACAGGGGTGAGGTGGGGGTTGCTGAAGTAGGTATACAATTATAACAGTCAAGATTGTGTAAATGCGGAAGGCCAGCAATTTAGAGTTAAAAAGGTAAAGGTGTCCCCCCACAGGTTATACTGCTAGTCGTGACTGACTGTAGAGTGTGATTCTCATTCCTGTTTCTAAGCCTTTACAGCCAGTGTTGTCAATACAGTTCTGTGGTCATACGGCCGGCATGACTGCTGAAGGCACACGGAATGCTGTTAACTTCCCACTGAAATGGTACCTGTATATCTACTTATATTTTGAGAAGCTTCAGCAAAGCATTTGACAAGGTCCCACATGACATCTTAATTGGGAAGTTGGCAAAATATGGTCTAGACAAGGCAATCATTAGGTGGATCTGCAATTGGCTCGACAGCCGCACTCAAAGGGTTTTAGTAAATGGTTCTGTGTCAACCTGGAGGTCGGTTTTGAGTGGGGTGTCCCAGGGCTCTGTCTTGGGCCCAGTTCCCTTTAATATCTTCATCAATGACTTGGAGGAAGGGATACGGGGAGCCTGATGAAATTTGCGGATGTCACCAAGGTGGGAGGAATAGCAAACACAACAGAAGATGGGAGAAACCTCCAGGAGGATCTGGATAAACCGGAATACTGGGCTGTAACAAATAGAATGAATTTCAACAGGGAGAAGTGCAAGGTTATCCACTTAGGAAATAAAAACCAAAAACACAGATATAAAATGGGGATACTTGGCTTGGCAGCACAACATGTGAGCGGAGTTACCATGGATCACAAGCGGAACATGAGTCAGCAGTGTGATGTGTCTGCAAAGAAGGCAAATGCCATTTTAGGCTGCATTAAGAGGGCTGTAGCTTCCAAGTCGCAAGAAGTTATAGTTCCTCTTTATTCTGCATTGGTTAGACCTCACCTTGAGTACTGTGTTCAGTTCTGGGCACCTCACTTTAAGGAAGATGCAGCCAAACTGGAGGAAATCCAGAGGAGAGCGAGAAGAATGATCAGTGGGATGGAAGGGAAGCCCTACGAGGAAAGGTTGGGGGAACTTGGGATGTTCAGCCTGGAGAAGAGGAGGCTGAGGGGAGACATGATTGCCCTCTTCAGATACCTGAAGGGCTGTCATAGGGAGGAAGGGGCTCATTTCTCCTTAGCTGCCTCTGAAAGCAGAACTAGAACCAATGGGTACAAACTGCAAGAGATGAGATTCCGGTTGGATATCCAGAAAAAATTCCTGACAGTGAGGGCGGTTTGGCGGTGGAACAGGTTGCCGAGGGAGGTGGTGGACTCTCCCTCACTGGGGATCTTCAAGCAGAGGCTCAACGAGCACCTGTCGGGGATGCTCTAGGGGTATTTCCTGCTACAGGCAGGAGGTTGGACTAGATGACCTACTAGGTCCCTTCCAACTCTATGATTCTATGATTCTAGGCATCTCCCTGGCATTGTGCACAAGACCACTGCTGCCACAGAGCAGGACCAAGCCATAAGGCATTCGTGCATCAGAGCCAGCAGTGTTACATTACTTCTGTTGAAGCCATGTTGTTGTAATGAGCAGGTCATAATGCAATGGTATGATAATGCTAATAATGCAATGGTAGGCCTGCCACTGCAGGACCCCCCCCCCCCCAAAAAAAAAATTGTTCTTTAGGAAATAGAAAAACTTCTGAAGGAATTTTTCCTTCATCTGAAACTCCATATATGACTTTTGTACACTGCTCTGTAAGGAATCAGTTACCTCCATTGACTCCCATTCATCTTTTTTAAAAACTTAAGCAGATTTTGCAAGTGATAAAGAGCTATAGAAATATGTAAAAGAGATAACCAATCTAAAGTTTTTTTATAATAGTAGTATCTCTTTATAGAAACACTAAGGGAAAATGATTCATTTTATAAGCAAGTTTTCTTTGCAAGTGAAATCAGATAGGGCTATTAAGAAAAAGAAAAGGTAAGAATGATTTTATCCATATCTGAACTAGTTGGCAAGCATTGATATAAATTGCTGTGAAACTGCAGAATTATTAAGTTTCCTGTTTCTTTAGTCCTTGATTTAAAAAAGCTGCTAAAAAAGCCTCAGAGACTTCTCAAGGGTTCTTGGCAAATGTCCCTCTTGGACACCTGACTCAGGCAATTGTCTCAGATTGTTTAATTTGCTAGTGTCCAAGAAAGTGATGAAGGCTAAAATCCTGAGCAATATTCCAGCCACTGCAGTGCATAATGCACTGGTAGAGTACTTAGTTGCAATGCATGCACTGGTACTTACTCGCACCCACCCGATAATGCCTCCATGCTGTTAGGCATGGCGGATCACACCAGCACAGGGAGCAGCATGCACCACGGAAGATAAGTTCCATGCCCAACAGCATGGAGGCATTATCGGGTGGGTGCGAGTATTCCCTGCTAACTGGGCAATTCCCTGCTAACTGGGCAAGAGGCACTCTTTCAAGTGGGTATTCTTCTTTTATTTAGCAGGGTGAGAGTAACTGGCCCTACACACCCCCAGCAATGTTGTTTCATTGTCCGTCCGTCCCCCCCAAGGCTTCTGCTTCAACTTTTGCATTTTAGATTGTGATCCCTTTTGGGACAGGGACCAATTAGCTATTAATTAACTATTAATTATTTTCATTTTCTTGTAAACTGTTTTGTGAACTTTTTAGTTGAAAAGTGGTATATAAATACTGTAGATAGATTGTGGCAAGGGTGAGCATACCAGCATATCAGGCAGGATTGGCCAATTCCTATCCACTTCCTAGCCAACGTGGGCAACATGGACATTTAAAGTTTGCACAAATCCAAGATGACCCATTGTGAGTGTCTGGTGCTTACTCTGGAGCAAGGGGATAAATGTTCCTTTACCCACAGAGGTTCAGTATGCAAAATTCCTGAACACCATGGTATCACTGCACAGGAAATTGCACTGCATTGGGCTATCAATTGAGCCGGATTCCTAGTAGGTACATGACTCTGCTCTGTCAAGAAATGAGAGGAATCTTAAAAAATATCATCCTATGTGATGTCAGAGGTCCTCTGCAGACAGATTTTCAAGGAAAGTCTTATGATGTTCCTTAAGAGGGGACTTTTTGCTCATTGTTAGTATGGTCCTAAAATTTCACATGAAGTAACCCACAAAATAAAATTCAGGGTTCAGTCCACAGTTACGGAAGCCACATTGCTCACAACCATCAATGTGGAATCATTAGAAATTTCTCTCCTTAGGGCTGTTTCATCCTACATGGGACCCATAGGCCTCTGCCCTCTCAAAATCAGGGATCATGAGTCCCTTTTTTGGCAAAGAGGGAACATTTACTCCTTGACAAAAAAATCAGTTTGCTGCACAGTTGTATTGTTAGTATACGGAAGACCATGATAAAATGATACACAACTAGAAGATTTGGGAAGAAAATAGAATTCACTAAATCTATTTCTCTTTATTTTGTTTTTATAGTCTTTATTTCTCATGTGTCTATTTAATTGTGTCAACTTTCTTCCTTTCTTCCCTTCTTTGTCTGACAATCTTTAGCTGGTTTTTTTAAAAAAAAAACTCATCTGAATAGTCTCCAAATGCTCTATTCAGATTGTGTTAAGCTATTGATAATAGCTTCTTTTTATTAAAAAAAAAAGAGGAGGATTCAGGCAAACTTGAATTCCGAATACATCCAGTCCAGCATGGAATGTGAACTCTGAGGTGTTTGAATAGATAATCTAGAATGATGCCACTCTGTTATCAGCATTTAGAGAATAAATACATGTTCACTGTGGGAATAGAAATTTTAAAAGATGAGTACAATAGGAGCATTTGGTTTAATACAATATGTGTAGGCCTGGAAGCACTGTTTTTTTCTCCTGTGGGCCTAAAACAAAGAATGCTATCAAAAATATATACTCTTCTATTACTGGGTTCTGGCTTCCGGGAATTGACTGCGGAATTTAAATACTTGCTTTAGATATGGCTGCTTTGCTGCCATCCATTATTTATTTGTAGCTCAAGCCTATTAGGTGAATCTGCTGGCAGAGCAAGCATTCCACCAGCGGAGTCTGCTTTATGGCAAATGTAAAATCCTCTTCAGCAGCCAGAAAACAATGCCCTGCTGGAGCACTTATGGCAGGGTGACTGTATGTAATAACCAAAAAGGAATACAAGAACCTTCAGAATGTAGGACACCCAAACAAAATGTAGGACATGATAAAATAAAACCTTAAAAAACTCATATATACTTCTTCCATGTGATTAATTTAAACACTATTATTGAATGTAAATCTATTACATATAATTTATTACAAGTACTGTGGCATCTTAGTTTACAAGCACAATTTATTCCGGAAGCATGCTTGCAATACAAAATGCTTGTACAGTGGCGCCTCACATAACAAGTTTAATTCATTCCAGAGGCATGCTTGTTATGTGAAACGCTCTTTACGTGAAGCAGATTTTCCCATAGGAAATAATGGAAACTCAGACGATTGGTTCCACAACCCAAAAAATATTCATATAAAAATATTAACTGTTTATAAAAATGATTACAAAACACTGTAAAGTAACACAGTACAAACACTGTAATATACAGTAATACACAACACTGCAATAAAGAAAATACTGTACAGTACTGAACTGTACTGTACCTTTGAAAACCTTCATGGCGGGTGTGAGGGTTACAGAGAGGAGGGTGACTTTGGCGGCAATCCTAAAGACACTTTCCTGGGAGTAAGACCCATTGGACACACTGGGGCTTACATCTGAGTAGACATGGTTAGGTTTGTGCTCTTTCACAATCACTAATGGAGTCACTGCTATCCATTGGCTCAATGGAATCTTTGTCTTTATGTGCAGCTTTAACATTCCCAAGCAGCTGATGGGGAGCTGCACTAGAACATTGATAAGGTGTACCTTCCACACTGCCACACACAGATCCCACATACAAACCTGGCTCAGGCTGCTCCCCCTGGACTTCCCAATGCGTTCCCATGGAAGCCTATTCCAAACTTTGCCCAGGGACCCACTGAAGCTCAAGCTACTCCCCTTGTCCCTTCTGTGGGTTCCCTTGCCATGGAAGCCTGTTCCAAACATCCTCAGAAGTGCTCTTTACTCAAGACAGTGCTCTTTACACAAGTCAAAACTTCTGTGAAAATTTTGCTCTTTATAAAAAATGCTCTTTATTCAAGTTGCTCTTTACTCAAGGTAACACTGTATATGAAAGCAAACTTTCCATAAGAAATAATGGAAACTCAGGATTTGTTCCACAACCCAAAAATATTCATATAAAGATTATTACAATACTGTAATATAATACAAAATAATAAAGACAATACAAAATATAAAGAAAAACAAAACAAATTAACCTGCACAGGTTGCAATCCTAAGAGCACTTACCTGGGAGTAAGCCCCATTTAACTCAATGGAACGTCTGAGTAGACACAAATAGGATTGCACTATAAGTCTCTCAGGTCTCTAATGCTGCAATCCGCCCACTTACACAGGAGTGAGCTTTACTGATTATAATATGGCTTACTTCAGTCATGCAAGGCTAGGTCTATCAGGCTCCTTTCCATTGTCACCCTTCCATTGATCCCCACTGACTGAAATAGGCTTACTTCATAGTAGGCATGCGTTGGCTGGTCTCTCAAGAGAGGCTGTGCAGGTGCCAATAAAGTGCCAAAAACTAGTCATATGTTGGCCTGGACCATTTTTTTTGCTTGTTTATCAAGATATCGCTTGTAAAGTATTATCAAGTTTAATTAGAAATGTTTGCTTGTCTTGCAGAACACTCTCAATCCCAAGTTATTCTCAATCCAGAGATTTTACTGTAACATACAAATTACAAGAAGGCTACATGTTGCATGCACACTAAGAAATGTAAGGCAATTAAGATTTTGTCCAGGACAAAAGTCTAAAAAAAAGACTATACAGGCATTCCCCACTTTTTAACGGTTTATTTTTTGATGGTTCTGCTCTTTCAACCCCTTTCAAAAACACCCAGGAATCATTCATTCAAAGCTTCACACTTTCAACCTCTCTCTGCTGGTGTAAAGGCTAAAATTGTCTTCTCTGAAGTTGATTTGCATGTGACATAGTTTTTGGCATTTCCTTATGACTTTCTTCAGTTTTTAAAAAAAACATCATTGTTAATTTTACTATAATTTGTTATGTATTTTGGCTATGAGTTAATAGGTTATGCTTTTGCAAGAGATAGGTATGTCCTTTTTGGTAGCCATTTTGCATTTGCAACCTAAAAAGGGCTGGGTTCCACTTTTCAACATTTTTCACTTTTGGACGGTGCTCCAGTATCTAAATTGTCCAATAAGTGGGCATGCCTGTATCCTGGAAAAATAGAACATAAGGAATGTCACCCTCCCCAATGGGAATACCATGTAAGAGCCTTGTTTCCAGCAACAATTTGCCAACCCTGGTAAACTAGAGGAGAAGGCTGATGAGGGAAGGGGATGGCTGAGGGTGAATGGGGAGGTGACACAGGTAGGAAGGAGGGGGGTTCCAGTCTGGGAAAGGGCAAGTCCAGTGAAAAACAGCATTGACTAAAATCCAAACCCTTTCTTTCCATGCCCCTGACCCAGAACCAACTATTTAGTTGGTGCAAGTCTGAACAGGTCCATATGGGTCTCAGAGGTTTAATGCTGTGTAAGGGAGCAAATCAGCTCTCCCCTCTGAGGAGAGCTGAGAGGGAAAACAGAGTCCCAGGTGAGTGGAGGAGGGGGGATGCTTAGCTGAGTGTTTAATTGCTGCTAGCTGTTCATTGGCTGGTTGCCTGGTGGGAGGAGCTTCAAGGGGAGCATCAGGAGTGCTAAGCCTCCATTTCTGAGGAGAGCTGAGAGGGAACACAGAGTCCCAGGTGAGTGGAGGAGGGGGGCTGCTTAGCTGAGTGTTTAATTGCTGCTAGCTGTTCATTGGCTGGTTGCTTGGTGGGAGGAGCTCTCAAGGGCAGCATCAGGGCCCGAGGAACGATCCTGGATCGGAGCCTGTGAGCAAGGAGGACTTGTGAAGTTGACAGGAAATGGAAGGGAAGGACGCAGTTGTCATGACATGCACCATGGGAGTGCGGGATCATTGGCTGATGCGGGGATGTGCTTGCATCCCCAAAGAGGTAATGAAAACATGGATGGTGCTGAACAGCAGATTAAGATTGACAGAGAACTGGTTCGTAACCACTTAACTGGCCTAAATGAATTCAAGTCATTTGGACCAGATGAGCTGTATCCTAGAGTTCTTAAGGAACTGGCAGATGTCCTTGCAGAGCCACTGTCGATCATCTTTGAGAAATCCTTGAGGCGTGGAGAAGTGCCACTGGATTGGAAGAGGGCAAATGTAGTCCCAATCTTTAAGAAGGGGAAAAAAGAAGACCTGGGAAATTATAGAACAGTCAGTTTGACTTCCATCCTGGGCAAAACATTAGAACAAATCATAAAACACACAATTTGTGCACATCTAGACAAGTACTTGGTGATCAAAACAACCCATGGATTTACCAAGAATAAATCTTGCCAGACAAATCTGATCTCCTTTTTTCATCGGGTTATGAGCTTACTGGACAGTGGCAATGCTATGGATGTCATTTATCTTGACTTCAGCAAAGCATTTGACAAAGTCCCACATGACAATTTAATTGGGAAGTTGGAAAAATATGGGCTAGACGAGGCAATTATTAGGTGGATCTGCAACTGGCTCGACGACCGCACTCAAAGGGTTTTAGTAAATGGTTCTGTGTCAACCTGGAGGTCGGTTTCTAGTGGGGTAGCCCAAGGCTCTGTCTTGGGCCCGGTTCTCTTTAACATTTTCATCAATGACTTAGAGGAAGAAATACGGGGGAGCCTGATCAAATTTGCAGATGACACCGAGCTGGGAGGAGTAGCAAACACATCAGAAGATAGGAGAAACCTCCAGGAGATCACACTCACATATATATGTGTGTGTGAGTGTGTGTATTATATATATTTCATATTATATATGTATATATTTTCATTGTCTTGGGGTAGGGAAGGGGGAGTGTGTGCATGTGGGGGTGGCTGCTGGGGGTTATTGGAGGGAGGGGAAACTAGTAATTGGAGGGTTTCTGGGGGGAGCATTTAGGGGTGACTGGTGGGGGTGGCTGGGACGAGTGGGTGCAGTGGGTGGCTGGGAAGGGGAGACATATTAAAATAAAGGAAAAATTTACTCATTGTTTTCCTATACTTAATTTCTACACTTTAAAGGGCTTTAAAGGTTGTTCAGAGCCAGAGAAACTTGAACTGAGAGGGTTAAAATTCTGAACTAATAGGGTTAAAAGGCTATTTAACTTCTATGCAGGCAGGGATTAACTTCTATGGCAACCAGGCAAACTTTTGTTTGCAAACTGCAGGCATCCTGCAGAGTGGATAATTGAGTGTTAAAAGGACCATCACTTTAAGAGACGCACCAACATTTCTCCCCATTGTTTTTGGGGAAAAAAGTGCGTCTCTCCAAGTGGGAATTACGGTACTTTATCCCCTTTTAACCAGTTCATGTGCCACCTGATAAAAACAGAAAGAGAAATAATATAGCAGAACTCTGATTTGGATACATAAAACTGGAGAGCCCCAATAGCCGACAATAATCATCTTTGAAAGTGCAGCTTTTTTATTTTTTCCCCCTCTAATTTCTTTTTTTTCTGAGGAGGAATAATAATTTGTAATGCTGAGTTCCATCACTAGGTGCTGGTCTTTCCTCTTTTAACCACATAGGCAGATTGTACCTTCAAAAAGAAAAAACTGTTAAAAAATGTGCCCTTAAAAATATATAGAGTGGGCCAAAAATAGGCTTACAGTTGTTTCACTATTGGTTTCGCATTTTAGATCTAATTTTTTCCAAACAACAATTACAAACCAGTATTCTATATCCCTTATCTATGTTTTGGAAATGTACATAAACAGTATTGAACAATATGATTGTAAGAAATACATTTAAATGTAAAAACATTTTTTTAAATGTAAAGTGTATACCTCCCTGTCATGTCTGCCACTGTCAGTTTCACTGACTAGCTCTACTTCTATCTCGTCTCTCTCATGACTCGTCATCTTAGGATGTCTACCTGACTCCCAGGCCCCCACCAGGAAGGATGACAGACAGGTGAGTTTCCTTTGATAAGACACGTCAGCTTTTACTCTTTTAGAGGCACACAAGCTTAATGGTTACAGATTCTCATCTTCTTTTGTTTCAGGTACAACACAACAACAGTTCAACATCAAAACAGAGGATCTTCAACTATCCCCTCTTCACCACAGGTAAGTATTCAGGTAATTATTCAACTTTATCAACTACTTTAACTCTTTTCTTCTTTTCTCCTGGATATGGTATGGGGCCTGCCTTCAACTCTGGATCCCCAGAGATGAGATTTTTACCTTGGACAGCACCGTTCAGCACTTTCCTCTTCCTCCCGACTGCCCTTCATTGCCCGCGTCCCCCTTATATATCTCTCCCTCCTCTCCTCCCCATCCGGGGAGTTTCATCCCTGTGCCTCCTCCCCATCACGCGGGAGAGGCCTGGATTGGACCGGGCTGTAATGGGCCGCCCCGGATAGAACCCAATTTTCTTGTTCATATATAATCTAAGTAAGTCCCAATAGTCCTCCGACCACGTCACTCTGTCATTCTCTGTAGAAGCCAGCACCTCTGCCCACACATCCCTTCTTCTCACTGGCTCAGCCACAAAGTCTTCCTGTGTCTCGGGAACTCCACCACACTCCCTCCGTGTAAGGCTACTTTTGGCCCACTCTGTACTGTCAAACCATTAGAGTCTCATGCTGAAAAGGATGCACATTTAGAAAACTCAACCACAGATCCTGCTATCAAACCTTGATAACCAGCCACAATAAATAACCTCACATATCATCTGTAGAAAGTCACCTTGTTAGATTTGCTTTAGCTGTGTCGTGCTGGCCAACCATGAATGGTACATTGACTCTGATGTGCCAAGCAAAAATCTTTATTGAACCGCTGTAATGGCTAATAAAATAACCATTTTATTTTAGTAAGGGAAAAAAATGTACAATATTTATAAGTACTCTGCACATTTTGATAAACACTTCCTATGACCTCATGAAGAAACTCTTTCCATATACTAGTTCTCAAGCACAGAGACAAAGCCACAAGATGGGTTTGATAGTACAGAAAGCAGGAAGTTCTGAGGTTGATGACATCAAATATTCTAGTGATGTGAAAAAAGCCGGTGGCTGGTTCAGTGAGAAGGAACCGGTTCATTCAGTATGGTTCTGTGCTATGTTCATAATGCAAAGAAGAATTTTCAGATGTGACCAAAATCTGGACAAATCTCATAACTTTTAGTCCCACTGGTTTGGTTGTCTCAGAAATTTCTCTCCTAAATTTGCTTGAGGACAAAATCCCAAGCTGGCACAGAGTTTTTCACTGAGCAAAATGTTGGTAATGACCATTGTTAGTTTTGAAATTATATGCTGTCTCTTTTCACTCAATTTTCAGCCCAAGGAAATGCATGGTTGAAGTCAGTCTGCTTTCTTTTAATGTTTTATCTATTTTATGATCACCATTATACTGTTTTATCTGTTTCTATGCCAATAAAGATAAATTGAATTGAACACGCTGTCTTTCTGTGGAATTTGGCACTGAAGCTGGTTTAAGAAAAAAATCATTAAACCCTGATACAATGTTACCATCAGAGAGCAGGCAATTGGAATTAAGGATAAAAGACAACAATCAGTGCTCAGTCCTAACTGCATCATCAGTCAATACAGCAGTTGCTGCAAGAGCTAAAGGTGTTGTGAACATACCATAAAGCATGAATAAAGTTTGCAAGGATGAGAAAGTTCTATGTTGTGATAAATATTAGCCCATTATCACACACTTGTCATCACTAGATGTTGTGACAAGCATATTTAGGTGAAGCAGCACCAAGTGTTGGTTTTTATACTACTACATAAGAATTGAATGGTAAAGGATCATATAAAGGGCATGTGAAATGCTCGTAGTTTGCAACATCCACAGGGATGTTGAAATGTCTTTTCCTTCTATGTGGGTTACAGAGTGATGAAAAAAATGACAAAATGGAAGCAATCATCCCCCTCCCCTAAAAAAAAATACTTCCAGCTCTGAGGGAAACCATCACTTGGTGCAATAATAACAACAACAACAACAACAACAACAACAACAACAACAACAACAACAACAATAATAATAATAATAATAATAATAATAATAATAATAATAATAATAATAATAATAATAATACTGCCAGTTGGCAGAATAAAGTATTGCATGGCCAATTCCTTGTCAAGATCGAAGGAAAAGTGGATCAGGATAAGACCTGGTTGTGGCTGACTAGTGGAACACTGAAGAAGGAGACGGAAGGCCTGATACTTGCTGCCCAAGAACAGGCAATCAGGACAAATGCCATCAAGAGATTGAAAAATCTCTTGGTTGATTGAAAAATCAACCAATGACCCAAAATGCCGGCTCTGCAAAGAAGTGGATGAAACCATCGACCACATTCTAAGTGGCTGCAAGAAGATAGTGCAGACTGACTACAAACTGAGGCACAACTCTGTTGCCCAGATGATCCACTGGAATCTATGCCAAAAGTATCATCTGCCAGTGGCAAAAAACTGGTGGGACCACAAGCCTGAAAAAGTGGTCATAAATGAGTAGGTCAAGCTTCTGTGGGACTTCAGGATACAGACGGACAAGGTCTTGGAACACAATACTCCAGATTTCACTATCATAGAAAGGTGTAAGGTGTGGCTTGTTGACATCGCCATACCAGGTGACAGCAGAATTGAGGAGAAACAACTGGAAAAGATCTCCCGCTACCAATATCTAAAAATGGAATTACAGTGAATCTGGTGTAAACCAGCACAGGTGGTTCCAGTGGTAATTGGCACACTGGATGCAGTGCCAAAAGACCTTGGCAAGAACCTAAAAACTATTGGCATTGACAAAATATCACTCTGCCAACTGCAGAAAGCCGCTGTTCTGGGATCAGCATGAACTATATGCCGCTACATCACACACTCTTTGGAAGGGTCCGACTGGTGATGTGAATGAAACCAGAATGGAATTGTTCACTTTGTATTTATGGTTGATAGTAATAATAATAAACTTTGTTTATGTCCTGCCTTTCTCCCGGAGGGACTTTGCTGGTGCAAAAGCCAGCACATTATGTCCATGATAGACCTCCTCCCATGCCATGGATGGGGTCATGCCCAGGATGTTTGATGTAGCGATGCATGATGTTTTATTATGATTGATGTTAGCTGCCTTGAGCTCCCTCTTACAGGTGAGGAAAGGCGGGATATAAAATAAATAAATAAATAAATAAATAAATAAATAAATAAATAAATCATTATTAGCCCCTTGTGGTTTTTTTGCTATAATATTTGACAGAATATAGATATTTCAATGTGGCGCTCAGTATAAAAATATGCATAAAATCATATCTAACATGATAACATGATTCAGAAACACCAAAATCTTAGTAATTTTGTCCAGTAATGGCGTCAATCCTCTGTGAGTATTACCCAGTACTAAGCTACACCTCCCTAGCAATGTTACTGTGTGCATACATTTTGAAATATTTGGCAGGCATATTTGAATGCATAAATATTTGCAATAACATCCAAAGCAATGTGTATTAAACATTCTGAATAAGAGTACACTTTGTTTTTTCAAAATATGTTTAATCTATGTACACTGGTATTTTTTAAAGGCTTTTCAATGAGAACACAAAATTGCCCCAGCAAAAAAATATACACATACTGTTCTGTTTTCTTTGGAGGAAAAATTTCAGTCTCTCTCTCTCTCTCTCTCTCTCTCTCTCTCTCTCTCTCTCTCTCTCTCTGGCATAAAATAGTTAATCCAAATGTTTACAAAAGCATCTCAATTCTGTCATATCAGATTGGTAGTGAATGTCATCCATTACAATGCCATTTTGTCTCATTTTTCTGATATTCTTTCTACTATGACTATTCTGTTTATCTTGCTCATGTGTATGCAATAATAATATAAATTTGTATGTAAAAATGAATTGCACCTCTGAGGGGTCGATCAATCTTTATTATGTAGATCTGAGGAATGGGAGGACACAGCAGGTCCTTCACAGGTGAGGAAAGCAGTTCTCCAAACTCTGATCAGTGAACTTTTTCTGAACTGAACTGAAATGGGATAGACAAATGGAGAGATGGGCAGGCGCGCAGGTGGACGGGCGGATGGACAGACGGGCAGACAGACAGACAGATGCACAAAGTGTAGCAGTGACTTCTACTGTACAAGGTCTAGGTCACTCTCTTTTGATTTTTATTTAAAACGCATGTTTTATGTCATAAAGCTAACAGCAATTTCCCCTTTCTTCAAAACAGTCGTAAGGGTAGAGATTCAGACAGAAACAGAAAGGGCAGACTCTTCTGCCATTCTATTTAATGAATTCCTACATCTGGAGCAATTGGATGAGTCCATTACATCCAATGCAAAGACACAATCAGGGATGGGCACAGTCTGGCCCAAGAACCGGTTCACCGGAAGTGGGCATGGCCAGGGGGCGGGGTCAAGGGGCGGGGCCAGGGAGGTTTTTAATTTAAAAATTAAAAAAATTTTAAAAATTACTTACTTCAGAGTAGACCTGCATTGGATGGGGCTCTGAGGCTGCAGTCCTCTCCACACTTTCCTGGGAGTAAGTCCCATTGACTATACTGGAACTTACTTCAGAGTAGACCTGCATAGGATTGGCTCCTCAGACTGCAATCCTACCACAGTTTACCTGGGAGTAAGCCCCATTGTCTCTAGTGGGGCTTACTTTTGAGTAGGCATGCATAGGATTGGCCTGGGGGAAGCCCCCCCTGTGCCATCACAGTGGCACGGTGCCTGGGGGAAGCCCCTCTGCACTGTGGGTGGGTGGTGCGGGGAAAGAACAGTGCTGCTGAGGCTTGAGGGGCGCTTTGCTGGGCTGCCGCCAGGAGTGGCAAATTTAAAAATTTTTAAATGCCCGGCCGGCTGCTGCCGTGCAAACCGGTCCAGACAGTTTTGGGGGTCCCCTGCCGCTACCGGATCAGTAGCGGCGGGGATATTGCAAGATCCGGTCCCCAAGAACGGGACCGAACCGGCCTCAGCCCACCAGTGACAATACTTTTTCAGAGACCTGTCGGAAAGGGGCAAAACCAAAATGATGGATCATCCAGGGATAAAACCAGGACCCTCTGGAAATTGTTGCTATTTATTTAATTCATAGCACTATCCTTAATTTGCACTGGATCAGGCAGGCTGGAAGCTGGTGTGCTTGTGCTATATCCCATGCAGGTTCAGGCAGCCAGTGGTCCTCCCCAAAACAAGAAGAAACCTTGGGAGTACCACTGCAGTCCCAATGGTTTTACTCAAATTTGTGCCACCTCAATCAACAGTGCAAATCTGCCACCTCAACTGGCAGTGAAATCAGCAGTGCAAATCAGACTGCTCCAGGCTGCTTGGGAAGGGACTGAGGATCTGGCATACATGAATTTTATTTTTAAAAGCCTTTTTAATTAGAACACAAAATTGCCTTAAGAGAAAAATAAAGACACGCATACTATTCTGTTTTCTTTGGAGGAAATCTCTCTCTCTCTCTCTCTCTCTCTCTCTCTCTCTCTCTCTCTCTCTCTCTCTCTCTCTCTCTGGTGTAAAATAGTCAGTCTAATGACTCCCTGTCCCAAAAGTGCATCCAGCACAACTAGGCCAGAAAACACACTTGCATAGGACTCCCCTCCTCATGTAAAATAAGTGTGATTTATGCATGTTTGTGACATCTCCAGGTCTGTACAAGGGACAGTGCAGTTTGGATTCCTTCCTCAGTAACTCATTTAATTCACAGAACATTAGTGTGCCCTGACATAGAGTTTGGTCATTACTGGGATAGAAGAACAGGGAGTCATGGAAATAATTTCTAAAAGCTCTTTTTGATAGTGGACCTTCTCTGACGTTACATCAAGGGAAGAACTGAAATGCTGGCTGAACAATATACATCTTGTATAATTTTGCCTTGGGACTGATGAAGCAAATATTGAAGTTGACTGATGAAGCAAATATACGAAGCAAAAACTTGAAGTTGTTGGTGTGAGATAGATGTTCAGATCTTGAAGATTGTGGCTTTCAAAGCTGTGGCTTTCTGGGAAACTTCATGGTTCCTTGGAAGCTTATCAGGAGTTCTTCAACCAGAAGACCAATAATGATGAATAAGATTCCCTGAAATACCACAGATTGCCCATGACTGCTGTATTGTTTCCTAAAATAGCCACAGGGAAATACTGAGTTTACTTAATGATGCTCTCTCAGTTCACACAGAGCAATGTGTATGTAAGACACCCTAGAAAGCAGAAGCATCTGAAATATGCCATGTTTTCATGGCAGATAAGAGGGATTTCCTGATCAGGTAAGGGGATAGTAAGACAACAACATTTAAGAATTTCTTAATTTCTTAGTATTGCTATTGGCAATATTTTCCAAGACCAACTTGTCAGTTAAGAGGAGATCTGAAGTAGAAATGCTGGCTCAAAGTACATTCTCTTGATCATTCTGTGACCACAGCTCCATAACAATGGCTCTGCTAGTATGCCTTTAAAGTTTTTTCTCATACCAAGAAAACTCTGCTGAAAAATTCTGATATATAAAGCAATATGTGCCAGGTGTGGATACTGCACAAGGTACAGCAATACGCAGAGCCTGGCACATGTCATCGTTAATGTCATCATTAATGTCATCATTGTACCGTACATGATCCCAGGCTGGTGTTTTCTAAGGGACTTTTTGCATGGGAAACAAGTCATAATCATAAATCAGAATCATAAATCAAGTCATAAATGTATTCACAGTTATCCTGTAGCGGGCATGGCTTCTGGACTCTATTTGGTATGGCCTGAAATGGATCTGCAGAGTATGTTCCATCAAATTTGCATTAAAAATCCTTAGGTTGAGCATGTGATTTTTGAACAAAGCTTGCTGGCATCCCCAAATAAACAGACAGATTTGCCCATTAAGTTTTCTCAAACCCAAAGAAAACTTTTATAATAATAATATGAAAAAAATGCAGGTGCTTCTTTCAGCATTACCCATTACCCGTTCAGCATTTCACAGTAATACCCTGTGAAAAGGTGCAGCTTTGCATTTATTCTTAAAGACTCTGCAACTGTTAATCATTGCCAAGTCAGTCTTATTCCCATGCAGATAATATTTCCTGAAATTTATTTGAAATGGTGAACAAATTCCAAGCCAAAGGAATAGAAAATAAGAGGTACGTGCTCTTATAATCTGAATTCTCCTTAACATCTCTAATCAAACCAATATATTTTCACAAGTTCAACTTAAAAAATGCAAATGAACCCTTTAACTCCCAAGATCAATTGCAACTGGAGAAAGACTCAAGGGCTAGGAGACATAGTTCGTCTTGTCAGAACCCGCCTTATCATGCAGGATGAAGAATAAACAAAGTAATTATTCTCACCTCCTTTTGGGGGGTTGTTTGTTTGTCTTCTAATTGAATCATCTGTTACTTTCCAAAATTCACATCCCCATCAGATTAATAGTAGGAAGCTGCTGAAATATTGATTTAGTTATAGAAATGTCAGCGTTGGCAGGTAAGTCATCTTGTTGCCTCCAGAGAGGCTTTGGCATTAGAAGAAATTATGAAAAGAAGTTTTAACAATTTAACAAAGTTTATAACAATTTGCTTCTGTGCTTTGCATGGCTAAGAAACCCGGGCTTCATCTGTGCTGAAAACCTATGCATCACCCCTAGTTTGGGGAAGGATTTGAGTTTTATTCAAGTGAGTGGAAAATTTGAATTATCAGGACTCCTTTTCTAAAAGGTACGTGGAAAGTGGAAGTCATGGTTAGACCAGTGTTAAGGCCAGTGTGGTGAAGTCAGGGCTGATGGACTCCAGCCAAGGCTATTTACTTGCACCCATCCCCGAAAAACATATTTATAAAACTCTATAATTACAGTGGTGCCTTTACATAACAAAAGCCTCACATAAAGTATGTTTCACATAACAAACAAAAATTTCTCTAGGTTTCTGCTTCACGTAACAAACTGTGCTTCAAGTAACAAACAAACTCATTGACAGTTGGGGAAGATGTGCTGGCCGGCAGCCCTTTTAAAAAGCATCAGGGCTGCCTAGCGCACCTGCCCATAGCGAAAGCAACACTTCTGTGCTGTTCCTTCTGTGGTTGGGTGTCTGCTGGGCAGAGGAAGAGAACAGCAGTGGAGAAAAGGGAAGCAGCTTAGGGCTAGCCAAAAGGGAGCAGGGAGAGAGAAGTTCAGGATGAAGAGAAGGAGAAAGTGTGGAGACACTTTGAAAGTGTCTTTGATTGCAGAAGAAAGTGTCTTTGATTGCAGCCTCCTAACCACGCCTATTCAGAAGTAAGCCCCATTGTGTTAAATGGGTCTTACTCCTAGGAAAGTGTCTTTGATTACAGCCTCCTAACCATGTCTACCCAGAAGTAAGCCCCATTGTTTTAAACGGGGCTTACTCCCAGGAAAGTGTCTTTAGGACTGCAGCCTAGAATCATAGAATCATAGAATCATAGAGTTGGAAGGGACCTAGTAGGTCATCTAGTCCAACCCCCTGCCTGCAGCAGGAATTCCCCCTAGAGCATCTCCAACAGGTGCTCATCGAGCCTCTGCTTGAAGATCCCCAGTGAGGGAGAGTCCACCACCTCCCTTGGCAATCTGTTCCACTGCTGAACCGCCCTCACCGTCAGGAATTTTTTCCGGATTTCCAGCCGGAATCTCCTTTCTTGCAGTTTGTACCCATTGGTTCTAGTTCTGCTTTCAGAAGCAGCTATGAACAAATTGGCCCCTTCCTCCATATGACAGCCCCTCAGGTATCTGAAGAGGGCAATCATGTCTCCCCTCAGCCTCCTCTTCTCCAGGCTGAACATTCCAAGTTCCCCCAACCTTTCCTCGTAGGGTTTCCCTTCCATCCCACTGATCATTCTTGTCGACCTCCTCTGGACTTGCTCCAGTTTGGCTGCATCTTTCTTAAAGTGAGGTGTCCAGAACTGAACACAGTACTCACGGTGAGGTCTCACCAATGCAGAATAAAGAGGAACTATAACTTCTCGTGTCTTGGAAGCTACAGTCCTCTTAATGCAACCTAAAATGGCATTTGCCTTCTTTGCAGAAGAAAACTTCATATGCCTAAGTAGACTTCATATGATCATGCCCATTGAATGTATGTTTTGAATTCAATTCCAATGTTTTGTCATCATTTTTACATCCAGTTGATATTTTTATATGAATTTTTTTGGGTTGTGGAACCAATTGTCTGAGTTTTCATTATTTCCTATGGGAAAATCCACTTCACATAAAGAATGTTTCACGTAACAAACATGCCTCTGGAATGAATTAAATTTGTTACGTGAGGCACCACTGTAATTCCATGGCACTGTTTATCTGAAAATGAAAATTATAAATTGTCAGTTGCATTTTTATACATATTGGAAAACTAATCTGAATAAAACTGTCAGGGCAATCCTATCTGTGTTTACTCAGAAGTAAGTTCCATTGAGTTCAATGAGGCTTACTCCCAGGAAAGTGCTTTTAGATTGCAGCCTGTGTGCCCCACAAGCCAATACTGTGCATGTCTGAAGTCTGTGCCCTAGGCATTTCACCTAATTAGCCTAAAAATAAAGCACTAGCCCTGGGTGAAGAAGAAAGCATAAAGGGTTGGCTAAGACATCTTTGTCCCCATGAAACTTGCTAGATAACTTGGTCAAATCACAATTTGCACTCAGACGATCCTCCTCAGGGCTCAGCAAACTCAGGCCCAAGGACCCAGTCCAGTATTCCTGTGACTGAAATGCTTTGTTCTGGACAGCAGGGGGACTGTCAGTCCTGAAATCATGACAGCACAATCTTTGTGGAAATCCCATCACAATGTCCAATGGCACATTGCACCACATACACAATGGGCCATATTGTCCTGATCTCGAACACATAGTGCCAATCACAATGAGGAACACATTCTTAGTGTCCACCAGTTGGCACTTTGCATACTGCTGCTCCACATCATAATTTGTAAAAACAAGAACAAACCCATGATTGCATGCTGCCTCCTTTTCTTCCTGTTCTTATTAGTCAAGCCATAGTTTATATTACCTAAATCTGCAAACCGTAATTTTAACCCTAATTTATAGTTCTCAGTCAAATCCTTATTACCAGGTTGAACCAAAAAACTATGATTCAATTAAACCAGAGAGTAATTTTACCATACAGGGTTTGTTTCTGACCCTCCAATCTCTGGTTGGAGGATTGTCTGAATACAACAATGGTCCTAAAGCCTATCATGCACTATGGGAGCCCCATACCCCACTGTGGGTTCAGGGTCTCTCAGGGAAGGGCCACAACCATCACACATGTGCATTAGAATTCTCCCACCTAGAACCAAGCAGACCTGCTCAGCACTAGGCTGGGGAGATCTGGGTTGGTGGAGGGGGGTATCACCAGGTGCAGACCACACCAGCTGCACCCTATAGCAGTGCCCTTGGAGACAGGCACATGCTCTTTTTAAAGAACAGGCAGGATAAAAATGTAATTGAATTGCAATAGTGTTAATTGCAA
This sequence comes from Cryptoblepharus egeriae, assembly GCA_030015325.1. Classification (NCBI taxonomy): domain Eukaryota; kingdom Metazoa; phylum Chordata; class Lepidosauria; order Squamata; family Scincidae; genus Cryptoblepharus; species Cryptoblepharus egeriae. The sequence continues at coordinate 42,859,637 of JAREYC010000008.1, forward strand.
TAACAGCCCCAATAGTGGGGCTGGTGATCACGAACTGCACACAGCCAGAACAGACAAACTAAATGGTCCTTTCATCATAAGATTGGAACCACTAGGAATTTTCTTCCATGCCAAGGCCTGTTTTAGTTCTGTCTTAACCCTCCCTACCCAATCACGCTGGCCTCAGTTCCAAGCTTCTAGTAGTGCATAGTCCTCTGCCTCAGACACTGGGGCAGGCAAAACAAAAAAGAGCAATAACCAACCATAGCAGGGAAGGGTGGAACAAAGCACAGATTTAATAAAGCCACTTAGGCCTCGAGGACATGCAGATGAAAGAAAAACAGAATCATTTGAAATCAATATATAATTTTAACAGTACTGTAATTTAGCTGTAGCCCTCCAGCCACCACTTTTTATGCACTGATTGTATGTCTCTCCTATTTGTTTGTGTTAGCATCTTTTTAAACAAGCACAATCCAGCTGCTTTCATTCATTCATTCATTCATTCATTCATTGTAGCTGCAATCCTAATCCCCAATTATGCTGTCATAAATCCTGGAAAAAGTCCCCTGCTGTGCCACTTCTGGGGTGATGTTAGGCCAGTGCACAGACATCCACCAGTCTCCCCACACCATCACCGGAACAGGGAGTGGGTGAGTTGTGCCAGCCTAACTTGGTTAGGATTGTTACTTCATTCATTCATTCAGAGCCCAATCTTCCCCTCACCACCCAAAGGCAGCAAGGCTCCTGCAACAACACAGATTTTTGTAAAGCAACCAGTGCCTGCTACTGGGGGTGTACTGAACAGTGGCATAACAAGGATGGAAAGGCTATGGGAAGGGAAGGTTTCGCTGTGGTTCACTCTAGATTGTATCCCCTCTAGCAGAATTATTCCCACCCCCTTTCTCCTTTCAGACTTGCACCAGCAAAATCACCAGTATAGATCCAAGGAGATCCACTGTGGGTTGGGAGCCTTACCCAAGGGTAAGGGTTTACCATCTCCTTTCTCTGATGAAGTGTCCCAGCCTGCACCCTTCCATCCCCGTAGGATGCAGTGTTTGCAAGTTTGACATCTCTGTGATGGTGCAAGTGAAGAGAATGAGATTGTGCTATAAATCAGTTTGATCACAGGAATCACCATCCACTATCTGACCACTGCATAGCAGTGGCTCAGTGGTTAAGTGCTGTGCTTGTTGACCTGAAGATTGCCAGGTTGGCGGTTCGAGACCTGAGTGCTGCAAGATGGAGTGAGTTCCCTTCTCTTGCACAGCTCCTGCCAACCAAGCAGTTTAAAAGAATGGAAATGCAAATAGATAAATAAGTACCACTTTGGTGAGAAGCTAACAGTGTTCCTTGCACTTTGGCATGTTGTCATGCTGGCCACATGACCATGGAGGCATCTTCTTACAGCACTGGGTCTTTGGTCTTGGAATGGGGATGAGCACTGCACACTAGAGTCAGTCAGGACTAACAGAGCAATCTGCAGAGTACTACTTGACCACTCGGAATGTCACCTGCACCTTTGTTAATTTTTATTGAGAAAGTATTAGTATTTCTCACAGTGGACACTTTTTATTTTTTTTTATTTATTCAATATCTATCTATCTACCTACAGTATTTATATACTGCTTTTCCACTAAAAAGTTCACAAAGTGGTTTACAAAGAAAATGAAAAAATAATAGCTAATTAATAGCGAATGGGTCCCTGTCCCAAAAGGGCTCACAATCTAAAATGCAAAAAAAGAACACCAGCAGAAGCCACTGGAACAGACATTGCTGGGGTGTGTAGGGCCAGTTACTCTCCCCCTGCTAAATAAAATAGGAACACCCACTTGAAAGAGTGCCTCTTGCTCAGTTAGCAGGGGTTAAAAGAAGGATACCCTTTGCAGAACCTTTATTAAAATGCCTGGAGGAAAGGAATAGTTTTTTGCCCAATGAAGAAAATTCTAACCTTATATTAAATTGAGGGGGAAATTATTATTGTTATACAGCTTCTGTACATGGGATTTTTAACAATCTTCTGACAATCTTGATTAGAAACCGTTCACTCGTAGAAAACCAGTGAAACTTCAGCGCTTGCATTCATCAGAGAACCACAGAACACATGAAAAAAGGGGCTTCAAAAGACTGCCAGTGTTTAGAGCTGTGTATTAGGAATGTTCAAATAAAGACTGTCGCATTTGACTTTTTGAGCATTTTCCTTTGAGCAGCAGGAAAATTGGTTTGATCAGTTTGTTTGGGGGCTGTCCCTGAAATCTTCTGAAGAAAACGTGTAGCCTTGAAAATAGTTTTCTTCTTAAATCAAACTCCCAGCCATACTTCTGAAGAAATGAACTTTCACTGAAATCAGGGGAATTTTGTGGTTAGTAGCCATAGTCCAGAGACAACTGAGATCAATGGCTCATTGAAGAGTCTATTTGCACAACCACCTTTGGGGGATATTTTCTATCTACTATATCCTTTTCTTTACACCAGACTGAATATGGTTTCATATTTCATATGAATATTCATATGAATATTCCAGAGTCCCCAGTTAAACACAATCTGAAATATTCCTCAAATAAAGCAAGAGCTATCACAGAAGTGGGTATAGATTTGTTCACTGTTGCCCAAATGGCATAACTTGATCTGCTGAGCTTATTTGTAGGAGGTCAGACTTTAAACAAACATGAGAAGATATTTCTAAATGCTGACAGCAGTTCAACAGTGAAACTACTTACTTGGGCTCTCTTTTTTGCTGGAAAACTAAAAGCAGCACCTGGACAGTCATCCACTGGAGATATTCTAATTTGGTCTTCCTGAACTGAAATAGAAGTTCAATCAAACGACCTGCAAGGTCCTGTCCAGCATTATGATTTTATACTTTACAATAATAAAATATATGATTTCTTACTGACATTTTGTCTGGTGATCGCTTATTGAATTTTCCCAAAGATAAATGTGTGTCATCCTCCCCTCAGTCTATGAACATCTTCAGAATGTCTCCATCCAGTAAGATGTTACCTTTATTAGGGCACATAATTTTCATAATATGATACGTGAGAATGTAAGGTACACATACGGCGCAATCCAGAGTAACTATGGGTTGTCCTTGCTCCGTTGTAAGAGCAATTTACACTGGATTCAAATATGAATTTCCCATAGATTTTCAATAGGTGGTGCCGTCACTACGGGTGCATGTAATGTCTCTTATGTGTTCCCATAGTTACTCTAGATTGTAGGGATAATTCTTCTTTAGGCTCAGAGGCAACCAAATAAATGTGTCTAGAAAGAGTCACAACTTGTATATATATAAAACGGAAAAGTCATTGACTGACTCATCAACACCCAGCCAAAACCACCAGGTCTAGAAGTGTGAAATTTGGGGGAGGTGTTCCTTCCATGATGTGATGTGGTTCCACCTACTAAGAACCAGTTTTCAGAAATTCCAATGAGAAGGGGGTGAAATGGGGTCAATGTGTTTTCCTCCATATACTTTACTTGAAGGATCCCTGACTGATGGTTGCTCTGCCCCAACCCCTGGAGCTAGAAGAATGAAATTTGGGGAGGGTGTTTCTTCTGTGACAGCAACATCCACCAAGAACCGATGTTAAGAAATTTAACCCTTAAGGGGGTGAAAAGGGGTGCAACATATTTTTGACCTATACTTAACATTGAAGACTCTAATCAACATCCAGCCAATTTTGTGCTCAGTGCCTGATGCACTAGGAGAGAGGGTGCACTGGGGGAAGTGTTGTGTATGAGGGGTGAATGTGCATAGGGGTTCATGTGGAAGAGGGGATGTCTTGCATGGGTGTTTGCACTTGGGGGTGTTCCACTTTGGGGTGGATGCGCATGGGAGGTTGATGCACATGGGGGATAGTTCGCATGGGAGTGGATGTGCATTAGAGGTGTGGTGCATGTGGGTTTGATGCACATGGGAGGGTGATGCACATGAGAGGGTGATGCGCACGGGGGATGGTGCACATTTGGGGATGATGCACATTTGGGGGTTGGTGTGCATGGGAGGTTGGTGCGCATGGGGAGTTGATTTTCATAGGGGATTGATGTGCATGGGGGTTGATGTGCATGGGAGGGTGATGCACAAGGGAGGGTGTTGCGCAATGGGGGTTGTTGCACAATGGGGGAAGGTGTATGGGGGTATTTTATTCTCACAATGGGGGTACATTTAACTAGTAGGATATATAAAGTCAGCAGCCCACCCCTATTGTTTATCAGTGGAGGGTCCCAGGCTCAGTTCCAGATAAATCTGGTGGGAAGGCCCTAAGAATCTTAGGCCCTACCTAAGCCGTTGATGATATACTAAGAGGCAGAGTAGTCTATACTGAGCACGTACTGATTTAATACATGGGACTTCATATGTTTTTCATATGAATTTCAGCTTTCATTTGCTAATGCACATTTCTGTCTCTGTGGCCTGAAAAGTAGACTTGCATTTCCGATTCTAGTCAACAGGAAGGGTATAAAAAATTTAAAGGTAGCAAGATCTGAATGTAACTTTGCTGAGTTTAAATTATGGTAATGTCAGAAGGATAAAAAATGTGTTTGGGGCTATGAAGCGAGCCGATATGCCTGTGTATAATTCACATCTTATCATTATCATTAATGACATATACCAATGTTTTGCTGTTAGACAAGCAATCTAATTTTTTTCAAATGTAAATAACCTTATCTTAAATCTATATTCCTTAGGTAATGTTGTGACCTCCCCTCTGCTCTCTCTTTTAAAAAATCCATAAAAATAATACAGCTTCATTTTTAAAAGGCTTTTACTCAAATGAAAAAGCTGGTAGATGTGGGTGTTGCTCAGAAATTCAGAGGTTTTGAATCCAGGCAAGGTGTTAAACACAGAGCGGAAGGAAGACTCTAGAAATTGCTTTGATGCAGTTATGATCTCTCCCCCCTTCTAAACGCTTTGGTTTCTTTTAGGCGTGACAACAGTTTGTTCTGCAGTGATTAGTAGGTGATCTTAACACACCATGAACAGCTTAATTTCCTGAGTCAAAACTTAGTTCACAGGTTGAAAAGTGTACCCTTTTCAGAGGGGAAAAAAGCAACCTGTTGTCAGTTCACCTGATTCCCCACCCCAATTTACCTTGAAATTCATTGTAATTCATCCAAATTCACTGCTTTTCATAACAAAACAAATTTGTTCTTCCAGTGTGGTGCTCTAGACTGGAGCTCAATGGCAGAAGCTGCAGAGAGTCACCAGCTAGTCTGGAATATGTTAGGATAGTTCTCAAGCTGGACTGCAGACTCAGTGCCAGAATGTAGGAAGCCCCATAACTAGGTTTTTCAGGCATAATTGTGATGTTCCTAGCTGCTACAGCAGACACACTTCAATGTGGGTACAAAAGAACAAAAGAGCAGAAGAATAAAAGAATGTGAGAAAAGCCCTGCTGGATCAGGCCATAGAACCATGTACTGTAGTTCTCTGTAGTTCACCCTGTAGTTCACACAGCTAGCTTCTACAAAGGGTCCATGTGCGGCTTTGCTGGATTATGCATGTGTTCTCCACAGCTAGCCAGTCTGACTGCGAAGGGGTGTGGGTGGGCATGTTTGCCATGGGGCGCAGAGCTCCCTCCATACACATATGGTTATAGGCTTCACAATAGCTCAGTTTGGCCCTGAAAGGACTCAGTGTATGAATGCTGCCAATATCTTCCAACTTCTGTCCACGAACCAACCTTACCTGCTATGGAATACCCAGGGTGGGCCATTGATGCACAACAGTAGCAACGGTTCGTCAATAGTTCTTTCGTGCTCAGCGGTGCTGCACAATTTACAGCAGCACTACACTGTTTGCAACAGCACATTATGAGTTCCTATGTCATAAACAGATAGAACCATTGGACATTCTAATGTTAGTCCCACTGTTAGTGGGACAGATGAATGTTTGGCAAAAATGAGGAAGGCTGTTTCATCAGGATTTGTGGCTGGAAATAGCAATTCTTCTCAAGTAACAAGCTGCTGTATTTTACCTAGAAGTGTTACTGAGAGCACAATCCTAACCATGTCTATTCAAAAGAAAGCCCCATTGTGTTCAATAGGCCTTACTCCAAGGAAAGTGTCTTTAGGATTGCAGCCATAGATATAGAATCATACATAGGAGACTTCTAGGTTAAAAAAATTGGCATCCATCAGCCAGTGCAGCTGCTTCTCACCATGAAATCTCGGTATCAGCAAAAGCAAAGCAGGGAGGTTGTTATCAGGCAAACGCCAGGGGTATAGTTGAGGGGGAAAGGAAACATAGTTCTGGAATTTCTACATCAGCAACAGAGGATGCAATCAGCAGGACCACTCAGGAATTGCCTTTGGAACAATTTTCAAAAGACCCTAACTGAGAAGAATCATCAGGCTTAACAGGAGGCAAATTGATAAATTTGCCTAGGAGCATATGTTATTCTTTAGGAGGCCACTATCTTTCTCAAGCGTTGCCTGAGAGACAGTTTGTGTTACTTTAAGGCTACAACCCTATGCAGATTTAGCTGAGTGAGCACAATGAGCATTACTTCTGAGTAAAAATGCTAGTGCTCTACTATATGTGTTATATTAATTTGGGATTTTTAAACATTTCATTGTTTGTTTTTAACCATTTATTTGAACACTATTGCCGCCCACTGAAAGTGTCTGGTGTGAAGAGCTAGATCCATAAATGAAAGGTTGGAGGTTTTAAAATAGAAATAAATGGCAGGAGAGCTCTCTAAGGAAACCGTCTAATGTTGATTATTATTTATATTTAATATTGTATGGTCTTAATGGATCACAGTTGTTGCTGGTCTCATAATGAGCTGTTGTACTTCAAAATGTAGAACTAGATCTCTGGCAAGAGCAACACACACAAACACACAAAAAGACAATTGAATTCCCCAAATGTTTTAGTTTATCTTACTGAGAGGAAATGTGAACTAATGCTCCACAAAAACTATTGAAAAGAGTGATGCTTAGGGGACTTGCAGATTCTGAGAACTGTTTTTTGTTTTGTCTATCCGTATATATAAAAGAGAAAAGTCACTCACTGACTCACTGACTCATCAACGCCCTGCCAAAACCGCTGGGCCTAGAAGCGTGAAATTTGGGATGGGTGTTCCTTCCATGACGGAGGGGTGCACTAAGAACTGGTTTTCGGAAATTCCAATTGGAAGGGGGTGAAAAGGGGTGCAACGCGTTTTCTTCCCTATACTTTGCATTGGAGAATTGATGACTCATCAACATTCCGCCCCAACTGCTGGGCCTAGAAGCATGGAATTCTGGGAGGGAGTTCCTTCTGTCACCTGAACACCCACCAAGAACCCATGTGGAGAAATTTAACCCTTGAGGGGCTCAAAAGGGGTCAAAGTGTTTTTGTCCTATACTTAACATGGGAGACTGACCAACATCCAGCCAATTTGGTCCTCAGTTGTTCAGAGGAAGAGGTTGCACTGGCGAGGATGCTGCGCATGGGGGAAAGTTGAGTATGGGGGGAAGTTGAGCATGGGGGGAAATTGCACATGGGGGAAAGTTGCGCATGGGGGAAAGCTGCACATGGGGATGTTGCACATGGGGGAACGTTGCACATTGGGGAGGATGCGCATGGGGGAACGTTGCACATTGGGGTTGATGCGCATGGGGGGATGATGCGCATGGGGTTGATGCGCATGGGGGATGATGCGCATGGGGAAAGTTGCGCATGGGGGAAGTTGCGCATGGGGAAAGTTGCACATGGGGGAAGTTGCACATGGGGGCATTTGCGTATGGGGAAAGTTGCATATGGGGGATGATGCGCACGGGGGAAAGTTGCGCATGGGGGAAAGATGCGCATGGGGAAAAGTTGCACATGGGGATGTTGCACATGGGGGAACGTTGCACATTGGGGATGATGCGCATGGGGGATGATGCGCATGGGGAAAGTTGCGCATGGGGGAAGTTGCACATGGGGGAAGTTGCACATGTGGGAAAGTTGCGCAAAGGGGATGATGCGCATGGGGAAAAGTTGTGCATGAGGGAAGTTGCACTTGGGGGAATTTGCTTATGGGGCATTTGCATATGGGGAAGTTGCACATGGGGATGATGCGCATGGGGGATGATGCGCATGGGGGAAAGTTGTGCATGAGGGAAGTTGCACTTGGGGGAATTTGCTTATGGGGCATTTGCATATGGGGAAGTTGCACATGGGGATGATGCGCATGGGGGATGATGCGCATGGGGGAAAGTCGCACATGGGGATGTTGCACATGGGGGGACGTTGCACATTGGGGAGGATGCACATGGGGGGATGATGCGCATGGGATTGATGCGCATGGGGAAAGTTGCGCATGGGGGAAGTTGCACATGGGGGAAGTTGCGCATGGGGAAGTTGCGCATGGGGGAAGTTGCGCATGGGGGAAGTTGCGCATGGGGGAAGTTGTGAATGGGGGCATTTGCGTATGGGGGAAGTTGCGTATGGGGGATGATGTGCATGGGGGAAAGTTGCGCATGGGGGAACGTTGCGCATGGGGGAACGTTGCACATGGGGATGTTGCACATGGGGGAACGCTGCACATGGGGGAACGTTGCGCATGGGGGATGATGCGCATGGGATTGATGCGCATGGGGGATGATGCGCATGGGGGAAAGTTGCGCATGGGGGAAGTTGCACATGGGGGAAGTTGCACATCGGGGAAGTTGCGCATGTGGGAAAGTTGTGCATGAGGGAAGTTGCACTTGGGGGAAGTTGCTTATGGGGCATTTGCATATGGGGAAGTTGCGCATGGGGATGATGCGCATGGGGGAAAGTTGCGCATGGGGGATGTTGTGCATGGGGGATGTTGCGCATGGGGAAAGTTGCGCATGTGGGAAAGTTGTGAATGGGGTCATTTGCGTATGGGGGAAGTTGGGTATGGGGGATGATGTGCACGGGGGAAAGTTGTGCATGAGGGACGTTGTGCATGGGGGAAATTTGTGCATGGGGATGTTGCGCATGGGGGATGATGCACATTGGGGATGATGCACATGGGGAATGTTGCGCATGGGATAAAGTTGCGCATGGGGGATGATACGCATGGGGGAAGTTGCACATGGAGGAAGTTGCGTATGGGGGATGATGTTCATAGGAGATGTTGAGCATGGGGGAAGTTGCGCATGGGTGAAAATTGGGCATGGGGAAAATTGGGCATGGGGATGATGCACATGGGGGAAAGTTGCGCATGGGGAAGTTGCACATGGGGGAAGTTGCGTACAGGGAAATGTTGCGCATGGGGAAAAGTTGCACAAGGGGGGAAGATGCGCATGGGGGATGATGCACATGGGGGATGATGCGTATGGGGGGAAGTTGCTCATGGGTGGATGTTGTGCATGGGGAATGTTACACATTGGGGGATGTTGCTCATGGGGGAAAGTTGCTCATGGGGGAAAGTTGCTCATGGGGGAAAGTTGCGCACGGGGGATGTTGCACACGGGGATGTTGTGCATGGGGGAAGTTGCGCACGGGGGGAAGTTGCGCATGGGGGAAGTTGCACACGGGGGAAGTTGCGCATAGGGGAAAGTTGCACATGGGGGAAAGTTGCACATGGGGGAAAGTTGCACATGGGGATAGTTGCGCAGGGGGAGGTTGCGCATGGGGGAGGTTGCGCATGGGGTGTTGATGCACCATGGGGGGATGGCATATGGGGAAATGTTACTCACGCAACGCGGGTACACTTTTCGCTAGTTTATATATAAAAGAGAAAAGTCACTGACTGACTCACTGAATCACTGGCTGACTGACTCATCAAAGCTCTCCCAAAACTGCTAGGCCTAGAAGGGTGAAATTTGGGGTGGGTATTCCTTCCATGATCAAGGGGTGCACTAAGAACTGGTTTTTGGAAATTCCAACCGGAAGTGGGTAAAAGGGACGCAATGCGTTTTCCTCTCTATACTTTGCATTGAAAAATTGATGACTCATCAACAACTGATGACTCATCCGCCCCAATCCCTGGACCTCAAAGCATTAAATTCATAGAGTGTGTTCCTTCTGTCACATGAACACCCACCAAGAACCGATGTGAAGAAAAGGGGTGCAACATGTTTTTGTCCTATACTTAACAAGGAAGACTAATCAACATCCAGCCAATTTGGTGCTCAGTGCCTGGTGCACTGGGTGGATGTTGTTCGGAGGGAGGGGTTGCATTGGGGAGCATGCTGTGCATGGTGAGGTTGCACATGGGAAGATGCACATGTGGAGATGATGCACATTGGGGGATTGAAGCTCGTGGGGCTTCATTGAAGCTCATGGGGCTCATGGGGTTGATCTGCATGGGGGATTTTGCACATGAGGATTGATGTGCATAGGGGATTGACGCGCATGGAGTGTTGATGCGCATGGGGGGTTGATGCACATGAGGGGATGCTATGATTGGGGGTTGATGCGCATGAGGGGATGCTATGATTGGGGGTTGATGCGCATGGGGTATTGATGTGCATGGGGGAATGATGTGCATGGGGGATGTTGCACATGGCGGAATGTTCTGCATGGGGGATGTTGCAAATGGGGAATGTTGCACACGGGGGGATGTTGCACATGGGGGAATGATGCGCATGGCGTAATGTTGAGCATGGAGTGTTGCTGCACATGGGGGGTTGATGCACATGGGGAGATGCTATGATTGGGGCTGATGCGCATGGGGGAATGATGCACATGTGGGATGTTTTGCATGGAGGATGTTGCACATGGGGAAATGATGCAAACGGGGATGTTGCATGTGGAGGAATGATGCAAACGGGGATGTTGCATGTGGAGGAATGATGCACATGGGGATGTTGCGCATGAGGGATTTATGCATGGGGTGATGAGCATGGGGTGGAAGAACACGGGGAATGTTGCACATGGGGTTGGATGCACATGGGAGGTTGATGTGCATGGGGCATTGATGCACAGTGGGGGGATGGCATACAGGGGAATTTTACTCCCGCAACACATGTATGCTTTAAATAAAAAAGTAATCCTAATCCCCCGTTATGCCGGCTTAAATCTCGGCACAAATCCCATGTTGACCTGGGACTGTCACAAAAGTGCCATAAAAGTCTATACCACTCCTGGGGAGGTTAGGCCAGTTCACAGACATGCTCTGGCCTCCCTACACCACCATTCTATCATTTTTTCACTTCTAGGTCACATCCTGCTTTAGAGACCAGTTCAGGGCAGGCAATTTCAGATATAAGGCTGCAATCCTAACCTCAGTTAGGCATCCTTAGCCCCAGTCCTGTGCTGATGTTGGGGTGTCACAAAAGTGCTGTAAGGCACTTCTGTCCCACTCCTGGGTTGGTAAGGCCAATGCACAAGCATACACCGACCTCCCCACACCACCAAAGAAAGATAGGCTGGCCTAAATTGTTAGGATTGCACCCCAAATGAGTAATGCGTAATAGCAAAAGGGCAAGATAGGAACAATGGGGGTGTTACTGTCACAAGCACACCAAGTGCCCTTACTGTGAAATGTTTAAGGATATGATGTCATGGTGCCTCTCTGTGCACTTAAATGACATGTCAGTAGTGGTTTTTTCCCCATGAAATTTCTGCATCTAAAATAATACATGCTGTCTAAATAAAACTATTCATAGAGAACTAGATCAATGGAGTTTCTGTTCAAGGCAACTGTTTTGTAGGAAGGAAGAAGATTAACCCTGAAGGTGCAGGAGAGGAAATGTTCTGCTTTTTAAAGTAAGCACAAGAAGATTTGTTTTATATGAGTTGGGGGGAGGACGGGGAGGAGGAGAAAAATACATTCTAAGAAACCTGAGGGAGGTGTACCATCATCATTGGCATCCTTCAGTCTCGAAAGACTATGGTATTGTGCTCAGAGGTGGAGGTCCTAAAACAGTGTCTTTTATGACTGAACAGGCCAATTTGAGAGTGACAATCCCTTCCACACTGAGGGCAGATACAGTCAGTCCCCTGCCCAGCCCCCAGATTTCGCTGTTTCCGGATCTGTCTCTTTGTCTCAGTCTGCTGAATGAGTGACTCTTCGAACTGAAGAAGGCCATGCTGCGTCTTTTGCCTCCACGCTGAACGATCAGAGGTCAGGTTTTCCCAGTGGTTGATGTCCATTCCCATGGCCTTGAGATCCCTCTTGCAGATGTCCTTATATCGCAGCTGTGGTCTCCCTCTAGGGCGCTTTCCCTGTGCTAGTTCTCCATATAGGAGGTCCTTTGGAATCCGACCATCTGCCATTCTCATGACATGTCCAAGCCAGCGTAGACGTCACTGTTTCAGAAGTGTGTACATGCTAGGGATTCCAGCATGTTCCAAGACTGCACCATTTGAAACTTTGTCATGCCGAGTGATGCCAAGAATATGTCGGAGACAACGCATATGAAATGTGTTCAGCTTTCTGTCCTGCCACACATGAAGGGGCCAAGACTCACTGCAGTACAAGAGTGTGCTCAGGATGCAGGCTCTATAGACCTGGATCTTTGTATGTTCCGTCAGCTTCTTATTAAGCCATACTCTCTTTGTAAGTCTAGAAAATGTGGTAGCCGCTTTACCGATACGTTTATTCAGCTCGGTATCTAAAGAGAGAGTGTCGGAGATGGATGAGCCAAGGTACACAAAGTCATGGACAACCTCCAGAACATGTTCAGAGATAGTTATACAAGGGGGTGAATCCACATCCTGTCCCATGACTTGTGTTTTCTTCAGGCTGATTGTTAGTCCAAAGCCTTGGCAGGCCTTGCTGAAACGGTCCAAAAGTTGTTGAAGGTCTTCAGCAGAGTGAGCTGTAACAGCAGCGTCGTCAGCGAAGAGGAAATCCTGCAAGCATTTCAGCTGGACTTTGGACTTTGCTCTCAGTCTAGAGAGATTAAAGAGTTTTCTATCTGATCTGGTCCGGAGATAGATTCCCTCTGTTGCATTTCCAAAAGCCTGTTTCAACATGACAGCAAAAAAGATCCCGAATAAAGTTGGTGCGAGGACGCAGCCCTGCTTCACTCCACTTCGAATGTCAAAGGAATCTGATGTTAAGCCATCAAAAACTACAGTGCTCTTCATGTCATTGTGAAAGGACCTGATGATGCTGAGGAGCTGAGGTGGGCATCCAATCTTAGGGAGGATTTTAAAAAGGCCGTCCCTACTAACCAAGTCAAAAGCCTTCGTAAGATCTATGAAAGCTACAAAAAGTGGCTGTCTTTGTTCCCTGCATTTCTCTTGCAACTGTCTAAGGGAAAATATCATATCAGTGGTGGACCTGTTGGCTCGGAATCCACACTGTGATTCAGGATAGACTCTCTCTGCAAGCACCTGGAGCCTCTTCAGTACAGTGTGTGCAAGTAGCTTCCCTACAACACTAAGAAGAGAGATGCCATGATAGTTGTTGCAGTCGCCCCTGTCACCTTTATTCTTATATAATGTGACGATATTGGCATCCTTCATGTCCTGTGGTACTCCACCTTCCCTCCAACAGAGACAGAAGATTTCATATAGTTCATTGGGAATGGTTCCCCTACAGCACCTCAGGATTTCAACAGTGATGTTATCTTTCCCAGGTGCCTTGCCAAAGGCTAGGGAATCCAGGGCCACATCTAGTTCTTCCAAGGTTGCTTCACTGTCAAGCTCCTCCAAGACAGGCTGGCACTTGATGTTGTTTAATGCTTCTTCAGTTACTAAATTTTCTCTGGAGTATAGCTCAGAGTAGTGCTGCACCCAGCGCACCATCTGCTGTGCTCGGTCCTGGATGACGTCACCTGTAGCGGACGTAAGCGGGGCAGATTTCCTCACTGTCAGACCAAGGGCCTGCTTGATGCCATCATACATCCCCTTGATGTTGCCTGTGTCGGCAGCTTCCTGGATCTGAGAGCAAAGCTGCAGCCAATAGTTATTAACACATCTCCTGGCAGTCTGTTGCACTTTGCTACGACAAGCTTGCAGGACATGTAGGTTGTGCTCACTAGAACAGGCTTTATATGCAGTTAGAGCACCCCTCTTTTCCTCAAGGGCTGGCATCAGCTCCTCCGAGTTGGCTTCAAACCAATCTGCTGTCTTTCTAACCTGCTTACCAAAAACTGACAAGGCGGTATTATAAACAGCATTCTTGTAATGTTCCCATTGTTCAGAAGCGTTTGCCTCAGCCGGGCCCGGGAGAATTTCCTCGAGTGCTTGGTCAAATTCCAACACTTTTTCCAGACTGCGGGTCTTGCTGATGTTAATTCGTGGGCTTCCTTCCTTCTTTGAGTGATGCAGCCTCTTTGTTTGCAGTTTTACTCTGCTGCACACCAGGGAATGGTCTGTATTGCAATCAGCATCCTGATAGCTGCGTGTTATCTTAACGCTGGGAAGGCTGGAGCGCCTGGTTAGGATCAAGTCAAGCTGGTGCCAATGCTTTGATCTTGGATGTCTCCAAGAGACTGTGTTGGGGCTTTGTGTTAAAGAATGTATTGCTAACGCAAAAACTGTAGTAGCAGCAAAACTCCAACAGGAGTTGGCCATTTTCATTCATCTTCCCAATGCCAAAATGACCTAGATAAGCAGGCCAAGAACTATGGTCTGATCCAACTCTTGCATTAAAATCACCAAGAATAAATAATGGTTCTTTCTCAGGGACTTTCCTGATAGTGGTAGCCAATTCGTCATAGAATTTGTCTTTGGATTCTGTTGAAGATGATTGTGTTGGTGCATACGCACTAATAAGAGTGATCAGTCCAGCTGATGAGTGTAGCTGCAGGGACAGGATTCTTTCGCATCCTCCTGTAGGTGGAACAATGGATCCTAGTAGGGTGTTTCTGACTACAAATCCAACCCCATATTCCCTAGCCTCGTTTGATGGTTTTCCCTGCCAGATGAATGAAAAGCTTCTCTCCCTAATAGATCCTGAGTCTGATAGTCTTGTCTCTTGAAGGGCAACAATGTCCATCTGCAGTCTGCTCAGCTCCATGTCGATGACAGCTGTCTTGCAAACATCATCTATTTCTTGCAAGTCATCAGAAAAGCCGGGGGTCATTGTCCGAACATTCCAAGTGCCCAACTTTAGGGCTGAGATTTTCTTGTGTTTGTTGCATGTTGCTGAGTTGTTGATCAACTTATTGGTTTTCAACTTAGGCCCCACACACATTGTGTGGCTAGCAGAGCACGATGGCCTGGGTAGGTTGTTATGGAGGATAGGCTGTTACCCAAGCAGCAAATCCCCCCTCTCCACGCCACTGAATTAGTCCAATGGAAAGGCAGAGCCAATACAATTGGATCCAGCTGCGTCGCAGGAGTTACCAGAACGTGACTTTACATGGCCACGAACTGTTTCCGGGACTCCAACTCCGAATTTTGCCTTGAGGTTGAGCTATCCCTTTTCCCTCAGCCTCATGGTCAGACAGCACTAGCCAATCACTCACACTCAGAAACCTAGACAAAAGCAATCAGTCTCTCTCAAGGCTAGCAAATCAAGGCCTGCCCCCTGACCCCCCCCCCTTGGCCCCTAACTCACTCACAGAGACATCAAGAAATACACAGCTTCAGCCACACTCAAACTCAGACAAAGGAATCAGTCTCTCTCATGCTGGAAAATCAAGGCCTGAGATGCTCTGCCCCCTGACCCCCCCCCTTTGGCCCCTACTCACTCACAGAGACATCAAGAAATACACAGCTTCAACCACACTCAAACTCAGACAAAGGAATCAGTCTCTCTCATGCTGGAAAATCAAGGCCTGAGATGCTCTGCCCCCTGACCCCCCCCCTTGGCCCCTAACTCACTCACAGAGACATCAAGAAATACACAGCTTCAACCACACTCAAACTCAGACAAAGGAATCAGTCTCTCTCATGCTGGAAAATCAAGGCCTGAGATTATTTTTAATATAATTGCATAAAATGTTTATACCCTCCATGCTCTGTTGCTGTTAAGAAAGGTTCAAGATAGTTTACACTATCACCATGAAAAATAAGGTCAACTTTCAAAACAATTTAGGCTGCAACAGTATCCATGCTTAATTGGGAGTAAGAACTATAATGGGATGTACCATATTTACTCAAATATAATGTGCCATCAAATCTAATGCACACCCTATACTTATAATGAAAATATTGTATTTACGCTCATCTAATTAACCATTGAATCTAATGCACACCCTGATTTTGGAGACTAAGGGCACAATCCAGAGTAACTACGGGGAGTCCTTGCTCCGGTATAAGAACAATTTGCTGTGGATTGCAGTATGAATTTCCCATAGGTTTTCATTAGATGGTGCATTAACTATGGGTACACATAATGTCTCTTACGTGCTCCCGTAGTTACTCTGGATTGTAGGGTAAATCTGGTTGGAAAAGATGAGCGCTAGATTTGAGTAAATACAGTATTTCTGAGTAGACTTTCATAGGATTGTCCCTGCTTAGAACTTTTAAAAATACAAACATTGCAGATCAATCATGAATTCTTATAAGTACTTTGTTCAATACTGTCACAAATGCCTTAAAAACAATGGTGGTTGTCAATTTCCATAATTCATCAGGGAAGAATCGAAACAAGGCTTTTGAGGTTAAAATACCTTCATTACACATTGTGGCACCCAGACTGAAGGTTTGAGTAAAGGTTGAAGATTTGAGTCTTACCTGTGATCCCACCAACCTTTACTCAGCTGATGATAAGGCGGTGGAACACAAGCATTGAAGAAGATTCTAGAAGATCTGAATGGCCTGGTAGGATCATGTGGGAAAAGGTAACCCTTCACATACCCTGGTCTTAAGCCATTTATGACCTTAAGGATAATAACCAGCACCCTGGATGTAGAGCCAGCCTATTGTAGTCTGAAAGCTTCACATCAAATGACATGTTCAGTGGCAGGGAGAAGGTGTGCGGATTCCCATGTCCTCTATCTTCCACATCCATCCTTCATAAGACTAAGAACATAGGAAGAGCCTCTGCTGGATCAGACCATCTAGTTTACTCTTCCAGTGCAGGCTTCCCATTTAGCTGGAACTGGCCAGACATGTCTGGCTTTTGCCTATTGGTCTGGACCGTTTGGTCCAATAGGCAAATGTCAGGCCATCTGGGGGGTGGGATGGTGCTTGGGGGCACTTAGGGGCACTTATGGGCAACCGCAGCATGGTGCGGCTAAGTTTTGGTCAGCTGTGGCAGCCATTCTAATCAGCATGCGCACGCAGCGTCGGGGCTGCATAGCGCACATGCACACATTGCTTTCATTAAGGAAGCAACAATTCCTATTCCTCCCTACAGCCAGCCGTGCGCGCCTCCTGATGACCTGGCCACTCTTACTCTCACCATCACCTGGTCCAGTGAGAGTGAGAGTGGCCAGGTATCAGGAGGTGCACATGGCCGGCCACAGGGAGGAATAGGAAGCATTGCTTCCATAAGGGAAGCAATGCATGCATGTGCGCTATGCAGCCCTGATGCTGCACGCGCATGCTGATTAGAATGGCTGCTGCAGCTGGTCAAAACTTAGCCATGCTATGCTGCGGCTGCCCGTAAGTGCCCCCAAGTGCACCCACCACCCTCCACCAACCACCTCCCTAGTAGCAGCCCAGATAAACCCACTATCCATGTGCACTCAGAAGAAAGCCCATTAAGTCAATGGAGCTTACTCCTGTGAAAAGGGTGACCATATGCTGGAACCCAAAAAGGAGGACAGGGTCCCCCCCCCAAAAAATAATTTTAAAGTCCAGATTTTCAGTGGAAAATCCAGACTTTGGGGGGACCCTGTCCTTTTTCGGTTCCAGCATGTGGTCACCCTGTTCCAGTGGCCCACCAGATGCCTCAGGGAGATGCCTTCCAGCCTGCTGTAAATGGAGGCCCTTCAATACATAACTTGATTCCCTTTCCACTTCTATGATAAATTGGATGAAGCTCTGGGCAGCAGCAAGGGGGAACCTTTTCACAGCAAGCTCATCTCCATCTCCCTGTGCCTTGGCTGCTTCAGAAGGAAGATCTCTCTACTGAGAGAGGGAGACACAACCTCCTGCCACTTTTCCTTACCCTGACCTCCATCTTTGGCTGCTAACACAGCCTTCTGGTTCTACCTAGGTAGTGTTTCAAATGACCTTGAAAAGCAGACCAGGCTGTGTGTAAACAAAACATTGTATACATAAAAATAAATCAGTTTGGCCAGTCGGTTGTTAATATTTCACCAATATCTAACTGAAAAACAGATTTCTGTCACTAAAATGTAGTGGTGCCACACTGGTGTGCATCAGGTGCAGGAGGCCAGTGTGTTGTCCCTACTTGAGCTTCTCACTCCTCAGTTGTTCATGTACATTAAACCACCAAAGCCACTTGCCCTTTCTGAGCAAGTGGCTTCAGAGGTGTAACCACATGCATGTCCACATGCATGATGTTTTTCATGTGCACCAAACATCAGAACCCTCTGGCTGAGGAGGGGGCAGTCCTCTCCTCAGCAGGATGTTCCAAAGTGAAGAACGCATGTGCAAAAGTAAATTCATTCATTCAGTCCTCCTGCTCATCACTGAGTTTACCTGCTTCAGTGCACACCACTACTTGCATTGGTGCCAGCAGATTATGATGTGCCATTGCAGTGCACTTTATGGTATACGTGCAACTGCATGCACCTGTGGAGAGCTGGCTCTGCTGCCCTTAGGCTGAGCAGAGGACTGAGCCCTCAAGAGAATATCAGGAGAATATCAAGAGAATATTAGGGTTTTAATTCAAATATCATTTTTGAAACACTTTTTAAATGTGAGTTGGATTTACCTTTTGAAAATGAACTCTTGATTTTTAATTTAAAACAAATAACATCAACCAACAACTTTTCAAATCCAATATGTTTCTTATTGACTCCCTGATTCCAAAAGCACTCATGGGGAAAACGAGGAAATTCTGTTTAATTCACAAGCCAATTGAAATTATGAACATTTGTTGTTAAATCCTCCATCTGCCTGCCCACCCCCAACATATTTCAACTCTTATTTTCATGATGGAATGAACTTTTGTCTCTCCCCATATAGCCAGGCCCCCCAACTAATTACTGATCTCACGTCAGGAGCTGGACCAAAGCATCAAGTTTCTAGGTCAGTGAGGTTGTGTGCTTAGTTTCTGACCTGTTCACTAATCCAGTTAGAACTGTGAAGGCATTCCCACCCACAGACATCTCTGGCAAGACGTACCAATTCTCATCTGTAGAGCAGCATGACCCACATTCTTCAGCAAAGAGGCAAGAAAGTGAAGTAAGGCCGGGGGCACTCAAGAGGTTACAATAAGATACATATTTACTTAAGGAAGCACCAAAGCCTTAAGAAAACCTCCTGTGCTTATACAAGCTACTGGTTGTCTCTGCTTTTATCATGTAGTCTGTGAAACCAAGAAAGTTTCATTGTTTGGAACAGGGCCAAAAAGACAACTTCAGTAAACTCTTCCCCCCCCCCCTCCCCAGATCTGTACAGGAGTGGTTCCCAAACTTGTGGTTTGAGATCCACCAGCCTGGGAAACATGTAGCTCTAGCATCTTAAGGGGGTAGGAGAGGGGGAAAGGCAGAAAAGAGATCTACAGGATCACACTGCTGCTGGGGGTGGGTCCAAGCTGCTGTGGGTGGCGCAAGCAGTTAAGACGCTGTGCCTGTTAACCAGCAGGCCAGGGTTTGAGTCCCGGGTTGGCCCCACAAGACAGGGTGAGCTCCTGTCCTTAGCCCAGCTCTGCGACGCCAACTGGATCCAATCGTATTGGCTCTGCCTTTTCATTGGACTAGTTCAGTGGTGTGGAGAGGAGGGGATTTGCTGCTTGGGCAACAGCCTATCCTCCATAACAATCCAACCCTGGCTTTCATGCTTCGCATGCAGCGTATGCAGCGCCAAGCACAATACCATAGTCTTTCAAGACTGATGGGGTTTCCAACAAGTGCTGGCTTCACGGGGAGGGATGCACAGAGCTCTGCAAACATTTCTGCAAAGCTCCCCAAGCCAAGCTGCTGAGGAGAGAAATAGAGAATGACAGAAAGTAAGCTAGGCATGTTATGTTTTCTTTTTATGTTAGTTTGTCCTTTCCATCCAGAAGTGGGAAGTTCTTAGTCGCCAAGGTTCAGATTAGGCTCTAAGTTCACAATCCTAGATCTGGGTAAAATTTTCCAGATCTGGGTAAAATGCAACTCAAAGGTAAGGGAACAAACATTGCCTTACCTTGAGGACACCTCCCTGACTACCCCCCCCCCAACTGCTGGATGCAGCACATGCCACACAGGCATGATTATGCCACTGGTTACTTGGTTATGATTGTGCACTCTCAGCCTAGTCTTGGTTTGCAGAACTAGTGTCATTTATGGGACCTTTACTGGTAGGAAGCCTGTTTAAACTGTGTTTGTTCCTCACCTGTTAATAAAATCATTTTGTTCCAAACCTCTGACTGTTCTGGGACCAGTGGATTCTCAGCCTCCTCTACAAATGGCAGAGTGAACACATTTTAACAACCCTGCATAGCATCCTTGGTGAGGGGCATTGCCCAAGGATCCCTTCTGGGAACTGGATCTTTCAGGCTGGTGACAGCAGACTAGATCTACCAAGTCATATCCCATTAAGCTTCAGTATAAACTGATTGGAAAATGGGGGTGGGGGTGAGTGCTTGGCATTAAGCATCTGTGCCCTGGATTGGTTGTGGTCACTGAAAAATGTTCCCCCCTTTCATGACCATCTGTATGGAATACTCACAGATGCATTGCAAATGTAAGGGACAGAAGATCACTTTTTTGGAAAGTCAATATTCCATCAAGTAACCCCATTTTTAGCAGGCAAGGAGGGCTTCTCTTTCTCCATCCATATGAATACTCACAGACCTCATTTCAATGTGCTTCTCCCAGTCCCTGACATGCAACATTTTGTCACCTGGGATGATTCCTGGTGACTTTTCTACTCTTCAATCATGTGTAATAGGTAGGAAGATGTATGAATAGCAGAAAGAAGCCGTAAACAGTATTTTAATCTGTGCTGTGTGTAGGTGTGAATTGTTGGTCCCCTCATATAGTCTGTGTTTCGAAGTTCACTTGACAATGGCATTTATTTCATATTGCAATTTGTTGCAGGTTTACAATCTTGCCTTATCAGAAGACATTAATCTTGGAAAGAAAAGTTATCCTAAAATGGAAAGCGTTTTATCCAAGGTGGAACAGAACAGAGAACATTTCAAAAGGGTAATGTTACTGTCCCTAACTCAATAAAAATAGATGAAATTTGATGAACACTGCAGTGGAAGAGGAATAAGTCATTGATTCAATAAAATCTGGTTGCCATGATTGGGAATAGTGTGACATTGGGCGATGTTTAAATCCCTGCATTTAAAAAAGAATGAGATGACACTAGAATAATGACAACTTAGTGCCCCTGGTGCTATAAATGCAGTTTACAACCCCCGTATTTCAGTTTAATGTAATTTGCAGATACTCCGTGAGGCCACCTACATCAGAGGCAGATTTAAGGGTCTGTGGGTGGGTTAAAGATGTCTTTCACCTTTAATTTACCACTGCTGCCTCCTTTCACCACTTACACTTGCCACCAGTGCAAGTGCAATGACCTGGTTCCTGCTCAAGTGAGAAGCGGATCATTCCCCTCCTTATCATGCTTCTTGCACATTGCTGTGTTACCTGGAAGTGTGGATCTTCTGGTGTCACTCATGAGGAGCATCGTACGGGTTTTAGAGTTTTTAGGGCACAAAAATGGCAGATCTAAGATGGCATCACATAGCATTCTAGATCACACCGTCCAGGGTGATCATATAGAATGGGGGACAGAGTGCCAGTTTCTTTAACAGTTGCATAGAAAAGGGAATTTAAGCAGGTTTAGCCCGACATATAAGGGTTTAAAAAGTAGCACCTGCCTAAATTCCCTCTTCTATGCAGTGGTTAAAGGTACAGGCACTCTGTCCTCCATTCTATATGGTCACCCTGACACCACCCTGCTTGCAGCATTGTTGCTTAAGAAACATGTTGCTTTGATTCTGAGATCCCTGGTGGAAAGGTGTCATAGAAATGTTACTACTGCCACTCATAATAACAGTGCCAATGCAGCCTTCCAAAGCCAGAATACTTGGTCCAGGAGCATGTTATCCTGGGTTCAAATTCTTAACAAGGCAATGAAACAAGTGATGCAAGACAAAGTTGTGGAATGGAGTGGAGGACTGGAGATAAGACTTGAAAGCACGTTGATAAAATTGTAGCACAGAAAGGAATGAGAAGAGTTTTCAGGGATCAGGGATTTAGCATCCGGTACAGCGCACAAAGAATATAGAATGCAATTGCTTGATCAGTGGTTATTGCTTTATCTATGACCCACCAGCCAGTGAAGCACTTGTCCCTGCCTCTTTAAAGTGTGGAGGTGAGGGAAGGCAGCAACACAATCCCCAGGATTGCACTGCTGCCATTAAGGGGAAAGGGTTGTTGTCATTTACCTGAGAGCATGGCAGCCTCTGAAGGGGGTAGGATCCCAGCACATGTAGTTACCTAAACACACACAAAATGTGATCAAACACAACTCCTGGATTTCAGCTAAAAACAAGAAGTTATTTTCAATTTATTTTACAAACTGTTTTGGGGGCATCTGCAGGCTCCCTGGAGAGGCCAGCATTCCCTCAGGTAAATGAAATTTATCTCACCTGCCTACTGGCAGTAGCCTGATCCAGGGGATGGTCCCCCCTCCCCCCCAAAAAAAAACACATAGAGTGCTTCCAACTCTCTTGGCAGGATTGCGGAAAGCACTATTCCATTGATTTTCAACCTTTTTCATCTCACGGCACATTTAACAAGGCACTGAAATTGTCAAGGCACACCATCAGTTGTTTTTACCATTGACAAGGCACCCTAGACTGTTCAAATCCTCCAATTTTCCTATTAATGAATGTCATTCCCCAAATTCCCACAGCACACCTGAGGAGTATCCACAGCAAACCAGCGTGCTATGTCACACTGGTTGAAAATCACTGCTGACTAGTCTATATAATTCTTTTCTTAGTATATTTCTACCAATATGAAGTGTTTCTGAATTCACATACATATTTTGCCAACTCAGACCCTCCCCAGTGAGGTTTTTAAATGTTGTATATAGATTACAGTTTCCCCTTTTCAGGGAACAAATTGAATTGAAACAAAGCTCTTCATTATTTGTCATGAACATTTTGGCAGTGCCTTTTCTTCAGCCCTCCTTGTTAAAATACAGTATTCTCATATTCAACTAGTGGTATTCAGGCATTTCAGCCCAGGACTCCCTTTCAAACTTAAAAATCTGGCTAGGACCTCCTGTGAAACTTACAGGGATGTGATGCCAAAGCTCCTCCATGCCAACTCAAATTAAGTCCCATTGAGTTCAATGAGACTTACTCCCAGGAAAGCCCAGGGCCAGATTCCAAGATGGCAGATTCCATTCTCTCGTGACTTTCCTAACCCAAGGTCACCAAAGGTCACCCAACCTCCACTTTGAGTACCATTGAACTACAGTAAATTATACTCCTTTGCAATTGCCCTTACTTGTCTTGGCTGATCTAGCCAAGCTGAACAGTTGCAACTGCTGATCCCAGTAACCATAATCACATCAGTTTTAATTCTATGATTTTATCCTATTCAATCTCTCTCCATATGTCCAATTCAGCAGGGACAAAATTTGTGGAAATAAGTACAGGTATCAAGCTGCTGAGTGCCCTCCATTGGTGCCCCTGCCCCCGCTGTCCCATCTTCCCCAAATAGTACACTGGGGTTGCAATCCTAACCAATTTAGGCCAGCACAACTCCCCATCTCCCCATTCCTGCAGTGGTGAGGGAAAGCCAGTGCATGTCTTTGCACTTGCTTAATCCCCCGTGGCCCATAAATGCCTTATTACACTTTTGTGACACCCCCAGCCCAGCAGAGACTTATGCTGAGACATGTGCCAGCCTAACCAGGAGTTAGGATTGCACTGTGGGTATTACTATTATCACCAGCACTGTAGGTTGATGTGAGTCATTTGATGGGTATGGATCATCTGTCATGCCCCACCTGGCTAACCCCTAGTGCCACCCATGGGGAAATGATGCCAGGAAGAGGATTTTAAAAGGTAACCATATGCTTAATCTAAACTTATTTGGGGAACAGTTTTAGACTATCTAGCCTGCCAA
The DNA here is from genome assembly GCA_030015325.1 of Cryptoblepharus egeriae. NCBI lineage: Eukaryota > Metazoa > Chordata > Lepidosauria > Squamata > Scincidae > Cryptoblepharus > Cryptoblepharus egeriae. The sequence goes on from JAREYC010000008.1 coordinate 42,883,625, forward strand.
CATTTTTTAGTTCTGCCTTATGAGCAAATATTCAGTTCAGTACTAGGCAAAAACTAGGTTAGGGAATCTACAAGTGTCCTAGAAATCACAACAGATTGAAAAATCTCAGGCATACAACAAATGTGTGAGTTATAGATGTAAGCTCAGTGGTGGGCTTCAGGGGGTTCTCACATGTTCTATAGAACCCTTTGCTAATGAGCGCCTGGTTCTGAGAACCAGATACTAATGGAACATAGAACCTGTTGTTAATTTATTTGAATTCCACTACTGTGTATACTCTCACAGCAGCATTGTCATGCCTCTGATTCACACAATCACCATCATTAGATGGGGTGGGGCAGTGATCAAGAGAACAAAGCCTTCATAATTTTCCAGTGACCTGACCTATTCAGCTATGAACTATGTGGGACAGCCATACACATACAAAGATGCACTTTGCGTCTAACCAAATCTAACCCCTACTTGGCCCAGGCTCTCCAAGGAAAAGGCTTTATCTACCTTTGCATCTGGACATAATTATCTTCCACACAGTGTGCCTGCATGAGCATGAAGCTTACGTCTGCGCTTCACACAGACCTCTAGTCTCATAAGAAGCAAGCCTGCCTCTCAAAAGACTGGAGAGTTCACCTGATGGTGAATGGATGAGTTCACCTGTTGAGTTCACCTGACAGTCGCAGTCTGTCAGGCAGCCACACCCCACTAGTGATACCCTTGCTCCTCAAAGTCCCACAGTACAACTGCATACCACCCATGGCATACTAGTGTGCCATAGCACAGTGGATGGAAATAATTGCTTTAAATGAACTGGGATGCTGGGATTACACCTAATATCATTGTATTATTTGCTTTGATCTTTCACAAGAAAACAAGTTCAGAATGATGACTGATGTACCAAGTTTTTAAAAATCAGCACAAGGCATAAAAATATAGGACAACCCCATTTAAATCTGCTTAAACCTGGTTTTTCCATTTACTTTAGCCTTCACACATGTCTTCTGTTTTACTGTGTTATTCATCCACTTTTTTTACATATGTCTCTTTGCAATGTCTGTGTTTGCCATGCCAAGAACAGTGGTGGGCCCAGCCTGCCCTAACAACATGTTCTCCGGAAGTGGGCGGGGCCAGGCTGGGTCAGGGGGTGGGGCCAGGGTCAGGGGGCAGGGCGGGGGAGAGCATGCCACCTTAACCCTTAGTTTACAAAAAAAAAATTGTATCACTTGTGACGGCATCAATCAGTATTAAGCCCCTGGGTTCTGTGTAATTTATTCCTATGCATTACACTTTGTTATGCTCTCAGGGGGAATGTGTGCCACAATTAAGAACATAAAAGCATAAGAAAAGCCTCCACTGGATCACACCAAAGACCCCTCTAGTCCAGCTTCCTGAATCACACAGCAGCCCACCAGCTGCCTCAGGGAGCACATATGACACTTGCATCCAGGTGCCTCAGTACCAGCAGACACTACCAGAAGTTCCACTGGTGGTGCTCATACCACTGGTTGAGAAACACTGATCTACAGTTTAGGACCAGAGTCTGTGGTGTCCCCTCTACAGCCTGAGGTTTGCCTCTAAACCACTACTTAAGGCTACAATCCTGTCCACATTTCCTGTAAGTAAGCTCCATTGAATATAATAGGTCTTCTGAGTAGTCAAGCAAAGGACTGAGCTCTTAGTAACCAGCCTCTGGCTGCAATCCTATTCACTTTCCTGAGAGTAAGCTCTACACACTCTAATGGGACTTACTTCTGAGTAGCCAAGAATAGGATTGGGCTCTAATGCTGCACTCCTCTGCACACTTTCCTGGGAGTAAGCTTCATAGATTGAAATGGGATTAACTTTTGAGTAGTCAGGCATAGGATTACAAGCTCTTAGAAACCAGCTTCTTTCCAGGGAGTAAGCTTCACTATTATAATGGAACTTACTTCTGAGTAGACAATGATTGGGCTTTGAGGCTACACTCCTATCCTCACAGGGGAGTAAAACCTACTGACTTTAATAGGATTTACTTCAGAGTAGGCAGTGGACCGGGCTCCTGGGGGTGCAGGATGGGAACTGCATGCTGCCTGCTTATAAGGAAAAGGAGGACAATGAAGATTTTTTTCCCAGGCAGAAGAGTGAAAAGAGGACCTGTCCTGGGAAAAAATAAAATTTATGAGAAGGCTGCATGTTGCCTGCTTATAAGGAAAAGGAGGACAATGAAGATTTATTGTGGTCCTGGAAAAAAGTATGGATAATAAGAAGACTCCATGTTGCCTGCTCATAAGGAAAAGGAGGAGTAAAAAGAGGACCTATCCTGGGAAAGGAGGACATATGGTCACTCAGTACTTGCTTCTGAGCAGGCATGCAGAGTATTGGGCTCTGATGCTGCCATCCTATCCACCCCTACGTGGGAGTAAGCTCCATTGACTAGGATGGGACTTGCTTCTGAGGAGGCATGCAAAGAATTGGGCTCTGATGCTGCCATCCTATCCACACCTACCTGGGAGTAAGCTCCATTGACTAAGATGGGACTAGGATAGGATTTACTTCAGAGTAGGCAGTGGAGTGGGCTCCTGGGGGAGCAGGATGGGAACTGGGGCTATTTCTTCAGGTACCCCCCATACTTCCTGCCCTCAATCTCAGGTGGAGAGATTTCTCAGAGGGGCAGGATGAGGTGGGAAGATCTCTTGGGGGGGAGCAAAAGGTCTACAGTGTGGATAGGATTGCAGCCTGAGCCCAATCCTAACAGTGTCTACTCAGAAGTAAGTACCATTCAAGTCAATGGGGCTTACTCTCAAAACTGTGTGGTCAGGATTTTAGCCTTACAGTCCAATCCTATGCAGGCTTACTTAGAAGTAACTCTCATTCTAGTCAGTGGGGCTTACTCCCATGTAAGTGTGGATATGATTGCAGCCTCAGAGCCCAGTCCTAATCATGTCTACTCAGTAGAAAGTCCCATTATAGACAGTGAGCTTACTCTCAGGAAAGTAGACTGGGCTGGAGGAACAGGGCTGGAGGGAGAGATCCAATCCTCTGCCAATCTCCTCAGAAGTTAGTCCCATTATAGTCAGTGGGCTTACTCTCAGGAAAGTCTGGATGGGAGCCTCAAATCCTATGCTACTCAGAAGGAAATCCCATGATAGTCAATGGGAATTGCTCCCAGGAAAGTATGGCTAGGATTGTGGCCACAGGCTGCAGTCCTCTACTATACAGTGTGGCTTACTCCTGAGTAGTACTGGATAGTACTGAGTAGTTTTCCATGCCTAGTCCTGGGCTGCAAAGGCACCTGGGGAGGCAGGCAGGCAGGCATGGCCCCCACCAAAAGCCCTGGAGGACTCATCCTCACAACACTCAGATGCTCAGCTACATACCTTTCTCAATAGCTCTGGCTTCTGTATTCCTGCCCAAGGAGCCCTTTGCAAAGCTGTCCATCATGTGCCTAATGGACACAGAGAGGCTGCCTCATTTGCATGTGAGAACCCATCATGCTTTGCAAACTGCACAAGGAAATAACTTCTGAAAATATTGCTAGAGAACAATGAAAACTTGCTAGAAATAAGGTTTTTAATCAAAATAAGATGTTTAGCAAAGACAGGATTCCTGAATAGCATCAATCAAAGGTTTGGGGCATGAAGAATTTCCTCACCCTGACTTGAAAGCATGGAGCTAACAGTGATCCAAATACCCTCCATCTCGGCAGTCAGAGTCTGAATGTGCTGTGATGGTCATGGGAACAGACTGTTTGTATTTTAAAATTAAAAAATAACCTTAGGGAGGGGAAGGAGGAAGGAGAGAGAGAAGGGGAGGGAGGCTCAGAAGGGGGAGGGAGGCTCAGAAGGGGGGGGAGGGAGGGAGGGAGGGGAGCTTCTCCTCTGGGAAGACAGACCCAGAGGCCCTTTAAGAGAAATTCAAACACACTGGCATGCAATTCAAAGATGATGGCCCCCAATTAACAACCAGTTCGCTAATGTCAGCCCCTAATTAACAACCCGATCTACAGATCCGGTGCGAACCGGCCTCAGCCCACCTGTGGCCAAGAAGCTTCCTTCACCATTATCAGTGCTTTCAATGTGCTTTTATGAGCATTTGAAAAGAGACAATGCACTCTCTGACATTATTGCAGCCACGTAGATTGCTGCCCTTTGACCTGCCTTGCAATCATCTGACCTTCCTTCAAGACCTTTGCATAATTACCTATCTAATTTCCTTATCTCTTCTTTTTTCCCCTTTGTAGTTCTCTTGTTCACTTTCAGTATCAGGAAGCAATATAGCTGTGGTCACTGTCAAAGTCAGGTTGACCTTGGAAAAACTCTTTCTATATGCCTAACAAGATAACCAATTAATAACTTACTTCTTTATCTCAATGTCAAGTCATTCCTGAAACTATCGTTATGGCTTTTTCACCTCCCCTTTCTTTTGACTAAGTGTTAATTAGCTTTACCAACTTTTTTTCCTTTCATTGTATTCACCCATTATTTAAAGGACAATAAAGCTGGAGTGAATAATTTAATTCACTGATTCTCCCAAAGTATTTACAGAGTGTTGTCACTTTCAAGACATATTCTGCCTATTCATCTAAAGTCCAGCTCTTCTTTATTTCTATGAAGGGTTGGAACAGGAATTGGTGAGGGGAGAAAAACCTGTATACTTGGAATTTGCTCCCCCCGTGTTTTAATTTGAATTTATTCCACAAACATTACTGGTTGCTCTGATATGGAGTTTTACTGTCATTGGCTGGCCTGCCAGACACACAACCTCCTTGCATCCTTTGGGCTGACCAGGGTCTGTTGCACAACAGAGAGGAAAGTAGAATAAATTTTTACTTATCTATTCTGCTTCATCACAGTCCCTGGTGGGTCTGTTCATATCCAAGTTATTGCATGGGACACTTGTTCATATCCAAGTTATTGCATGGTGAGGCCAGGTGGGAAGGCCAGAGGATATTAGCAAAACCCACTATAACCATTATTTTTCCTTCAGCTATTCTGGTCCCACTCATACCCTGATCCACCCCTCCTCCAACTTACAGGCTCAGTGGAAGTTCATCCCCATATGTGACTTACTGGCCTTTGTTGAGCAGGAGCTCTGTCGCATACCTGCAATACTAGTGGGCTGCAAAGTGTGCTGGTGGATTGGAAGATCTGCCACAGTAGACCATAATAGCACATGGCTTCTTAGAACTATGCCCATTGTCCCAATAGGATTTCAACTTAGGGCGCAATCCAGAGTAACTACAAGGAGTCCTTGCTCTGGTGTTAAGAACAATTTGCTCTGGATTGCAAAATGAATTTCCCATAGGTTTTCACTTGGTGGTGCAGTAACTACGGGTGCACGTAATGTCTCTTACGTGCTCCTGTAGTTACTCTGGATTGTAGGGTTAAACAACTGTCTTGAGAGGTATATCACAGCAGGTATCCTCGTAAAGAAGATTTATACATGCTAAACAAACATTAGGAGTGACAGGACCCAGAACCAGAACCTTCACATACAGCAAATATATATCTTGAACATACCACCCTACCTCAGCAAGCAATCACAGAATCTCACACATTGTTAGCCATCATTGAAATACATCTCTTACTTATTAGCTTTACATACAGAACTTAGCCCACCACTCTGTTAAACTCTCATCCTCTCCCCCCCCCCCAAGAATATACTGATGTCTTAACCAAATAATTTCAACCTAATCATTTCAACCTTCATCACAGGACCCAATAAGAAACATTTTTTGAGGGGCCCACACTACTAAACAGGATGAGCAGATTGGGCTCCCGAAAGGGCTGGTTGTTCCTAGTGTGAAGTGCAGTTCCCAGAAGTTGGTCACAATGACGTGATGATGTCACCACCAACTACTTCCAAGGCTCCCAATTTTAGATCTATCAGACAAAGGAGCAGATGGGACAGGCAAAGCACTACTCATGGAGGATCGCAGGCAGGAGCATAAGCTAAAAAGCAAAGTGCCAAATGTTGCTGCAGACAGCTTGCTTGCTGCTGCCCCAGTGTGAAAACATCTTAAGCATAGAGCCTGATTGCAGCCACTTGGCCAAGACTGGCCCTGCAAACACATTATGAGTGACCATAATGTTGACAGTTGTTACAGTTGACAGCTTATCATATGAATTTGTGTTATTTCAAGGAGAGGAATATAATGTACATGTTGCTTGGTTGTCAAGTCCAACTCTTCATGACACCATGAACTGCAGCAGGGTTATTTTCTTCTGTTAGCCTTATCTATATATATAAAAGAGAAAAGTCACCCTCTGACTGACTGACTGACTGACTCATCAACGCCCTGCCAAAACCGTTGGGTCTAGAAGTATGAAATTTGGGGTGGGTGTTCCTTCCGTGACGGAGGGGTGCACTAAGAACCGGTTTTCGGAAATTCCAACCTCAAGGGGGTGAAAAGGGGAACAACGCGTTTTCCTCCCTATACTTTGCATTGAAGAATTGGTGACTGAGGGATGCAGTGCACCAACCCCCAGACACATCAACATTCCGCCCCAACTGCTGGGCCTAGAAGTATGGAATTCTGGGAGGGAGTTCCTTCTGTCACCTGAACACCCACCAAGAACCCATCTGGAGAAATTTAACCCTTGAGGGGCTGTAAAGGGGGCAACGTGTCTTTGTCCTATACTTAACATGGAAGACTGAATAACATCCAGCCAATTTGGTGCTTAGTGCCTAGTGCACTGGGGGGGGGGGATGTTGTTAGGAGGAATAGGTTGCACTGTGGAGGATGCTGTGCATGGGAGGGGTTGATGCGCATGGGGGTTTGGTCCGCATGGGGGAAGTTGGGCATGGGGGGAAGTTGCCCATGGGGGTTGATGTGCATGGGGGGAAGTTGCACATGGGGGGAAGTTGCACATGAAGGGGTTGATGCTCATGGGGGAAGTTGCGCACGGGGAAGTTGCGCACGGGGGAAGTTGCGCACGGGGGAAGTTGCGCATGGAGGAAGTTGTGCATGGGGAGTTGATGCGCATGGGGAAGTTGCACATGGGGGAAGTTGTGCATGGGGGAAGTTGTGTATGGGGGTTGATGTGCATGGGGCAAGTTGCACATGGGGGGTTGATGTGAATGGGGGTTGATGCGAATGGGGGTTAATGCGAATGGGGAAAGTTGCGCATGGGGGAAGTTGCGCATGGGGGGCTGATGCGCATGGGGGAAGTTTCACATTGGGGAAGTTGCGCATGGGGGGTTATGTGCATGGGGGTTGATGCGAATGGGGGAAGTTGTGCATGGGGGGAAGTTGCTCATGGGGGAAGTTGCGCATGGGGGGAAGTTGCGCATAGGGAGTTGATGTGCATGGGGGAAGTTGCACATAGGGGGTTGATGCATATGGGGGATGGCATACGGGGAAAGTCACTGACTGAGTGACTGACTCACTCACTCACTCATCAACACCCAGCCAAAACCGCTGGGCCTAGAAGCATGAAATTTGGGGTGGGCGTTCCTTCTGTGACCGAGGGGTGCACTCAGAACAGTTTTCAGAAATTCCAACTGGTAGGGTGTGAAATGAGGCACAATGCGTTTTCCTCCCTATACTTTGCATTGAAGAATCAGTGACTGAGGGATGTTCTGCACCAACCCCCAGACCTAGAAGCATGAAATTCAGGGAGTGTGTTCATTTTGTCACATGAACACCCACCAAGATCCAATGTGGAGAAATTTAACTCTTAAGGGGCTGAAAAGGAGACAATGTGTTTTTGTCCTATAATTAACATGGAAGACTGACCGTGACCAACATCCAGCCAATTTGGTGCTCGGTGCCTGGTGCACCTGGGGGATGTTGTTCAGAGGGAGGGGTTGTACTGGAGAGTATGCTGTGTATGGGGGGGTGTTGCACATGGGGTTGTTGCACATGGGGAGGTGATGCACATGGGAAGGTGATGCACACTGGGGATGTTGTGCAAGGGGGACTGATGTGCATGGGGGATTTTGTGCATAAGGGTTTGATGCTCATGGGGGGATGATGTGCATGGGGATGATCACTGGTGGGCAATAACGGGTTCGGTCCGGATCTCCAGTGCCGGTTGTTAGTTTCAATCGGTAGCAAGGGGGGGAGCAGATAACCAGGCTTACCGGTTCTGCAGCCATTTCTCCTTGGGGCAGCCAGGCACTTTTGAATTTGCCTCTCCAAGTGGCAGCCCGGCGAGGTGCCCCATAAGCCCTAGCACCAGAGCGTCTTTCCTCTGGCCACTGAAGCAGCAGCCGGCCGGAGGAACACACAGCCTCCCTGGCCCCTTTTCCTTTTAAACCCTCAGGGAGCAAGGCTAGGCAATTCTTACTCCCAGGAAAGGATGGATGAGAGCCCAATCCAATGTATGACTACTCAGAAGTAAGTGCCATGACAGTCAATGGCGCTTACTCCCAGGAAAGGGTGGATGGGAATGCAGCCTGAGAGTCCAATCCAATGCATGACTGCTCAGAAATAAGTGCCATGACAGTCAATGGCACTTACTCCCAGGAAAGTGTGATAGGGTTGCATCTTCAGAGTCCACTCCAAATTGGTCTACTCAGAAGTAAGTGCCATGACAGTCGGAAGTTTTCAATTCAGGAGAGGCATTGGCGGGACTCCCCGGGGGCCTCTCCAGGCTTTCCCTCTCCCCGGCTAGAGGTCAGGCTAAGGACAGGGAAAGCCTGGGGAAGCCCTAGAGTGCGCATGCGCCAACCTTAGAGCGTGCGCAGTGTGCCCAGGTTGGGGCCCGCCCCTCGCCCTGCCCCTCACCTCACCCACCTGCAGCCCTTCCCCCGCCCCTGACCCCGCCCCCGCACCCTGACCAGGCCTGGCCCCACCCCCTTCCAGGGAACCAGTTGTTGGGCCAGGCCGGGCCCACCTCTGGGGATGATGCGCATGGGGGGTTGATACGCATGGACACATCAAATTATGCACATGGGGGAATTATTCGCATGGGGTATGATGTGCATGGGGGGATGATGCGCATGGGGATGTTGTGCATGGCGGTGGTCCACATGGGGAACCTATGCGCATGGGGGTTTAATGCACATGGGGATTTATGCACTTGGGGGAGTGATGCGCATGGGGGACTGATACGCACAGAGGCTTGATGTGCAGGGGGGAATGATGCACATGGTGTAATGATGCGGATGGGGGAATGATGCGCATGGGGGAATGATGCACATGGGGATTGTGCATGGGGAAATGATGCACATGGGGGACTGATGCGCATGGGTGGTTGAAGCGCATGCGGGGATGTTACACATGGGGGTTGATGCACATTGGTGCAGATGCGCATGGCAGGATGAAGTACATAGGGGGATGCACATGGCAGGTTGATGTGCATGAGCAGTTCCTGTGCAGTGGAGGAATGGCGTATAGGGAATTTTACTCCCGCAACACGGGTACACTTTCACTAGTATACTCTTAAGCAAGCCCTATTATAAATCAGTGGGGCTCACTCCTGCATAAGAGGGGCAAATTGCAGCCTGAGAGACCCAAAAGACTAAATGCAGGTTAATTTGTTTATTATTCTTTATATTTTGTAGTTTCTTTACCCCCAAATCCAGAGTAACTATGGGAGCACATAAGAGACTTTATGTGCACCCATAGTTATTGCACCACCTAGTGAAAACCTATGGGAATTTCTTATTGGAATCAAAAGTTGTTCTTACACCGGAGCAAGGACTCCGCGTAGTTACTCTGGATTTTGCTCTTAGTCTGAATTTCCATTATTTCTTTTGGGAAAATTTACTTTGATATACAAGTGTTTTGGATTACTAGCATGCTTCCGGAATTAATTATGCTTGTAAACCAAGATACCACTATATATATGTGCACATAGTATCCACACACACACACGCACACACACACACACACACACACACACACACACACACACAAACACACACATTTATATATACGGTACATACAGTATGTGTATGGATATTGTCATTATATCAATGTATAAATAGATATAATTTATAAATGTTCATTTTTTAAAAAAAGGATCACAAGTTTCTTATGCATTTGTATTTTACACAGAATCCTTATGTGTTCAAAAGTAGTTTGTCAGAGAGTATGAGCTAGAAACATTGCCATAATATTTGTGAGTTTTTTTTTCAATTTCTTCTCCTGCCGCCACAACATGAAATTGTATAGCCCAGGAGGAATTAAATCACATGATCTTGGCTATATTGTCCATTGAAACCACAGAAGCAGGGGTTGGTAATTATACCAGTTTATTACTAAGGTTATATGTTTAGCTCCATTGCAGAGTTGTACTTGCCCTAATCAAAAAATGAGAGAGTCCAGCAGAAGAATTGTCCTAAAAGAGAAGTGCATCTTTAGTTCACTGTGTACCCAATGCTACTTAAATGTTCCAGCACTGATGCAGCTGCAGTACAGTTCCAGGTAAGGGAACAAATATCCCATTACCTTGAAGAAGCCTCCATGACTGCCCCCAACATCACATGTTGCAGCGCAAGCTGTATTAGTGTTGGAAAGTTGGATAGGATTGGGCCCTGTGCCTGAATACATCATGTTGGTGATAGTGAATTTGTTCTAGTAAGGACTGAATCTTCAAAATACTGTACCTTCTGTGCTTCTTCAAAAATTCTACACTACACATTTCCAATTCCTGTTGTGTTGACAGCTTCCTGTCAACAGAGAAAGCTTTTTGCTTCTGGCTGCTGCACACACACACATTCCATTTCAAACTGCAAACTCAAAGTCAAATAGAAGCTAAATACAGGATCAATAAGAAACAGCTTTAACTCAACACCATTCATCTCTCATTCAAAAAAATGTCACATATCCATGCTAGGAGGGAAATGTGTGCCAAGACAAATACATGCAAAGCAACAGCCTGGAAATACTTTAGACATATTATTTAAATTCTCAGAAGTATCTTTTTCCACATTTAAAGTAAACATTGGCATGCAAATGTAACAGTCAGTGTAATCCAGTCTTCAAGTGTATCTTCATTTGTTATGGGGATTTGCCTGGGAAAGGGGGAAAAATTAAAAGGGGTACTAAAAACAGTAAGTTTCAGCAACTCTGCAAACATTATGCAAGGGTGTGTGACACTGTCTCAAGCTGCACACACAATACAGTGGTACCTTGTAAGCAGTGGTGGGCAGATGCCAGTTCGGGCCTATTCGCCCGAACCGGATCTTCCCACCCGGCGACTGCTGGCAAACCGGCCAGAGCCGCGGCTGCCAAGAACCGCGGGGACTGGTTCAGCAGTGGCCGCCGTGTCTCCTGAAGCTCAGCTTCAGGAGACTCATTGCACCTGTGTCCAGCTGGACGCAGGCGCACTAAGTCTCCTGAAGCAGTGCTTCAGGGGACTCAGTGTGCCTGCATCCAGCTGGATGCAAGCGCACTGAGTCTCCTGAAGGACGGCTTCAGGGGACGCACTGCGCATGCGCCAAGCCTGGCGCATGCACAGTGCGGTGCGGTTGGGGCCCGTCCCTTGCCTCTCCCCGCCCTGCCCCCTCCCCGCCCCCTGACCCCAGCCCTGCCCCCTGACCCCGGGCCTGCCCTGAACTTCCGGTGAACTGGATCTTGGGCCTGGCTGGGCCCGTCCCTGTTTGTAAGACAAATGCTTTGTAAGAAGAATGCTTTGTAAGACAAACTAAAATTTCTAAGGAATTCTGCTTTGTAAGACAAACAGTGCCTTGTAAGACAAACAGTTTTGGCAGAGTTTGGCAAATAGTTTTACATGGAAAATTTGTTGTAATACAAATGAATTGAAGGATCTGCATTGTGAGCAACAGTAAAAGGTTATGGATTTGAGCTCATCTGCAGAGGAGGAGAAAAAGGAGGAGAAATCCCTCACATGAGATGAAGGACATTTGTAAACATTGGGAAATTGTGCAAAATTGTGTAGAAAAGCACCACCCAAATAAGGCTGTAGAAGTGTAAGCAATTAATCTGTTTAATGACAATGCAATGTCACATTTCCGTGAAGTCCTCCAAAGGAGACAAAAGCAAGTGTCATTAGAAGGTTCCTTGTAAAAGTTGTTCAAATAGACACCAGTGACTCTTTTTTAGGAAAATTAGTCATCCTTGGCCATAAAGGTTTTTCTTTTCTGTTTTACTGTACAGTATATTACAGTGTTTTTTAACTAATATTACAGTAATTGTTTTCCGTATTATATTACAATGTTTTGAATTCAATTACAGTATTTTGTCATCATTTTTACATACAGTTAATATTTTTATATGAATATTTTTGGGTTGTGGAACCAATCATCTTCAGTTTCCATTATTTCCTATGGGAAAATCTGCTTTGTAAGAAGGACACTGTAAGACAAACCTGCTTCCAGAACAAGTTTGTCTTAAAAGGCACCACTATACACAACTAAGGTTTGATAATTTGTTTCACCAATAGCCATTCCTAGGGCAGAGCATCTCAGAATTATCAGATCTTCACTGATATTTGACACATAGCAGGTTTCAAAGAAAAACATGGGAGCATGGGTTCTCACAAGGTACAGTTATTACCCTCACCATCTGTAAAATGGATTGCGATGGCTGCAAACCTAAACACACTTTCCTGGGAGTAAGCACCATTGAGTACAGGCTTAGGGTTACACTATTATTCTATAAAGATTTCTGTACACATGCAGTGCAAACAAGCCTGACAAATAACTTCTGGAGATGTTCTGGGAGGATTATAGCTCCCTTCCAACTCTATGTTTCTGAGGTTATGCAAGTTCAGTGAAAAATAAATTCCATGTTTTTACTCCCATGCAAGTGTTTCAACTTTCAACAACTTGTTCAAGTGGAACAACAATTCATTCCACTGTTCTTTCTGGTACTCTGTTATCATCTCTCTTTCTTGATTTTTGTTTCATTTAATTCTTTAAGCATTTATGCATAAGTTTGACATAAATGCTAGTTTGTAGTTTGTCTTTTTCTTGAGATGTCTGCTTTGCATGTAGGTGATAACCTTCCTTCAATTTTGGAAAAGGAGAGCAATATCCAAACAAGTAGTTATTATTTATTATTATTTAATTAATTTATACCCCACATTTCCTCACCTGCAAGAGGGAGTTCGTGGCTAACATCACATAAAAAATAAAACACCATTAAAATAGAATTATAAATATAGATTAAAACAACATTAAAATACAATTAAAATGCAATTAGAGTAAAACTGAACAATTAAAACAGGCTAAAAACATTTAGTAAAAACAGTAAAAAAGCAATAATACTGCCCCCCAACCTCTGCCCCATTTAAAATGCTTTTAAAAATAAAAGGATTTTAGGCTCTGCCTGAAGCTCTGTATTGAGGGAGCTTTCCTCAGTTCTAAGGGGCGGGAGTTCCAAAGCCGGAGTGCCACCACCAAGAAGGCCCCATCTCTGGCTGCCACACCTCTCACATCTCTTAGTGGCGGCACAGTCAGTAGGGCCCCCTCAGATGACCTTAGGTGATGGGTCGGATTGTACAGAAGAAGGCGGTCCCTCAGATACCCTGGACCCAAGTCATTTAGGGCTTTAAAGGTCAAGACCAGCACTTTGAATTCAGCCTGGAAATGAATGGGCAGCCAGTGTAGTCGCTGAAGCAGTGGCCCGACAGAGTCAAACCGACAAGCCCCAGCAACCGCACGGGCTGCCGCATTCTGGACTAGTTGAAGCTTCCAGACCATCTTCAGAGGCAGCCCCATGTAGAGCGTGTTACAATAATCTAGTCTCGATGTCACTAGGGCATGGGTCACCATGGCCAGATCCGAGCGACTCAGGTATGGTTGTAGCTGGCAGATCAGCTGAAGCTGAGCAAAGGCTCCCCTGGCCACAGCTGCCACCTGGGACTCCAGGAGCAGCTGCGAATCCAGGAGAACCCCCAAGCTGCAGACCTGCTCCTTCAGAAGGAGTGCAACCCCATCCAGAACAGGATGATATTCCAATACCCGAGTCGAGGACTTCCAGACCAGGAGAAACTCTGTCTTATCAGGATTTAATCTCAGCTTGTTCACTCTCATCCAGTCCCCCACTGCCTCCAGACAAAGATTCAGGACTTCAACTGCCTCCTTGGACTCAGGAGGAAAAGAGAGATAGAGCTGGGTGTTATCGGCGTACTGATGACACCTTACTCCAAACCTCCGGATGACCTCTCCCAGCGGCTTCATGTAGATGTTAAATAGCAAGGGGTATATAATGGAACCTTGTGGCACCCCACACCGAAGAGGCCAGGGTGCCGACCAAGCATCCCCCAGCACCACCTTCTGGGACCGGTCAGCCAGGAAGGAGCAGAACCACTGCAAAACAGTGCTTCCAATCCCCAACCCGGCCAACCGACCCAGAAGGACACCATGGTCGATGGTGTCGAAGGCCGCTGAGAGGTCCAGCAGGACCAACAGGGACGCACTCCCCCTATCCATTCCCCAGCGTACGTCATCCGCCAAGGTGACCAAGGCAGTCTCTGTCCCAAACCCCGGCCTGAAACCACATTGGAAGGGATCCAGAGAATCAGCTTCATCCAGGACCCTCTGAAGCTTGGGACGCCACCGCTCGACCACTTTGCCCAGCAATGGGATGTTTGAGACTGGCCGATAGTTGTTTAGGTTTTTAGGGTCCAGGGAGGGTTTCTTCAGGAGGGGGCAAACCACCGCCTGCTTTAGAGCAGAAGGCAACACCTCCTCCCTCAGAGAGGAGTTCACAACCCTCCCTGTCCATTCGGCCAGCCCATCCCGGGCCAATCTGATTAGCCAGGCTGGGCAAGGGTCCAGCGGGCAAGCAGATGGTCTCACACTACAGAGAATCCTGTCCACATCCTCAGGTTCTACAAGCTGAAAAGAATCCCAAAAAAATGGACAAAACAGGTGCCCCAGGGACATCGCTGAATGTTGTTAAAGTGGCGTCCAAGTCATGCCAGATCTGATCGACCTTGTCCGCAAAGTGTCAGGCGAACTCTCCACAGCAAGCCTCCGTGTGCTCTACCATGTCAGTGTGGGGGGCCAGATGGAATAGGCCCCGGACCACACGGAAGAGCTCTGCTGGGCGGTTCTCTGCAGATGCGATGGTGGTAGCAAAGTATGCCTTTTTAGCCGCCACCACCGCCGCAGAGTAGGCACGCCAGTGAGCCCTGGCCTCTGCCCGATCAGAAACAACATGAGTCTTTCGCCATTGTCGCTCTAAACGTCGACCTTGCTGTTTCAAAGCCCGCAAGTCCTCAGAAAACCAAGGAGCTGCGTTTGATCTATGACAGGGCCAAGGTCACTCAGGAGCGATCTCATCCAGGGCCCTGGTCATCTCCGTGTTCCAGAGATTGACCAAGGAACTGGATGTGTCGCCAGCTCTGGCTGTAGGAAAATCCCCCAGACCCCTCAGGAAACCATCTGGATCAATCAGTCTCCAGGGGCGGACCATGAAATGTGGTCCCCCGCCTGTGCAGAGGCTACCGGCTGTGATAACCCTAAATCCCACCAGGTTGTGATCTGTCCATGGCAACGGATTGATGGAGATGTCCTTCACATCCAGATCACCATCAACCTGCCCAGCAGTGAACACAAGGTCCAGTGTGTGCCCCGCATCATGAGTAGGGGCAGATATTCTTTGAGACAGACCCATGGTTGCCATGGAGGCCATGAAATCCTGAGCTGCAGATGTTTGGGGTGTTGAGTTTCTGCAGGCCTCAACAGGCCCAAGAACCAAAGTACAAATTGTGAGCTTCTGTAAACTACTCAGCTGCACCTGGAAGAGGGCGAGGAAATTCTCTTGACCAAGCAGCTGCACAGCATATGCAATTAGGCCTGTGATAGGCCAAGACCTGGTATATAAGGGGTTAACCAAAGCCTGCAAACTTGTGGGTTGGAGTTGGTTTGGAGTCGGTGTATGTTGATGGATGGAAGAATTGTTGGTGTGTTGGAGTTATCTGAAAATAAACTTGGAGCAAGAGATTAAGCTGTGCCGAGGTTTGCTTTGTGTGTGTGCGACGTCCTTGGTCGGAGCACAGAGACAGCTGCGTGAGAAGTGAAAGTTGCAGGGAGACAGGTAGTCTCCAGATTCCTTTGTAGTGGAATCACAACAGGTTATGGGGCCCAGCTGTATTGCTCTGATCATACAGCAATAGTCCGCCATGCAGACATACGAGATGTTGGACTCCGAGGAAGCTGGACCTTCCCAGGCAGTGATGCTGACTTCAGCTGTGCCGTATCCCGTCTGCCGCCTGACGGACAGGAATTATCAGGCTTGGACATTGAAGTCGGAGATGGCACTTAAGCGTGACTCGCTCTGGGAGTACGTCAGCGATCCCCCAACTTTCCTAAGAGGTGAGCATAAACACAAAGATGAGAAAGCGCAAGCCCTCATCATTCTCAGTCACTCTACTAATAGTGGCAGCACTCCCAGCTGACTTTCCCTCCCCTGAGCTTCCCCCAGATGGTAAACACATTACTACAGAGCAACAGGCGGAGCCAAGCAGCTAGGGGCAGGTTTATGTTAATTTTCCCCTCAGGAGAGAGGCACAGGCTCCAAAGGCAAGAAAAAGTCCTCAAATTGGTCCGCTGGGCTGGTCAGGAGATGGTGTGCAATTGTTATTTTCCCAGAGAGCATCTCCAATTCACAAGCCCGGCATCACTCTCCCTCAAGGCCCAAGGACTTTATACCTGAGGAAAAGAGTGAGGCCACCCAGGAGATGCAGCTGTTTTTCCTTCTAGGGAGTGTCTCCATTTCACATGCCCGGCACCACTCTCCCTCAAGGCCCAAAGACTTTATACCTCAGGAAAAGAGTGAGGCCAGTCAGGAGTTATGAACAGCTGAGTACTTTCCTATTGTGGGGATGCAGTCACAGGTAGGCCTAGGCCGCTTTGGTCTGGTTCTGGGAAACTGGATGTTCCAATCTCCCCGCCGCTACCGAATCGGTAGCGGCGGGGCGCCCCCAGAACCATGCGAACTGGTTCTGGCGCTGGCCCTTTAAATTTTGAGTTGTGTGCACTTAGCCCCGTCAGCCACTAGGGGCTTGAGGCTGGTGCACGCACCTCTCGCACCTCTCCTGCGGCCGCCCCAGCTGGCAGGGGTTTGAGGCTGCCTTGCATGCCTCGCTGCAGCCACCAGCGCCACCAGGACCTGGACGGGGGGGCTTTCCTCCAGCCTGGCACGCGCACTCCAGCCGCTGCCTGCCTGCCAGCCAGCCTGTTGCCTGCCAGCCACTGCCCGCCAGGTGGGGTCCGCCACTCCCAGGTAAACTGGCTAGGATTGCAGCCTGAGAGGCCAATCCTATGCATGCCAACTCAGAAGTAAGCCCCATTAAAAACAATGGGGCTTACTCCCAGGTAAATGGCCAGGATTGCAGCCTGAGAGCCCAATCCTGAGTCTACTCAGAAGGGGGAATGGGGATTTTTTTGCCTGGAGCAGCAAGAAGCCAGCTGAGCTGGCATCAGGAGTAGGACCTCCATCCCCTGCACCCAGGGATGATGAAGGGGGGCATCGCTCCCTCTCTCTCTCTCTCTCTCTCTCTCTCTCTCTCTCTCTGCTTCCTGGAGCAGCTCAGGGCCTGATCCATGGCATATCTACTCTGAAGTAAGGCCCAGTCCAGCATTAGGAGGAGCACCACCTTCAACCAGGGATGCTGAAGGGGGGCATCGCTCCCTCCAGATCTCTCTCTCTCTGCTGCCTGGAGCAGCTCAGGGCCTGATCCATGGCATGTCTACTCTGAAGTAAGGACCAGTCCAGCATTACTCCCAGGCAAGTGTGGCTGGAACTGCAGCCTGAGAAGCCTATCCTATGCATGCCTACTCTGAAGTAAGTCCCATGACAGTGAATGGGACTTACTCCCAGGAAAGTGTGGTTAGGGTTTCTGGGGGGCACTAACAAAAACTTTTAAAAAAAAAAATTAATTTTTTAAAATTTTTAGATTTAAAAAAAATTTCCCCTTTAAATTCTCCCTGGCCCCGCCCCTGACCCCGTCCCCGTCCCCTGACCTCATCCCCACCCCATGACCTGGCCTGGCCCTTCCCACTTCTGGAGAACTGGTTGTTGGGTGAGGCCGGGCCCACCACTGGATGCAGTGATAGGAAAATATCACCAGGTGAATTTCTACCTGTTGGCAGCATAGTCACCCCCTGTTGCTGAAAGACTCCTGTTGTGTATGGTGGAAAATTAAATAGATGCATGTAAAGATACCATTGATGGAGAAAGGGCAAAAAATAATGAAGTTTAATAGCATAATATACAATTCAGGTTGCAACTGTAATCCCCAGTTAGGCAAGCACAAATCCTGGCACAAATCATGTGCTAACCTGGGGGTATTGCAAATGCGCCACAAGACACTTCTGTGTCTCTCCCGGGGGGGGGGGGGGCAGGGTGTTAGGCCAGTGCATAGATGTGCTAGCCTCTCCACACCACCACAGGCATGGGGAGACAGATGAATTGTACTGACCTAAATTGGTTAGGATTGCACCCATAGGAATATGGTAATATTAAACTACAATATTATACGTAGATATTTTGTCCTTGCATTGCCCTTATGTTGCTGCTGGAAAGTTGGTTAGGATTGTGACCTCAATGACACTACTAGAATGATCCTTCTTAGGACTAGCATCACAAGTGACTTAAAAGCCATATTGTGAAAGAATATCCAGCTTGCCAGTGTTCCTGTCTTAGCTCTGGTGTTCGTGTTTACAAGTAGGTAGTCTGTTGACACACCATCAAAATAACCAAGCCAGACTCATTTGTCAGTGACAGTAAACTGCTGGAGCCCACTCTCACCTTGATGGGGCACCTGTTCCAAGTTTGAAGGCTGTGTTCCAACAGGTTTTTTAGAAATATCACACCAAACAGGCTGGAACAAATATGTGTCATATTTGCTTTCAGCGCACTACGCTTTCAACATGCCATCACTCAACTGTCACTGATACTGTCTGTGAGAAACTTGAGTTTATAATGTGAAAATTTCATAGACATTGGGTAAGGAAATCTTAGTGTTGTACTGCTTGTTTTAATGCAACAAGACGTTTCTCATGTAGTGTGAGTATGCACATGGTGCTTATGCTGTTGTCTGTGTCTATATTTAGGGGAGCAACATGAGCAGAGCCTCACTTGACCCAAAAGGTAAAAGTTAAAAAAGAACCAAACAATTTTTTTTAAAAAACTGTACGTTTTGCCTTTTCCAAAAAGTTTCTCTCTGCTGCTGCACATGATCTATAAAGTGCATGACACACACTCACACACAGAGAGAGATACTTTGGAGGGGGTCTTCATAGAACTTTAAGGTGAATTTTTTTTAAAAAACTCACAGGGGTAGGAGAGTGGGTTCCAGAGACTGATATTTATTAATTTCTGGGAAGGGGGATTGTCGCTTTATAAGCGGGGAGGTCTACATCAAATTTGGTGTATCTATTTCTATTTATCAGTGTATCATATCTATCTAACAGGAAATAACACTGTGGCTGCAATCCTAAACCCCAGTTAGGCTGGCGTTAAGTATCAGCACAAGTCCCATGCTGGCCTGGGGGTGTCACAAAAGTGCCGTAACATACTTCTGCACCACTCCTGGGGGTTTAGGCCAATGCACAGACATGTGCCGCCTCCCCAGGCCACCATGGGAACAGAGAGACAAGTGAGTTGCACTGGCCTAAATTGATTAGGATTGGACCCCACAGAGTCCTAATGACGTGTTGGCTAAGAGGTATGTTCACATATGTCATGAGGCTCTCTAGAGCTGATGCAGAAACAAGTAGCTCCATTGCAGGGCTACTCCACTTATGTGGGGGGAAGGGGATGAATATCCTCTTCCCCAGAGCAAGTTTTGGGAGCTGCAGCAGCTGCCTGCTGGCCCACACGATGCTACAGCAGCCATTCAGGCACAGCGGGACTCCTGTTGCCATGGGCAGCTCACGAAGGGGCTATTAGTGAATCCTGACACCAGGCTATGACATCATCACTGACTGCTAGATTCGGTGGCCATAATCCATTATGTCCTCCCATAGCCAAAGGGCAATCATGGCTCACTATGCCAAATTCAAAAAAATCTGTATATAGGAAGTTAACACTATAGGAAGCAAACAAAAAAACAGAAAACATAACGTTTTTCAACCAGCTTCAAGCCATCCCATCTCAAGGCAAAACTTTGCAGATATTCTCACATACTTGATTTTTTAAATTGTTAAGAATCTCATCACTAGCAGCTATTTTTCCTAAGCCAAAGGAATCTTGCTGCCAGATTTGTATGACATCTCAAGATCCAAGCTTTAATTGGTTATACATTGTTCCCAGAAGGTGAGATGAGATTACACAGAGCCATACATTAGGCAAAATAATTATTCTACACTTTGCCCACTCAAAGTTTCCTTATTAGTTATTCCAACAAAATGGAGCAATCTTGATTAGTTAATCTCCCTACATCAGCATTTTAGGGAGTGCATTTTTTTTTCTACTGAGCACTTCATACAAATGTTAAAAAATTTAACTACAATTAAAAAAGCAATTAAAAAGGATTATCAGAATCGCAGTTGATCTTTAATTGCTATGCATATCTAGATCTTTCTTCCATGATACACCAGATAAAAATGCTCTTAAAAACTGCTTTGTTAATAGCTTTAATTATGGAGAACATAAGAAATGTCATCCTTTTGAGGTGCATCCCATTTCTAATTGAGCCCATTTGCGGGTTGTCATTGAAAAAGTTTGTTTCGCTCCATCTTGACTAGCGACAGCTGAGCAAGCACTTTTATTGGCTTCTCTGAGTATTAGAAATGGAACATCTTAGAATTGTTCAGATAAACCTGAAGGGTGCTTCAGCTAGTGAAAGATTACCATTCTGGAGGGATATTCTAAGGAGGCCAATGGTGGGAGCCTTTGCAGAACGATGGCTGCAGGATGATGGCTTTATATACATCTGGCCAAATAACAGCCAAACTTGGCATCCATCAGTCTTGAAATACTATGGTATCGTGCTTGATGCTGCATGTGAAGCACAAAGGCCTGGGTAGATTAATATGGAGGATAGGCTGTTACCCAAGCAGCAAATCCCCCCTCTCCATGCCACTGAAATAGTCCAATGGAATGGCAGAGCCGATACAATTGGTTCCAGCTGCGTCGCAGAGCTGGGCTAAGGACAGGAGCTCACCCTGTCTTGTAGGGACCCAGGTCTCGAACCCTGGCCTACTGGTTAACAGGCACAGTGTCTTAATCACTTGCACCACCCACAGCACAGCCAAACATGGGTTCACAATTTGATCTCATGTGTTTGTGTGAGAAATATTAGAACCACATATTCACAGGGCAAAAAGCCCAATATGATTCTCACACATTTCTTTTCCATCCGGTGGAGTAGTTAGAGGAGGACGGGACTGAGGAGTCAGTCTTTGAGAGAGGTCTGCAAGGGAACCCTGTCCATCAGAGCCATTCCAGGCAGGGCTCCATTTGGCTTCTTTCACTTGGAATGGCTCCAAAGGACAGAGGTCCCTTCCATGCCTTCCTCCAAAACTGCCCCCTCCGTCCCCCTCTCGCTGCGCCACTGTTTCCATCACATTTCAGATTGGCTCCAGAAAATATCACAAGGCACTTTTAAAGTATTTTTACAGTATAGGAAACTTATACACTTTACAGTATAACAAATGTATATACTTATACACAGGAAAAAGTACACTTTTTACAATACTGTATTGGAAAATAAGGCTGAAGAAACATCTTCAGGAAGGATCTGTGATTTAGGCTCAATTTTTCATCACATTAATAAGCTTGCAGCCCAGGCTGGGCTTCCTTGGAACTGAAGACCAAGGACATTGTACCCTTCTCACCATACTTAGGTTCTCACCATACTTAGGTTCTGCATGCTACCTCTGCTGTATGAACCAGCAACTGGCCCATCCCTTTGGTTTGTAATGTACTTCTCCAGGGGGCCAAAGTGATTCAGGGGAATCTGCAGGATTAATTCCTCTACATGCTTCTTTTCTAGAATATTAAAGAATGAACAATTTTATTTTTCAAAAAGAGAAGGATTTTCCACACCCTGACTTCCTTTTACAAGGCATCAGCGCTTAGGGGGAATGCTGCTATGAGATGCAGTGACAACTATCAAAAGGTACCAATTTATCAAAAAACATTGCTTGTGACAACAAATCCCACGCCTTATTTGTAGCATGAAAAGCTGTCTTCTTTGTCTATTTTAAATTGCCGGCTGATCCATGTCACTGGGTGATCCATGGGACAAATGTGATCAGAGGGGAAGAAAAATGTTTCTCTTGCCACATCTCTGCCCTTTTTTCTTCCCATGACTGGAAGCCACATTGTCTCTGGAGGCCCCCACTGCTCTGGCTGGCTCAGGGTGACCAGATGACCTGAAAAACCCAGATTTGTCCTGATTTTTAGCCTCCTGTCCGGGTGTCCTACATTTCGGCATCATTGTCCTACATTTTGGCTTCATTTTGAAACTCCGTGATAGTGCACAGTACCCCATCATGCCATATGTCGTTGGATTTGTATTGAAGAGCAGAATTCAGTGCAAAAATTAGTTTTGCGATATCTCCTTCCTATCAAAAGTTATGGTCAAAATACCGAAAAACAAAACAAAAAAATACATTTTTGGCAATTTTTTTTTTTCAGCGGGTAGGAATTTTGGCCTTGGGGTTCAGGAATTTTGGATTTGGCATCTGGTCACCCTGGGCTGGCTGGCAGAAGGGTGGGCGGATGGGTGGGGTGAGGCACAGGCAGGGTGGAGGAGAGTGCTCCTTCCAGGTGCTCCATGGGCACGGGGGCGGGGGGGCTGTAGTGGCCATGGGGGCACCAGAGGAGTGTCAAAGTGGAGGCCTCTGGTGCCAGTGTTCCTCTGGCACCCATACAGAAAACATCCCACGCTAGACTCTCGTTATACCACTGTTCTGAGCAGGGCCGGATTTAGGATCTATTTCACTCTCTCCTTGCCTTTCTCCAAACCTATGACAGCTTTACCTGCATACTTCATTCTCCTGCTTGCCACTTTGAGCAGAGGTTAGGCCACATGCTCATTCAGGGTCACTTTTGTGACAGCCACAAAGGGCAAAATCCAGAGCAGTTACGGGTCCACACAGTTACATCACCCTTTAGTGTTATCTTATGGAAAGTCACCTTAACTGCTCCGGAGCAAAGTGCTTAATTTGACTTTAGGATATGGGCCAAAGTGTGTTATGCTTTTGTGATATGCATATGTTTATGTTCTGTGTGAATGTGCATTCCATAATGTGCATAATGTGCACTGTGAGATTGGGCTGTGAGAAAAATATGTGTCATAGTGGTTAGAGTGTTGGTGTTGGACATGGTCCAAAATTACTCAGGTTCAAAACTCTGTTCCTCTTGCTGAGTAAGCAGGTGCCAGTCACCATCTCTTAATTCAAACTATCTCACAGAATTACTATTGAAATACAATTATTGGGGAGGCACATGTATCCTGGTCTTCATGTAAAAAGGGTAGATAAATGATAACAAAAAATAGATAACAATAAACACAAATGATAACAATAAACAGACATTATGACTATAATGGGATCTGCTTTTTCTTACTTCCCTTATTGGTCTCTAAAATGTCGTGTATGTCAACTGCAACACCTGTAGTTGCTCTACCTGTTGGGATAAATATGTAACCCAGATGTCTTATTTGTACATGGTACCTGTCTGCTTATTATTATTATTATTATTATTAGCATTAGCATTAGTACTTTGCAGTATTTTTACCATATCTTCTCACCAAATGTGATCAAGGCAGCTTTATGACAGAGACATGTTCTTCAAAATGTAACCATAATAAATTGAACAGAAAAGCAACCAATCAATTTCTTCCTCTATAAAAGCAGAATCAAAATATCAGCGACAGTCAAATTAATAGGAGACTATAATATGATTCTGACAAAGATAAAGGAAATGAAAATTATGTCTATCAGACAGTTAAAAGATTAAAACATATGGGCCAGATGAACATCTCTGGTATGTTCTGTGGATGAAGAGACTGGAAATGCTACAAACATGTCTGGTTGTCACCTGCCAACCTGCCCGTAGGTCCTTGGAAATTGGATGGATCAACCAATCAATTGTGCATGTGAGTGGCAGATGCACCATAATTGTTGCTAATAAGATCACACAGATATAGTCTAATGCATGGAAAACCTCTCCAGTAGCCAGAATGTCCGTGATCTCCTCCATCCAAGGTATCAATTTAAAATTAAAAGACAATGCTGATGACAAGGTCAGGCAATTTCCTCTGTAGAAATGTGTTGTTTTCCCCCAGAATTTAGCTTTGTTCAAGTCGTACTGTTGGGGCTCTGAGCTGCAGGCACATACAGCAAAGACTCTCCTCTCCTGTTCTAATAACAAAAAGCTCACTTTCCCGCTCACCACACCTCCCCTTCCAAAATTCTACTGATCATTATATTGCCATGGCAACTGCCTCTTGCTGGCACTGATCAAGAAAGAAACATGATTTGGGATTTTAATTAATTGCTTGAAAATGGAAATGTAACAGTGACTGGCAGTTCAACTGAGCACATTTCATATGGTGCGTGAGCCTGGAGTGGCTGAAACACTTCAGCCACTTTGCTGACTGTAGCACATATTCTTCTTTTACCCTTAATAGCCACATAAATGTATTCTGCACCCAATAATAAAAATCCCCAAGTGTTCTCTTTTTCTTGTCTCCTCCATTCTTAGGAATCAAACGTTCTTCCCTCAGATAATCTGTTATAGAAAGCACTCATAAAAGCTACATGATGCAAGGTGCTTGGATATTCTGTAGATTTCATTTGAGTTCAAATTAGTTGTGGAGAGGTCTCAATGAGTTCAATAAAGAGGCACTGTGAGACAGGGTATTTAAACCTGTCTCACATACTGGTTTCACAAATTACAATGTACCCTTGAACTGTTGTTAATGCTTCTAACAGTGAAATCCAATCCTCTGGTTAGACCAGCACAAGTCTGGCATAAGTTCCATGACTTTTGGGACTTGGGATGTTGCGAAAGTGCCATAAGACACTTCTGCATCATTCCTTGCCTGGTTAGCCCAGTGCACAGCCATGTGTTGGTCTCCCCACACCACTGTGGAAACAGGTAGATAGGTGAGTTGTGCTGGCCTAAATTGGTTAGGATTGCACCTTGAGAGATAGATGTAGTTCTGAAGCAATTTAAATCAGGAAAATGACAGAGGGGAGTGTTAAGCATGCTATTTCCATTGCAACTCCCTCAATTCTGACTATGCCTATTCACAGTTGCATTGAAATTATTTTTTAAATAAACACAATGTAAAAATGTGTAAGCATAGCATCTAATTTTGCCCTACTTTGTTTTACAAGTTAATCTCACTTATGTGCGTGGAACCAAAGATGTCTGAACTATGGTGTGGGTCTCCCTCACTCCAGTGTGCTCCTCCTGCAATCTGAAATCACTGTAGTATGTTATTTTTTTTCACCAGAAGCAATTTCTCTATTTCCCTACTGGTGACTCTATGTAGTAGAGGCAGAGGTTCTTCCATGGAAGACCACGTTCTTGTGACCACGAAAAGGAAAAGGAACATTAGTTAGCACATTGATCTTTGATGCTGAGGTTCACCACAAAAGTAAGTACAGTGGCACCTCACATAACAAATTTAATTTGTTCCGGAGGCATGTTTGTCATGTGAAATGTTCTTTACAAGAAGTGGATTTTCCCATAGGAAATAATGGAAACTCAGACAATTGGTTCCAGGACCCAAAAAATATTCGTATAAAAATATTAACTGTATGTAAAAATGATGACAAAATACTGTAATAGAATTCAGACCATGCATTCAGTGTGGATGATCCTATGAAGTCTACTTAGGCTGCAGTCCTAAAGACACTTTCCTGGGAGTAAGCCCCATTTAACACAATGGGGCTTACTTCTGGGTAGACATAGTTAGGAGGCTGCACTCAAAGACACTTTCCTGGGAGTAAGACCCATTTAACACAATAGGGCTTACTTCTGGATAGACATGTTTAGGTGGCTGCAATCAAAGACACTTTCTTCTGTAATCAGACACTTTAAAAGTATTTCCCCACTTTCTCCTTCTTTTCATCCTAAGCCTCTCTCTCCCCTGCTCTCTTCTGGCTAAACCCTGAGCTGCTTCCCTCTTCTCCACTGCTGTTCTCTCCCTCTGTCCAGCAGACACCCGGCCTCAGGAGGAACAGCGCAGAAGTGTTGCTTTTGCTATGGGCAGGCGTGCTAGGCAGCCCTGACGCTTTTTAAAAGGGCTGCTGACCAGCACATCTGCCCCAACTGCCAATGAGTGTGTTTGTTACGTGAAGTACAGTTTGTTATGTGAAACAGAAGCCTAGAGAAATTTTTGTTTGTTACGTGAAACATACTTTACGTGAGGCATTTGTTACGTGAGGGTGCCACTGTAATATATATCTGTTCCTTAATAATCCATAGTGTAGTCATAAATGTGGGATTGCATGAGTTTATCATGACACCCCCTAGGGCCATGGCTCCTTAGCCCCCGAAGACCTTACAAGAAACCAATCAATTTTAAATTTCCTCATCATGATGTTTTTCCCCTGCCACATATTCATCCTGTCTAAACTGTTATGATTCAATTACAGATTTAGTTCATATCATCCCAATCTCTGGGCATGGGTTGCCATAATTTAAAAATTTTTTAATTTTGAATTTTTTTAAAATTCCAGACAAATGTAAAATAAATATTAGAGTGCTGATCTATACTCAGAAATATGCCCCAGTATTTTCTATTTGGACTTACTCACAGGTAACTTACAGTGGATTATAGCCTGTAGCATATCTTAGGCAAGTTCTAGAAAGACAGCATCCTGCACACAGACACATACTCCTAGGCAAATTTCTCAGTCTCTTATTGAGCCTGACACTTCCTCTCAGTTAAGACTTAAAGGCAGTTTCAAATGCAGCACCTGGATGCTCCTGCGGATGATATCACTGCTCTTCCTGTAGTAGGAGTCCTGGAGGTCCTTCACTACACCTCTGTAATAAAGTCCATTTTAAGATAGTGTCAGTAGTGTCAGAAAGAAATGAGTAGTGCAATCCTAAATTGTTCTGGAGCAGGTAGGCTGACATGCCTCTGTCTCATCAAGAGCTTCATTGGGGCAGCTACTTGTCATGCCTGCCACTATCTGTCTCACTCACCAGCTCGACTTCTATCTCCTCTTGGTTCTCAGTGGTCATCTTTACCTCTTAATTAGGTTGCCTTCTTGAAGAACGACAAGTAGTCAGGTAAGTAACTTTCAACAAGATTCTTTCTTTACTCTTTTGCAGAGGTACATAAACTTAGCGGTTACAGTTCGTTCTCTTTTCTTTCAGGTTATAACAAATCCAAAGACAACATGGGAAACACCAGGAACTCAACCTCTCAACTAGTAGGTAAGTAATCAGGTAGGTATCAAACGTCTTCCTCAACTCTAATGCTCTATTCCTTTTTCTTTTACAAGTTTCTTTTCAAAGGCTTCTTCCAGACCTGGATCCCCAGGCCTGGGCAACTCCACCATGGACAGCAGCAGTCCTCCTCTCTCCTTTCTCTGCTTGCACTCCCCTCCTCCAGCTGCTTCCTCCCTATATATCCCGACCTCCTCCCCTCCCCTTCCGGGTCCCTTCATCCATTCTCCTTTTTCCCATTGCGCGGGAGACACCCGGATTGGGTCTGGCAGAGATCGGTCTCCCAGAGTACATCCATGTTTTCTTATTCATACATAGCCTGAGCAAGTCCCAATAGGCTTCAGACCAAGTCTCTCTTTCTCCCTCGGTCGACGCCAGCACCTCTGCCCGGACATCTCTCCTCCTGACAGGCTCACTCATCAAATCCTCCTGAGGTTCCACACTACTGCAGTACTGCGAGGCTTGGAAAAACTTTTCCCCTTCCCTTTGGTAGGACTTCAGTAGCCCTAATAGGTCTGCTTTGTTCTGTGCCACTTTTGGAGACAGCACAGATCCAAGCAGACACGAGCAGCCAAATGTAGCTCTGTGCCGCTTGGAGACTGGGGTTGGCAGTCCCACGTCCCCTTCCCTACCTGACACCTCAGGATCGCCCTTCACTATACCTGGAACATCCTTTCCCACCTCCTCACCTAACCCCTGCCTTTGCTCAGATAGTGTGGAGGTCCTCGGTTATGCTACAGTGGTATCCATATTCAGCCTCCATAGGCTGGTGCATCTTTGTGTCCCAGTGCAGCTTTTTACCAGAACAGCGCAAACATGCTTTATGGCATTTTTGCTACTGTCTTTGGCCAGCGAAAGGAATTTGCATGGCTTCATTGAGGACTTCCAAGTGCAATGAAGAATATTTGGACAGATGGAGATGAAATATTTGGAGGAAAGACCGTCAGGCTCTTGGTATAGGCTGAGAGATAGAAGCCACTTAGAATTTTGTCTGTGAGTCACTGTGGCTCTGGACCATCCACGCTACTAAATGGAAAACAGACAGCTTGGTGGTTTTGTTCCGAAGTCCCCTGTCCTTTCTGAAAGATGAAGAACTTATCTGAAATTTTATTGCAACAACAAATAAAAACACATTCAAAAAAAAACATGGCTGTTTGTTTACCCTTCTCCAAATAAATCAAGAAATGTTAGACTCAAATTATAATAAAACCTTACAGTTAAAATGGTAAAAGTGATACATGTTGACCCTTGGTATTTGTGGGGCATTTGACTCTTTCTGTATCCCAAATCTACAGATACTGAAATCTACAGGGCCCACAGTAGACCTATATGACCAGAAGTACCTTCTGGTTGTGTCTGGAGCTGTTCTGAGGTGCAAAACGTCCGCACTCAGCCTCCTCACACCTCTAAGAGGCATTTGCAATTTCTCAGCAAAGAAACTTTTATAAGTTTATGTATGAATCTTAAAAAATTTAAATCTATGCCAGGAAACCTGCCAAGAAACCAAAAATGCCTTTTAGAGGATTCAGAATATCACCAGATGTGAGTGGCAAGCATTTCCAGCAACATCTTGAGGTTCTCTGTGGGCTTTCAAGGCATGGAATCAGAACACGCATTGGGTCAAATCTGAGAATTTAAAACCTGTGGATAAGGAGGATTCATCAATCAGCCCATCAATCACTGTCCTGATTTAAAATGTCTTAAGGTCCAACTGAAACACTTTTCTTTGTTTCTTTTACTTTGGAATCAGTTGACAGAAAAGAAAGCATAGGTCTAGTTTTATCCTCCATCAGTCTTTTATTTGATGGATAGAGCCAGCCCAGACCCCTCCAAACCCCACTAATAGCATCTGCATCGAAACACACCAGAATCTGCTGGGCTGTTGACTGGAACAAGCTGATCCAGAAATTAATCAGCATTTTTATTCCAGGAAATGGCTACTGTAGGTACAGCTCACACCTTGAGCAGTGCGATACCAAGGAATGCTTACCACATGGGCTCTGTGTCATACTGCATCATAGGGACATGATTTGTTATGAATCACAAAAGGAGCAAAACATCAAGAGGTTCTTTGTCTCAGGGCTGGTAATGAAGAAAAAAAATCAAAGGAAAGTACTGAAGCAATCTGACCTACACTGAGCTGATTGCTACAGCTGGTTTGCAGTGACTCACCAAGCTTGTGAAATAGCTTAATTGAGTTGGCTGCCTCCACCTCAGGTGGATAACACTCCTGGAGACAAAACAATATGCACTACAAGTTTTTACAACTTCAGAGAAAGGAGCTACTGATACGGTTGGTTGCCAGATGTCCAGATTTGGTCAGCACTCCCGTGGAAGTGGCTGTCTCCTTGGATGTGTAATGTCTAGGAACAAAATGTTAAAAAAAAATTGAGGGAAATCTTCCAAATGTTTTGCTTTGCCCCACAAAAAATGAAACCATTATGCGTAACTCATGAAGTGAAGGGAAAAAAATAACTGATATTTGATGTCTTTGACTTCCCTGTAATGTTAGTTCCCTGAAGATCAATAGGTGCTAAATAAATGCTCCTGGATTTGTTGCTTGTTTTATATTGCATAAACTAGTTGGGTAGTGGCAAGTACCTGAAAAGTTTCAGTTCATGGTGGTGTGCTACATTCATATTGGTGTATTACAAATTATGCAGACAGGAAACATGATAACATTTAATCATTTATTTTCAAACAGTTTTTGACCACCATTAACACATCTCAACTATTAGAAATGAATACCACAGGTTGATTACATTGTATATTAATATGGTACTATTCCCCCCTCCCCCCAAAAAGCTCATAAAAATTATTTGTGACATATGGGTACATGTGGAGATGTGGTGTTGAAGAGCATGGATTTTTAAGAGTTTGTACAGGAAAGCTGAGGAGAGGCCATCTTGGGTATCTAGAAGGTCAGGATAAAAATGCTGTAAATGCAGACATGCCCAAAGTTTCAGAACATACAGGCAGGCAGGCAGGCAGGCAGCAATTCATTCCATCCACAAAGCTATCCAAAAAAGACTAAAGCAGGCCTCCGTCAGTCTTGAAAGACTATGGTATCATGCTCAGCACTGCATACGCTGCATGTGAAGCACGAAAGCCTGGGTTGGATTGTTATGGAGGATAGGCTGTTACCCAAGCAGCAAATCCCACCTCTCCACACCACTGAATTAGTCCAATGGAAAGGCAGAGCCAATATGATTGGATCCAGTTGGCGTCGCAGAGCTGGGCTAAGGACAGGAGCTCACCCTGTCTTGTGGGGCCAACCCAGGACTCGAACCCTGGCCTGCTGGTTAACAGGCACAGTCCTGTACTGACCTGAGGGTATCACAAGACTGCCATAAGCCACTTCTGCCCCACTCCTGGGTGGGGGTTAGACCACTGCACAGCCATAAGCCAACATCCCACACCACTGTAGGAAGATATGTCAGGTGAGTTACGCCAGCCTAAATTTGTTATGATTGCACCCTAAATCATAGAAAACTGACAAAGATGGAGCTATATGAGCAGTCAAAAACTGCCTGAAGGAGGGCCAACCCATCCAGAATTTCGCCAACTTGCTCACCAACTTGCATCACCTCTGCCTAGAGTCCATTCTTCACCTTCAGAAGTTTCCACACACTGGGAGTACAGTGGACAGGTTTTTGGCAGGTGCCACTTTATATGTAAACAGTCCTTTGTCAACTGAAAATCCAGACTTTTGGGGAAACTTGTCCTTCATTTTGGCTTCTAGCATCCGATCACCCTGATATGTGGGCAATGAATATATTATGTACAGTGGTACCTTGAATAAAGAGCATTTTGTGTAAAGAGCAAAATTTTCTCAGAAATTTTGACTTGCTTAAAGAGCACTGTCTTGAATAAAGAGCACTTCTGAGGAAGTTTGGAACAGGCTTCCATGGCATGGGAACTCACAGGTGGGACAAGGAGACTAGCTTGAGCTACAGTGGAGCCCTGGGCAAAGTTTAGAATAGGCTTCCATTGCCAGGGAACTCATGGAGGTCGGGGGGAGCAGTCTGAGCCAGGTTTGTATGTGGGATCTCTGTGTGGCAGCGTGGAAGGTGTGCCTTATCAATGTTCTAGTGCTGCTCCCCAACAGCAGCTTGGGAATGTAAAAGTTGCACAAAAAGACAGATTCCATTGAGCCAATGGATAGTACTGACTCCATAAGTGATTGTGAAAGAGCACAATCCTAACCATGACTACTTAGAAGTAAGCCCCATTGTGTCCAATGGGTTTTACTCCCAGGAAAGTGTCTTTACAATTGCAGCCAAAATCCTCCTCCTCTCTATAACACTCACACCAGCCAAGAAGGTTTTCAAAGGTACAGTACAGTTCAATACTGTACAGTATTTTCTTTATTGCAGTGTGTTTGTATTAGTGTATATTACAGTGTTTTGTATTATGTTACAGTGTTTTGTAATTGTTTTTATATACAGTTAATATTTTTATATGAATATTTGTGGGTTGGGGAACCAATCGTCTAAGTTTCCATTATTTGCTATGGGAAAATCCGCTTCACATAAAGAGCGTTTCACGTAACAAGCATGCCTCTGGAACAAATTAAACTTGTTACGTGAGATGCCACTGTATTTGAATGATTGTTATTTACTGAAGAAAGTCATGAGAAAAGCAAAAAACAGTTTGAGCACCATATCACATGTAAATCAACATCAGGGAAGACAATTTTAGCCTTTAGACCAGCAGAGAGAGGTTGAGAGAGTGAAGTATGTGTTGAAGGAATGAGTTCTGGGTATAACTGAAATGTGTTGAAAGAGCAGAACTTTCAGAAAATGAACCATCAGAAATTGGGGAATACCTGTACTGCACATCAAGGGAAAAAAGTATGCTGTGAAGTACGTTGAAGCATTATCTTCTCTAGCAGATTGGCAAAGGGTTTCTCAGTAACCATAAATTTAAAAATGCAGAATGACACACATTTTGACACACCTAATGTTTTGGTTGGTGGTTCAGGCAGAATAAAGTAAGAAGGAAAACTGAGGAGAAATCTAGTCAAACAAGTGAATGGAACCCCAGGAATAAGAGTGGATATTTACATTTATTAATGCTTTTTTAAGTTGTTTTCTCTGTCTTTTGGCTTGGATCTGCAAAACACTGTATTGACCCAAACCCCACTGAAATAAAAGGGGTTGGGCTGGCAGAGCTGGCTGAAATTTACAGCTAATAGTGCGAACCTAAATTGGTACAACGTAACTCAAGCAACCTAATTGATTTGAAACAGTAGTGCCGAGCCAACTTATATACATGCTATTTACCCTGACAGCCATTTCACGTGCCCTAATTGATGAGCACAAAATGGCTCCTGTATGCTTACTCAGAAAGCAAGACATATATCTATGGCAGGAACACTTTGCAACCTTGATGGCTGTAAACGTGCCATGCAATGCAGAATTTAGCTATCAAAGATGGAATGTAGCTACATATGCAGAAGTCAGACTGTCTTAGATTTTCTTCAGAGTAATTCTTGAGATCATGTCTGTAGCCATCATGGCTGTGAGAGAAAAAGTGAAACTATGCAGGTAGAATGCATCACAATAGAAAAAGGAAACTTACAGTGTAATTCAAGGAGTGCTCTGGGCTGGCTGCTTACATAAAGCAAGGATGCACCATCCTGGTCAGAGGGCAGGGTGACCATACAGAATGGAGGACAGAGTGCCTCTGCCTTAACCATTGCATAGAAGAGGGAATTTAGGCAGGTTTAGCTCATCATGGAAGAGTTTAAAAAGCAGCACCTGCCTAAATTCCCTCTTCTATGCAGTGGTGAAAGGTAGAGGCACTCTGTCCTTCAGTCTATATGGTCACCCTGGTTCAGAGGCTGCACTGGCACATGGAGGTGTGCCAGTCCATGGAGGCTGGACTTAGCCTTCATGGCAGGAATAGACCAGGACCAACCAAGCTCTGACAATGTAGAGATCGGAGGGGGTTGAGGGAGGACAGGATGGAGGTGGATGCTGTGGTATGGGCAGAGGGGGTTCTGAGGATGGGCAGGCAGGGCTGGGACCAGGTGATTGGCCAGATCCCAACTCTGGTCCTGGAGTGGCATGCTCACATCTATTTGGTTCTATGCCGCTTGGATGCAGGACAGATATGTCAGCCTGCCTGCTGTAATGCTTCTCAGGATTGCACTGTTGGTGTAACACTAATTTCCACACCAGAAACTATTTGTTGTAGCTGCATCTATTTGGGATGAGCCACAAGCAGGCCACTGTCACCAGTGTGTTGCCTCTAGTCACTGCCTGAGAAGTTATACTATGGAAGAATCGCAATGGTCTTTAATTGCTTTTTGGGAAGTTGTCAGCAATAGAGTGTTAATAAACAGTATAACGTCTTCCCAACATTTGCTTTAAGCAATTTTTTCCACATTTTATAAGGGTTACAGTCTCACAACCAGTTTTTTTTTAGTTTTTTTGGTTTTGGAGTTTTGTTTTGTTTTTTCCTCTGGTAAAAAAAACAATGACGTGAACAGCTGTGACGGAAATATCTGCACAGAAAGTAATAATTAGTTTGTGTGACCATGCTGAACCTGGTCCAGAGTTCATGAGTGAGTCTTTTGAGGACCTGTGAAATTGTTTCATTCACTTGCTGCAGGAGAAGCTTGCCTCTCCCACTGTTAACCAATACCCTAAATCTCCCAAGTAGCAAGATAGCGTGAGAGATGCTCACCCTCCACTTTCAGAGATGAATAGGGTAAGAAAGGTTCTTCATTAAATACCTCTTCAGACCTCCTGTTAATTCAGTTAAAAATAGACAAAGAGCCCAATCCATCCCGTCCTTGCTGATTCAGCCACTCCATCAGAGTTCATGCTGCATCCCATGGCTGGGACCTGTAAATGCCAGGTAAATTGGGGGCAGATCCACTATCCTTACTAGTATGAACCCCTAAACAGACAGACAAATCTACTGCTGCCTCACCCTCCTTACCACCACGTTATTTAGAAAAGGAGCCAAGTGGGCAAGGACAGATGCAGCATGTTGAGACAAGGTGGAGCACAGCAATCTGGAGCTCTTGGTATGCTCAGCTCATCCTGTATATTTCAAACACAGAGAAGCAGCTCCCAAATACTGAACCATGGAGAGTTACAGAATTCTTGAAAAAAGCTCATTGCCCTATACAGTTTATAGTATTTGGCTTTAATAGGAAGCTATGGCCAATCACCCATTAGGTCAAAAGAGCCACTAGTCAAAAACATTTGTGATCTTCAGACATGGAGACCGGAGGTAGAATTGGAGCTTCTTGGAAGGGGCAGGGGCAGACACCTGATATATTCCCTCTGTGGGTTCCATGCCTGTGTGTAGCCCACTCAGCAATAACACCACACATCATTGCCAAAACTCTGAATTGCTGCATGTCACACTGTTGCTCACCTGAATGCTTTCTTAAGCAGATGGCTTGGTGAAGAGGAAGTGGCAGCTGCAGACCTAATGCAGCTTAGTGAGCATTTTGAGTTTCAGTGGCAGCAGGTTAGGGTGACAGTAAGCCAATATAGGTGTGGAGAACCCACTCTGCCAGGTGTGTATGGAGCTTTTCAAGGGGAGGGAGAAGTTTGATACACACAGCCACATACATTAAGACAAGCAACACTCAAAAATGATAATTGATAAGCATTAGTACAGTATGTACTGTATAGAGAACAGAGCTTTTCTTTGACTACAATGTGAGAAGGAAGTTATCTTTTACCTTAAATCTATTTTCCCTGCAGGCAGATATAGATATCTGAAATTGCTCTGTGCAATGTTTTGCATTAATGTGCTTATTTTTAAAATATGTACTCCCTACTAACTGAGTAACACACTTTTTCCAAGTGCTTCTCCTCTTAGTCTGGGAGAAACTGTCCCTTTTGTCCATCAGAAATGGATCAGTGTAATTGGTTTAACTGCTGTATTCATGATTTTTAAAAATTGTTGTGTATACCTTTTCTCAAAAAAATTGATCAAACAATAAAGCAAAAAATAATTTTTGATGCCAAATAAATAAAATGATGGTTTCCTCTCTATGATCTGTCTTCTACCCTTTCATTTTTTTCTCTCCCACATCTGCTTCTGTGCCTTATTTCTAAAGATTCTCTGAAGTTGAGGCTCTGAAGATCTGGCAACACTACAAAGCGGTGCCTGGCCTGCTGCAGGTCAGCTGAGAAAAAAAATCCATGGCAAAGGGAATAACTTTGGTTGCTTCTGAGTTATGTGTATTTTTTTCTGTTTTTCTGTGTCTTTTGCCCTTAAGGCTACTTTCTTTTGGCGGGCATTACCTGTTGATCATACCTCTTCAACTATAATTATTGCAGACAGTTTTTTGGCTCCTAGTGCTGCTTCACTGGTTACATAAATCTTGCAAATTATTACCACAATGCTAAACAATAATTACTCACAAACCCTGACATGCCAAGAGGTGTATTAATTTGATAATTTAATAAACACTTTGCTGCATATAACTATAATTATTGCTTCCAAGTTGACGCATACTCCATCCATCTTGATAGGTGCATATTTAAGGTGAATATGTTTGTGTGTATGTGTGTGAGATGGCAGAATGGTGCTGGGAATCAGACAGTTAAACATTTGAAATTAATGCAGTGAGAATCTGCTACAATGACCAGAATAAATGTCCTATTGAATTTGTTCTAAATTCTGGATATTCTTTTGGCAGCTAAGGATGAGACATCCATTTGATGTAAAACTGCTCATTCTTAGATTGACAGATGAGGATAACATAATTAAACAATTAATGCCCCACACCTATTCCCTTTTTAAGCCCTCTTACACCCTACAAGTAGAGGTGGGTTTCTTTGGTGAAATAAAAACATATAACACTGTTATCTGTACTACTTATTTTTAAAAAGCAAATGTATTGAAATAATAAAATGGTTCTCTAAAACCTCTGCAGAAATGCATCTGCTAACACTATACCACTTATATCGCTTCCCTAGTATATCATCTATTCAGCAGTTAAGATGCTGTGCTTGTCAACCAGCAGGCTGGGGTTCGAAACCCAGGTGCTACAAGGCAGAGTGAGCTCCCATCTCTTGCCCAGCTCCTGCCCAACTAGCTGTTTGAAAGCATGGAATTTCAAGTAGATAAAAAGGTACCACTGCAACAGTAACAGTGTTCTATGTGCCTCAGTGTATAGTCACGGCAGCATCTTTGGACAATGGTGGCTTTTCAGCTTAGAAACAGGGATGAGCACCACACCCTGCAGTCAGTCACACCTAGCAGTACAACCTGTGGGAAACACTTTTACCTACCTAGTACACTTTAAAAGTAATTATAATTTAAATCACTTAAAAATTGATCAAACAAACTAAAAAGCAAAAAAATGATACCAAATAAATAAAATGATGGTTTCCTCTCTATGTTTCTAAGAGTGCAATACTATCCCTGTCTACTCAGACATAAGCCGCATTATAGAAAATGGGGCTTACTTCCAAGTCAGTGAAATTAGGATTGCAACCTATGATGATGGTTTCCTGTCCTAATTATATATCTTTAATCATATATTATATATTAAATCATAAAATTATGATTTATAAAAATGTCCCCTTGGAATAAAAAAACACAACTAACAGTTTTCTGCACTACTAATTTTGGAAAACATCAAAACTCAAGGAAAAAATATATATTTTCAACCATCTCTCTCTATAGGTCTTAGCTGGGCAGAAGTCTGAGTGGACCCAACAGCGTATAGGCAGGCTGAAAAGCTTGTATGGGATATTGTCAGCAACATTACCATGGATAACTATTCCCTGCCCACCCCAGACATGCTTACTGGCATCCCCAATCCCCACCTATTTTCTGCCCTAATACTTCACTCCAGTGGCGTCACCAGGGTCTGCCTCCTCAAAAGTAAGCCCATTAAGTGCAGGAAAGTACATTAGTATTGCAGCATTGGCGTCCTAGCCTGCCTCCTCAAATGTAAGCCCCTTTACCTTCAATATACAGTGGCGCCTCATGTAAAGAATGCCTCACGTAAAGTATGTTTCACTTAACAAACAAAAATTTCTCTAGCATTCTGTTTCACGTAACAAACTGTGCTTCATGTAAAGAACACATTCGTTGGCAGTTGGGGCACACGTGCTGGCCGGCAGCCTGTTTAAAAAGCGTCAGGGCTGCCTAGCATACCAGCCCATAGTGAAAGCAACACTTCCATGCTGTTCCTCCTGTGGCCGGGTGTCCGCTGGGCAGAGGGAGAAAAGAGCAGTGGAGAAGAGGGAAGCAGCTCAGGGCTAGCCAGAAGGGAGCAGGGGAGAGAGAAGGAGAAAGTGGGGAGACACTTTGAAGGTGTCTTGGATTGCAGCCTTCTAACCATGTCTACCCAGAAGTAAGCTCCATTGTGTTAAATTGATCTTACTCCCAGGAAAGTGTCTTTAGGACTGCAGCCTAAG
This sequence comes from Cryptoblepharus egeriae, assembly GCA_030015325.1. NCBI lineage: Eukaryota > Metazoa > Chordata > Lepidosauria > Squamata > Scincidae > Cryptoblepharus > Cryptoblepharus egeriae. Next base: position 42,921,296 of record JAREYC010000008.1, read on the forward strand.
TAGACTTCATAAGATCATGCACATTGAATGCATGTTTTGAATTCAATCCCAGTGTTCTGTCATCATTTTTACATCCAGTTAATATTTTTATATGAATATTTTTGGGGTTGTGGAACCAGTCGTCTGGTTTATGGAAAATAATGAGTTTCCATTATTTCCTATGGGAAAATCAGCTTCTTGTAAAGAACATTTCACATAACAAACATGCCTCCGGAACGAATTAAATTTGTTATGTGAGGCGCCACTGTACTTACTTTTGTGGTGAACCTCAGCACTTTTCATGTAACAAACATGCCTCCAGAACGAATTAAATTTGTTACGTGAGGCATCACTGTAGTTTTGAAATTATAGTTAAGTACATGAGAGCAATATGAATGTTTTTAGCTTTTGTTTTAACATGCCCTTCATTTGCCCTCCATTTTGCTTGGATGTCCTACTTTTTGGGGGTCCTTGTCCTCTTCTTTCAGTTCTGGCATATGGTCACCCTGCCTGAGAAGGAAGTTCATTCCACCTTGCACTTATCCCATTGAAAGTGAAACGCTATATTGATTATTAATTTAAACATTATATTGATAATTATTAAATTTAAAAGTATTAAATATACTTTAGCACATATAATTTAGCACATATAATTTATGAATCTTTAAGAATTCCTTGAGGAGTGGAGAAGTGCCACTGGACTGGAAGAGGGCAAATGTAGTCCCAATCTTTAAGAAGGGGAAAAAAGAAGACCCGGGAAATTATAGGCCAGTCAGTTTGACTTCAATCCCTGGGGAAGATAGTAGAACAAATGAAAAAGCACACAATTTGTGCACAACTAGACAAGTACTGGGTGATCAAAAGAACCCAGCATGGAATTACCAAGAATAAATCTTGCCAGACAAATCTGATCTTTTTCTATTAAATTTCGGTATACAACTTAAAATCAAATTAAAATTACAGTTAAACAAAACCATTTAAATGAATAAATTTGAAGTTGTCTTTTTTAAAACATGAACATAAGAAAAATGAATAACATTTTTGGAAGTACCTAGCAGAAGGCCACCAAGGGGCTTTTTCCCATGGATTGCTGTTACTGAAAAATATGGACCAGGACACAGTAAGGAGTACCTGAGTATCTACACATGACAAACATAAATACTGGAAATTTAAAGTTTTGCCACAATAGCATTTTACTCAAGTTTAGAAAGAAAATTACACTTTGAACATTGCAGTCAATTCTGAAAATCCAAAAATAAATTCACAAACTAATTCTTAGGCATTTCACCCCATTAGCATGTGTGCATATATATGAACATCCCTGAAATGCTAGAACCCACTCCCCAAACTGAGAATTCATGGATAATTTTAAGTATTAAACTCTTTTAAAGAACTTAAGGTAAAAATAACCCCAAAAGTCAAACTTCCATACCCCTCTTACAGTACTAAAGAAATCTTTTTTTTCCATTGGACAGTGCTACTGTGCTGGCTAAGGGAGGGCATTGCTGTTTTAATCATTTAAATCCACCAGTGTCAAGGTAATTACTCATGCACTTAAAATTAACAATCGGCTTGTATACTTTGCAAACCAAAGGATTAACTTTATCTGATGGATGTTACCTATTGAATAGGTTCCATGAACAGAGTGTCTTTTTCAACAACATATTAAAAAGACTCAATTTAGAGTGTTGCTTTAGGCACTGATAGACTGGTATTTTCCCTTGGAGTTGCAGACATCTGTGAAGTTCTGGCTGCTTCCGCACAATTGAGCAAATCCTACTCTGGACATTTTCTCCGTCCATTCTTCAAATTATGCCATGACAGTCTGTCTTGCTAGCTGATGTGAAAGTGACAATTCATATACTGTAGTTTAATTTCTTTAAATTTCCCTTTCTTCGTATAAACATTTTTAATAAATCTATACTATAAATTCTGTAAGATCTCCTTCATTTTCTAAAGAAATTATCTGAATATTATCATCAATGATAATGCTGGGGTCTACTTATGTAAGATCTAAAAATTGTGCCTCTAGCTATGTCCAGATTCAGATGGTTTAGATAACACTTTATCAGCTCACATTTGGGGGAATTCAGGGTCATGGGCAATGCATTCCTTAGAGTGTATGAGAAGGTGGATCAGGTGAACTGCCTCATCATATGATTAATTTAAATATCTCAAATTTCTCCAGTGGGACCAGGATGCTCATTGCCTGAGCATGCATTACATAGGACTGACCAGATGTGTAAAGCATTGACCAAACAGGTCATTTACCTGCATTAAAGCAAAAAAAAAGCAGGCTTCCGTCAGTCTTGGAAGACTATGGTATCATGCTTGGTGCTGCATACGCTGCATGCGAAGCATGAAAGCCTGGGTTGGATTGTTATGGAGGATAGGCTGTTACCCAAGCAGCAAATCCCCCCTCTCCATGCCACTGAATTAGTCCAATGGAAAGGCAGAGCTGATACGATTGGATCCAGCTGGCGTCGCAGAGCTGGGCTAAGGACAGGAGCTCAACCTGTCTTGTGGGGCCGACCCAGGTCTCGAACCCTGGCCTGCTGGTTAACAGGCACAGCGTCTTAACCGCTTGTGCCACCCACAGCCTTACCTGCATTAGTGTACTGTATAATTATATCTTGTTCCAATAAACTGGAAGTAAAAGTTGACATTTAAACAAGATCACTTTTACAAGTTGACAGAGAGGACATTTATACAAGATCACTTTTGTGGAAACATCAATCATCATCATCATCATCATCATCATCATCATTAGTAAGTCCTTGACTTGCGAATCTTCAAGATGAGGTCTTTCATACATACAAATATACCTGCAAAATATGAACTTTCAAACATATGAACAGCAGGTGAGCAGCATTTCCCTTGATTCCCCTGCTCTGCTGCCATGGGCTTCTCTGGATAGCCCTGGGGAGGCACAGGCTTGCAGGCTGGTGAGCACACAGCCCTGGGAACGTGATCTTCCCAGACATGGGTGGGTGGCATACCACTTGCTTCCACTGCTCTGCTGCCACCAGCTTCTCTTGCATCACGGCCTGTGCCCAGCCTGTGCCCAGGCTGTTCCACCCCCAGGACTGCCCAGAGAAACCCGTGGCAGTGGAGTGGCAGAAGCAAGGGGAACACCACTTGCCCACCCATCTTCCCACCAGCAAGAGGTGCCCAGCCAGGGCCAGGTAATTGGGGGCCAGGGAGGGATCATGCAGCCATAGAGGCACATCAGGAATAATGATTGCACCCTGTCCATGATTCACATGATTGCACCCTGTCACATGATTGCACCTTGATTGTACCCTGCCCTCCAAGACCATGTCCTGGTTTTCCTTAGCGTGTATTAACATCATTATGTTGAACTTATAAACAAATCAACTTACAAATAAGTTTTTGTAAGTTTTTGGAACTTGTTTGTAAGTAGAAGAATTACTGTATATAGCTTCTTTTACTTATTGGAACAGATACCAGCTTTTTGCAATGCAGTGATCCACTACCATTACAACTGTGGCAATTGGGAGTACATTGCATCCAATGTGTGGGTGGGGAAGAGCTCTGGAAATCTAGGAGATGTAAGGAATAATGTTTTCCATTTGTGTAAGCCTTCTGGTGTCCCATGGGTGTCCCATTTAGCTAAACCAGCTAAATAACTGTTGCCAAATCTAAGGAATGGAAAGGAACCCTTCCTGTTTTGTTAAGGGATGGTACGGCAGAGGCCAAATATTCCTAAATCAAAGATTCTTAACCTAATGATTTACAAATAAGTCAGAAAGCTAGCACTACAACAGCGTGAAGTGCAATGCCTGATGCAAATACATTGAAAGCAATTTTTATGATACTCTTTTTATGATACTATCAATTGATGGGGATGGGGGAAGGGAGCGTAATTAAAAGGTGCTTGTGAATTGCCTACATCCTCCTTTTTAATAATGTAGGAGAAAGTTTGTGGTGATGATGTGTCTCATTACTTGCCTATAATGTTAATTACTACTATTAGCTGGCAATCCCTGATGTGATTCATAAAGCCCTATTGTTAAGCAAATCTACAAAATCTGTTTGATTTAGGTGAAACGAGAAAGTGAGAAGTTGTACAAAATGAAGGAGAAAAGAGGAGAGAATAAAAGAAATGAATAGATACGACACTTGCATAATTTGTAGCTCTGACGTTACAGGAATGCCATGGTTTAGAACAGCTGACTTTATGGATACAGTTTCGGAGACGGAGAATCCTGCAGAGAGATTAGATCAGCTACAAATTGCTAAATCTGATGACTTAGATAAAAATTTCACCAGAGGCTTTGAAAGAGGTAGAACATGTTTGCTGTTGCCCCATACCTGGTAAGCAAGGTAAAGAACAATTTGCAATGTCAAGTTGCCTGCAGACATTTTCAGGACTTTTTACGCACATACATGCTTGCTCACACTCTCTCTCACTCGTTCACACTCTGTCTCTCTGTCTTTCTGTCTGTCTGTCTGTCTGTCTGTCTCTCTCTCTCTCTCTCTCTCGCACTCACTCACTCACACACACAGAGAGAAACACACAATACATGTTATGCCAGTAAGTTGACATGTTGTATGTATAAATTATTTATGCTATATAGTTAATCATGTTAGGAGGAAGAGAGGCAAATAACTACCAAGAGAATTGAAATCCTTATGTGAAGATGGTAGAAATCTTGTGGATAATTTCCACTCTGTGGAAGATACCTGGTGTGCTTTCCCCTTGAAATGACACAATTTAAGGACTATATGAGACATCACCTTGCCACATATGCCTTGCCAGATTTTGTGCTGGATCCTACAAGGCTGGAGGTCTTCTCGGGAGAAAGGGAACATTTGTCATTCTTTCTCAAAGAAAGCTCCAGCCTACTCAATGTAGTATGGGGCTTTTGAAGCAGTGCGGGGTGGAGGGTAGGATTTGAAGAAGGCGGATTCTGCCAGTCCCATACCCTTCTGTCTTTCCTGTTTCCAGAAATGTTCCACCCAGCTTCCTTCCACTGTCCATAACCCTCATGCCACTTGGCACTCAGCCTCCTCTCCTAAAAGCAGCACAGGCCTCTTCTCCTATGCCTCATTTGCTTCCAAGGTAATGTAAACATAAATTATAGCATTTTTGCAACACCCCCACTGCACAGTAGGTCACCACAGGTTTGGACTGCCAGGCTGTAATCCTATTCTCACTTTCCTAAGAGTAAGCCTCATTGATTATAATAGGATTTCTGTCTGAATAGATAGGAAATGGACTGAGCTGTAACGGCATGTTCTACAGTTAACTTCCATACCACAAAGGAGATCTGGAGAAAGTGGTTAGAAGGAAATGAAAACTTCCCTTTCAGTCCAGTGCAGCTATGCAGTGGTGCTGGCACAGAATTTGATGTATTCTGTGGGAGATTTTTGACTAATGGAGGTCTTCTCAGGGTGAGGGACACTAAAACGCCATTTACATTTAAGAAATAAATAGTTCTCAATTCAAATTTGGAACATTGAACGTTGAACCATATACTGTACTTATGGTTCAACAGATCCATGAAAAACAGAAAAATCTGGTGTTACTGACTTGTGTATTTTAAAAATAGACATGGTTTCTTGCCTGACATGGGTTTTCTCAACAGATCTAGGTGACTACTGTTGACAATGCAATAGTAGATTACATGACTTTTGGGTCACAGTATGCAGGAGTGGGACTCTTTTTATGTTCTTATTTCTTCATACATACAAAACATACTAGGCTTTTATGAGGCTTAATCCTATTCCTATTCCCCATGACATGCAATAAATGCTGAAAATTCCAGATAATTTTGGATTTGAAAATACAGAGATGGGTGAGATTAAATAACACATGACATTCTTTCTCAGAAGCAGGTCATACTTCTGCAAAACTGGGGGAAGGGAAACAGGGCAGGGAACTACAACACCTATTGCACAAGGATGTTGCGAGGATTAATTAAAAATCCCTGAACAGCTTTGAAGTACCACTGGTCTGATTTCAAAGAGCTAATCAGAAGCAAGTTAAGAGGCTAAAAGGAAGTATTAAATAGTATGTACGAAAAGTGTTTAGCATATTGTTGCGTATCTATCAGGTACAATGTCATTATCACTGTTTAATCCACTGGACTGGTGTCTACAGGCTAGATGCCAACATTGACAGCAATAACAAGCATAGAAGTGAACAGAAAGTTGTGTATACACCTCTCTGTGTAAACACCCACCTACACTGCTGAGGTTGATAAAAGTCTTCTTACAATAGATAGGATTATCTATATATATATATGAAAGAGAAAAGTCACTCACTGACAGACTGACTCATCACCGCCCTGCCAAAACTGCTGGGCCTAGAAGCGTGAAATTTGGGTGGGTGATCCTTCCATGACTGAGGGGTACACTAAGAACCAGTTTTTGGAAATTCCAGCCGGAAGGGGGTGAAAAGGGGCGCAATGTGTTTTCCTCCCTATACTTTGCATTGTAGAATTGATGACTCATCAACATTCTGCCCCAACTGCTGGGCCTAGAAGCATAGAATTCTGGGAGGGAGTTCCTTCTGTCACCTGAACACCCACTAAGAACCCATGTGGAAAAATTTATCACTTAAGGAGCTGGAAAGGATGGAATTTCCTTACCGTAAATGTCCTTTTCTTCGAGTGGAGGATGGGGTACATTCAGCAGTGTCTGAGCTATGCCCCGCCCACTCCGAGACAGGGCCGGATGAAACTTGTGTCCTCCCAGTGCGGGGCATCACTCCCCAGTCCAGATAGCAGAGCCGAAGATAGGAACGTAGCCACAGCACAACTAGAAGCATAACAGACTGCAGAAATACAGAACTGGGACAGCAAGGTAAGAACATGCAAGACCTTAAAGTCTAGGTCTTGAACAAAAGGACAAGAAACCCACCAACTGGAACCAGGACCAGACCTATCTGGACCCTTGCTCTAAACCAGGTCTAAACCTGCAACAGCAATGATAGGAGTCTGTGTCTCTGCTGAGGTGAGCCTGAATGTACCCCATCCTCCACTCCAAGAAAAGGACATTTACAGTAAGGAAATTCCATCCTTCTCTGGAGTGGGGACAGGGTACATTCAGGAATGTCTGGGATGTACCAGAGCCTCGCACCCAGGGTGGGGGAGACACAGACCTCATCATGGGGATATAACCACAGGTGGGCTGAGGCCGGTTCTGACCGGTTCTGTAGAGCCGGTTGTTAATTAGGGGCTGACGTTAGCGAACCGGTTGTTAATTGGGGGCCGTCATCTTTGAATTGCATGCAAGTGTGTTTGAATTTCTCTTAAAGGGCCTCTGGGTCTGTCCTCCCTCCTCCTCTACTCCCTCCTCAGCTCCACTCCCTCGCCTTCTGAGCAGGGCTCTCTCCCCCCTCCCCTTTTAAGCCTCCCCCCTTCTCTCTCCCCCCTCCCTAGGTTATCTTTTAATTTTAAAATACAAACAATCCGTTCCCATTAACCTCATTCAGACAAAGCATTGCAGTCATTCCAGAGCATATCAAACACTCACAGCTAAGATGGGAAGGGTCTGCAGCACTATATATGTCTCTTTATCTGTAATATTTTCAAGTCAGAGTGAATAAATTCTTCATGCCCCAAACCCTAACCCCAAACCTTTATCTGAAGCTATTCAGGAATCCTGTCTTTGCTAAACATCTTATTTTATAAACCTTATACATCTTATAAACCTTATTTCCAGCAAGTTTTCAGTTATTCTCTAGCAGTATTTTCAGAAGTTATTTCCTTTTGCAGTTTGCAAAGCATGCTGGGTTTCTCATATGCAAATGAGGCATGGAGAGCTTTACAAAGGGCTCCTTGGATGGGGAAAGAGATGCTCCTTCAGCAGCTGGAGGCAGTTAAAGAGTTAAAGAGGCTGGTCGGGCACTTTTAAGTTTGCTTTAGCCCCAACAGCCAGGGAAAGGAAAAGTGGCTGCTGCAAACCTATTCACACTTTCCTGGGGGTAAGCATATTGGCTATAATAGGGCTTATTTCTGAGTAGACCTGCACAGTTCTGGGCTCAGGATGCTGCAAACCCTGTCCACACCTTCCTTGGAGTAAGCCCCATTGGCTATAATAGGGCTTATTTCTGAGTAGACCTGCACAGGTCTGGGCTCTGGGCTGCTGATAATCCTATCCACACTTTCCTGGGGGGAAACCCCATTGGCTATAATAGGGCTTACTTCTGAGTAGACCTGCACAGGTCTGGGCTCTGGGATGCTGAAATCCTATCCACACTTTCCTTGGAGTAAGCCCCATTGGCTATAATAGGGCTTATTTCTGAGTAGACCTACACAGGTCTGGGCTCTGAGGATGCTGAAACCCATGATAGTCAATGGGACTTACTCCCAGGAAAGAGGCTGGAACTGCAGCCTGAGAGCCCAACCTGACTACTCAGAAGTAAGTCCCATGATAGTCAATGGGGCTTACTTCCAGGACAGTGTGGAAAGGACAGCAGCCTCAGAGCAACATCCTATGCAGGTCTGCTCAGAAGTAAGCCTCATGCCAGTCAATGGGGCTTACTCCCAGGACACTGTGGAAAGGACAGCAGCCTCAGAGCAACATCCTATGCAGGTCTGCTCAGAAGCAAGCCTCATGCCAGTCAATGGGGCTTACTTCCAGGACAGTGTGGAAAGGACAGCAGCCTCAGAGCAACATCCTAGGTAGGTTTACTCAGAGGTAAGCCACATGCTTAATTTTTTTTTTGAATATTTTTAATTTAAAAAAATTCTTGCTGGCCCTGCCCCTGACCTCAGCCCCGCCCCCTGACCTGGCCTGGCCCCGCCCACTTCCGGAGAACTGGTTGTTAGAGCCAGGCCTGCCCATCACTGGATATAACTGATTGCAACACCCTTCTACTGAACGCAGCCTCAGCCGAGGCCACACGGTCCACCTTATAGTGTCTTATAAATGTGTTAGAGGTAGCCCAAGTGGCTGCCTTGCAAATAGACTCTAAGGAATATACTCCCTCAAAAGCAGCAGGCGCTGCTGCCCCTCTCGTGGAATGTGCCTTAATCCCCATGGGAGGATCCTTGCCTACTGCCCTGTAAGCCTCTTGAATGGAGAGTCTCAACCATCTGTCTATAGATGCTACGGATGCCTTCTTGCCCCTAGAAGATCCTCCGTAGAGGACGAAAAGGTCCTCAGATTTTCTAAAGTCTCTGGTCCTATCTAGGTAGAAACTAAGCCCACTCTTAACATCAAGGGAATACCAGGCACGTTCCCTCGACGACTTCGGGTTTGGGCGCAAGGTAGGCAGTATCACGTCCTGGGACCTGCGGAAAACAGAATTCACCTCAGGAAGGAATGAGGGGTCCAACCTAAGGAGAACACTGTCGTCTTGGAACTGACACAGATTTGGGTGAGAAAACAAGGCCCCCATTTCAGAAACTCTCCTGGCAGAGGTTATAGCCACCAGGAGGGTAACTTTCAGAGTAAGAAACCTGATGGATGTAGTGGCAAGGGGCTCAAAGGGAGGACCCATTAAGGCCTTCAGCACCAAATGCAAATACCAATTGGGAAAGCGATGTATAGTTGGTGGATTAAGGAGCTTCAGACCCTGAACAAATCTCCTACAATCAGGGTGCAAAGATAACGGGCCCGATTTAGCAGGACCCAAAATAGAGCTGAGGGTGGATAACTGTCTCCTTATGGTGTTAGTGCTGAGGCCCTTGTCCGCTCCGTCTTGAAGAAATTGTAACAAATGTTTACGCCTGGCTTTATCCACCTGAAGTCTGAGCTCTGTGAACCACAGGACAAATTTATGCCTGTGTTGCACAAAACGAAGTTGCACATGGGGGAAAGTTGCACATGGGGAAAAGATGTGCATGGGGGAAGTTGCCTATGGGGGAAAGTTGCGCATGGGGGACTGATGCACATGGGGGACTGATGCGCATGGGGGATGTTGAATATGGGGGGATTTTGCGCCTTGGGGGATGGCATATGGGGGAATTTTACTCCTGCAACGCAGGTACACTTTTCGCTAGTAGGTTTATATAAATCAGTGCCCAGCTTTCCTATGTGCTTGCTCCAAAGCAATAGATTCATTTGGCAACATATGACAGGGCTAGCCCAAGACCTTATGGTACCCATACGCTGCAACTCCTGAGTCTAAAAGTGCAACGCTTTGCTCCTCATACTTTCCAATGTTCTAGCTCAGGACTTCCTCCCTTCCTTATTTCCTCTTCCTCCCCTCTTCTTTTTCCAGTCCTGGTAATAGAAGGAAGAGGAAAAACAATGTAATTTTTTTGGTTTTGTTTTTCAGTTTTTTGACCATAACTTTTGATAGGAAGAAGATATCTCCAAACTGATTTTTGCAATGGATTCTGCTCTTCAATATGAATCCAATGACATATGGCATGATGGGGTACTGTGCACTATCGCAAAGTTTCAAAATGAAGCCAAAATGTAGGACAATGAAGCCAAAATGTAGGACACCCGGAAAGAAGTCTAAAAATCTGGGCAAATCTGGGTTTTTCCGGTCATATGGTCACCCTGGAAGCCAACCCCCATCTCAGCGCTGTTCACACTCCTGAGCCACCTGCACCAGTACGGACCAAGGCAGCCTCAATTCAAGCTCAGCTATTAGGACAGAGGAAAATGTGTCCATTTCCCAAAGCATACAGCTTATTGGAGAAACTGTCCATTGAGTTGCTTCAGAAATGAACTCTTCATTTCATAGCAAACACATGGTAAAACAGCAAGGCAGAAATTTAGTGTTTAACAAGAGATGATGATATAATTAAACTCTTGAAAGCCATCAAGATTTCTTGAAAGAACTTCAGACAAAGATCTTTAGGGCAGCACCTCTCTTAATGTGTTAGCACAGTGTCAAAGCATCAGATATATAACTTGGACAGAACAGTTCTCCAAGTTATCTATCAGAAGTTCTCCAAGTTTCACACACCCATTTACAGTGCTGGCCAAGTTACCATGTCATGGATCCTTTCCAAATGATAGGGAATGTTGAGAATCCTGTGAGGTTGCCGAGCTTAAGAAAGCCTCTGAAGCTGAGTTGAAATATTCTTTGGGAATCTGAGATTGGGACTAAATCCTTTTTTCTTTTTTCTATAAACAAATCTATTCCAACATTCTCCAAAACAACCATGCAAAGATACTTCGGAATATATGTCAACGAATCTCCTACATCTCTCATTACTAGGGTTTTTGTTTTTGGCAATATTTCTTTTTCCAAATTTATTGATTAAAATAGGAAATTGTAGTGTTGTGTGTTTTTATCCAAATTCTACAAACAGTGCAGTAAAGTGCAATAAGCATTTCAGCTGTGACTTCTGTATCATTTTAGGAAATTACCAAACATATATACATACATATTCATTAGTTTTCCAAGCTTCTCAAAATTACAGCACCACATAGACAGTAGAATTTTTCTTTTTAGATCACAGTATCTCCCCTTTGCATACTAGAATGGTATAAATTATGCAAAATAGCCAAGGAAAGTGATCAAGTCATGGTGCAGTACAAGTGCAGATAAAATAAAAGGTGCAGATAAAATAAAATCAGATATAGGCTTCATTGAGCCTTGCTTGGTTTTCTGTTTAAGAAGCTTGGAAAGCACAGCACCACACAAACATCACTCAAGGGTCACAAAAGGTATTTATACAAAATGGCTTGGAGTTGGGTCAGGGTGACCAGATGACCAGAAAAACCTGGATTTGTCTGGATTTTTAGCCTCCTGTCCAGGTGTCCTACATTTTGGCTTCATTGTCCTACATTTTGGCTTCATTTTGAAACTTTGCGATAGTGCACAGTACCCCATCATGCCATATGTCATTGGATTCGTATTGAAGAACAGAATCCAATGCAAAAATCAGTTTGGAGATATCTCCTTCCTATCAAAAGTTATGGTCAAAACACAGAAAAACAAAAACAAGAAAATACATTTTTTTCGGAATTTTTTTCAGCGGGTAGGAATTTTGGCCTGGGATTAGGAATTTTGGCCTTGGGGTTCAGGAATTTTGGGTTTGGCATCTGGTCACCCTGAGTTGGGTTGCCATATGTCCCGAATAACAGAGACAGTCCTGATTTTTGAGGATTGTGTTCACATACTGGCTAATGGGACTGAGGGTTTATGAAACAGAATTACGGCAACCCTATGTGGGCAGATGGGAGATACAGATCTGAGCCCTTTTTCTGATCAAAGTTCACATACAAATTATCATTTACAACTCAGCTGCCTCATCTTCAGATTACTGTAAAGTCAAGGTGACCACTGTCATATGAGTTAAAAGAGGACACGATCACCCAAAATATAGGACATGACAAAAAGCCAGAACGCTCATATATATTGCATCCATGCAGTTAATTTAAACCCTAGCATAGTTATTAAATTTAAAACTATTACAGTGGTGCCTCACATAACGAGTTTAATTGGCTCCAGAGCTACGCTCATTCTGCGAAAAGCTTGTTATGGGAAGTGGGTTTTCCCATAGGGAATAATGGAAACTCAGATGATCGGTTCCAGGGCCCAAAAAATTCCCTCCCCCCCCCCCAAAAAAAAAATTGCTGCCATTTACCCCTTGGTGCAGCTGGAGGGTTTAGTTGAGGCAGACTGGGGTGTCCTCGCCACTTCCACAGCATTTCTAGGGCCTCTGGAATTCCCCTGTCATCCTGGAGGGCTTCCCCCAAGTTCGGGGGTTCCCACTGGAGCGCACACTAAATATTTCTTTATTTGGAGATGCATCTCCTTATTTGGAAATGCATGTCCTTATTTGGAGCCTTCCCTGATGCATTAGCCTTTTTTTAGGCATTTCCTGGTTGGAGAGCACATAGACTTAAGTCACCTAGATTAAACAGTCAAAGATAAATGGGAGGGAATGGTGACTCTAGGCGACTTAAGTCTATGTGCACTCCAACCAGGAAATGTTGCACCAAGGGCTAAGTGGCAGCAATTTTTTTTCAGTTTCCCAGAGGGTCCGGCTTGTTAAGCAAGTCAATGCTCGATTTGCGAGGCAGACTCTCGGGGAAATTTTGCCTCGGTAAGAGAATCTCTCGTTAAGAGGGGCACTCGCTAAGCGAGATACCACTGTACTTATAATTTATTGCATATAATTTATTAATTACAAGACGCCTACATGCTGCCTATTCACAAGGAAAAGGAGATTTCTTTTCCAAGGAGTCAAGGCTAAAAAAGAGGACATGTTCTGGAAAACTGGACATATGGTCACCCCAAGCACAGTGAAAAATTGCAAAGAGGGAGCAAGGGAAAACAGAACTGTAGGCTTCACTGCCTATGTTCAGGCATGTGCTTTCTGCTTATCCACTCATATCTCTCCCCCCCCCCCCAGCTGCCACACATGCACACACCTCTCATAGATACTTTTACTCAGTCACTCCACCATTGGAAAAATAAGCAAAAGTTGTATTATTTCACTAGCAAAAGTGTACCCGCATTGCGGGAGTAAAATTCCCCACTCACTCCATCCCCCATGCGCATCAACCCCCCCACTGCGCATCATCCTTCCACTGTGCATCATCCTTCCACTGCACATCATCCCCCCAAGTGCACCATGCCCTCATGCGCACCATGCCACCATGTGCATCATCCCCATGCGCAACACCCCATGTGCATCAACCCTGCACTGCACATCAACCCCCACTGTGCAACAACCCCTCATGTACAACACCCTCCCATGTGCACCATCCCCATGCACACAACCCCTCATGTGGAACAACCCCATACACAACACCCTCCCATGTGCACCACACAACCATGCACACTACCCCACCATGCACAAAACCCCCATGCACATCATCCCCCATGTTCAACACCCTCCCATGTGCAACACCCTCCCATGCGCAACTCCTTCCCTTGCGCACCATCCCATATGCACACCATCCCTCATGCACACCATCCCCATGCACATCATCCCCCATGTGCAACACCCCATTTGCAGCACCCCATGTGCAACATCCCCATGTGCACAAACCTCCATGTACAACACCCTCCCATGTGCAACACCCCTTCATGCAGAATACCCCTCATGCGCAACACCTCCTCATGTGCAAGACTCCCATGTGCATCTTCCCCCCTTGTGCAACACCCCATGCGCACAGTCCTGCATGCGCAACACCCTCTCGTGCGCAACACCCCTCATGTGCAACACCCCTCATGTGCATCATCCCCCTGCGCACCCCCATGCACACAACTCCCCATGTGAAACACTCCCATGTGCATCTTCTCCCCTAGTGCAACACCCCCATGTGCATCATCCTCTCTTGCGCACTATTTCCTGCTGTGCACCCTCCTTCCCAGCGCATGAGCTGGATGTTGATCAGTCAGTCTTAAATATTAAATGTAAGACAGAAACATGTTGTACCCCTTTTCAGCCCCTTAAGGGTTAAATTGCTCAACATCTATTCTTTGAGGGAGTTGATGTCACAGAAGGAACACCCTCCCCACATTTCATGCTTCTAGGTCTAGGGGGTGAGGCAGAGTGTCCCTCTCTCAGGGACTCTTCAATGGAAAGTATAGGGAGGAAAACATGTTGCACCACTTTTCACCCCCTTCCGGTTGGAGTTTCCAAGAACCAGTTCTTAGTGGGTGCCTCCATCACAGAAGGAACATCATCCTCCCAAAATCTCACATTTCTAGGCCCAGCGGTTTGGCTGGATGTTGGTGAGTGAGAGAGAGAGAGAGAGAGAGAGAGAGAGAGAGAGAGAGAGAGAGAGAGAGAGAAAGTGAGTCAGTCAGTCAGTGACTTTTCAGATTTCTATATATAGATGAAATGAGTGGTTTTTCATGTTTTGATCTTAATTTAATATTTGAACAGAAATTTTTTATTATTTCACATTTGGAGAAAGAAAGAAAGAAAGAAAGAAAGAAAGAAAGAAAGAAAGAAAGAAAGAAAGAAAGAAAGAAAGAAAGAAAGAAAAGAAAACCCTCCCTACTCATCACTCTGATAATAATAAAGGCTTGTGCATGTGTGGGCATTAAAGAGGTCACTCATGCCCTAGTTGGGAGAATCACACCTGCTCCAGTAACTTGTCCCATTTTTAGGAGTCACTTTTCTGTGCAGCACTGTGAGGTATAGGGTGTTTCGCTGCAACACTTCTTGACTCCACCACTCCCTCCCAGTGCCTCAAGATAAGGGTGGGAATTCCCCTTCTCCTTAACCACAACACAGTGGAATTAATAGAATTTTGCCAAGTGACATTGCAATCCTAACCTCTGGTTAGGCCAGCACAAGTCCCAGCACAAATCTTGTTATGGTCCGGGCATGTTTCAAAAGAGCTGCAAGGCACTTCTGTGCCACTGGGGGGGTGTGTGTGTGTGTGTGTTAGGCAATTGCACAGACATGTGCTGGCCTCCCCACACCACCACAGGTATGGGAGAAGGGGAGTTGTGCTGGCCTAAATTGTTTAGGATTCTTCCTCCAATCATAAAATCATAGAGTTGGAAGGTACCTAATAGGTCATCTAATCCAACCCCCCACCTGTAGCAGGAAATCCTCCTAGGGCATCTCCAGCAGATGTTTGTTGAGCTTCTATATGAAGATCCCCAGTGAGGGAGAGTCCATCGCCACCCTTGGCAATCTATTCCACTCTAACTGCTGTTACCATCATAATTTTTTTTCTGATATCCAAGTATCCCCACTTTATAATGTGAATTACATTACAAGCCACAGGAACATCAAACCCTAGACCAGCACTCAGAAAGTTAACTATGTGGGTATTTTAAAGACCCAAGAAAGAAGCAAGGACAGCTCATTGAAATGAGAAGGAAGCCCTGTTGGTCTAAGGAGGCTCTCAGGCCTCTTCCCCGTTGGCCCCTTCCCCTTTCCATGCTTGGAAACCCAACTTCCTCACTTTCTTGCTTGCCCAAATTGACATTGCAAATGCAACATAGTATTCAGAATGACATAACTCAACATATGCAAGTGTGGTGGGTGGAATTAACTCACAAATAGGGTGTTGCCTGAGCATTTTAAAGTGAAAATTAAAGTGAGAATTACTGAAGTTACCTTATGATGGTGAAGGGGCCCCTCCTCTGCTTACTGTGTGAAAGCTGGTAAAACCTGCCAAGCATTTAATAATATTATTTTTTCATACAGTAGCACTTGACACCTCCAAAGCACAGTACAAACATTAAGTAATTAATCCTCACAATATCTATTTGAGATAGACAATTAAGTACTAAAGATGGAGAAAATGAGATAAAAGACGATGCTAAAGGGAACTCTTGAGATGCGGTCCCTCTTTTTAGGTGGCTGGCTTTCTGTATTTTTAAAAAATTCAATCTGGTGAAAAAAATCCCATCTTTGAGGAAATTAAACTGTGGCTTTGAGCATTAGGGACCAAGTCACATTTTCCTTTAAGCCCATGCTTCTCAGTGGTAAACTTTGTTATAATACTGAAAGGGTGCCCAATTAATATTAGAACCATGAGAAGGTTATGACAACCACGAGAACTTTACCTGAATGGAAGTTTTCCTTCCAAGAGAACTTGCAGCACCTAGGGGCTCCAATTCAGATAAGTACTGATGTAGAGACAGTCCCCCCTGTCCCATGTCATAGTCACAATCAGTATCAGTGATAGTACGGTACCATAGTGACTCTATTGGAAACTATCCTGCTAGAAGGGGACCTATGAAGAGCCTCCTAAAACTTGGAACAGCTCTCTTGTGGGGGAGTAACTTTCCTGCATATCAAGAGGCTGCTGTTTGTGTCTATAGATCCATTAAACAGTGATGGGCCCGGCCTGGCCCAACAACCGGCTTGCCGGAAGTGGGTGGGCCAGGCTGGGGTCAGGGGGTGGGGAGGGTCAGGGGCGGGGCTGGGGAGGGCACGCCACCCACCCCAGCACACTGTGGGTGCAGGTGGGTGGGGTGAGGGGCGGGGCGAGGGGCGGGCAACAACCCTGCATGTGTGTGAAGCTTGGCACAGGCACAGTGCATCTTTTAAAGCTGGTTGACCAGCTGGTCGACCAGCTTCAGGAGACGCACTGTGCATGCGTCAAGCTTAGCTTAACGCAGGCACAGTGTAGGGCTTCCCCGCCGGGTGCACTGAACCAGTGCGCCTGGTTTTGTCCCACCCCCGTTGCTAGCAGATCGGTCACACGGGCCATGGGGAACAACCAGTTCGGGCGATCCGGCCCGAACCGGCTTGGGCCCACCTTTGCATATAGGCTTTGCTCTTTCCAGTCACCTGACCAAAACACTGAATCATTAAGAGAAAGGGTCTGGGGGTTTGATCAACCTGGATCCCATGGGATAAGACAGGATATAAATAAAATATAAATACAATAAATGACTATGTGCATATCTCTTGCTCAGAAGATACCGTATTCCAAATTTACATATAGGAGTGTATTAGAGACATATCTGGAGGAGCTCAAGGCTTGCCCAAAGTCCTGATGGAGGGGTCTTGCCTCAGGCCCCACTGAGGCTTGCTGCAGGCCTCATCTGGCCTCCAAGCCTGTCTTTAGAGAACCCTGCCCTATATGGTTCTGTTCCAGGGTATTTGAGGGACCATCTTCATCCATACAATCCAGCCTGTTACCTAAGGTCATCTGGGGGAGGCGGCGGCCCTGCTTACAATGCCACCATTCAGAGAGGTGAGGGGTGCGGCAGTTAGGAACAGGGCCTTCTCAGTGGTTGTACCTGGCTCTGGAACTCCCATTGGAATTAAAAATTGCTCTTCCCTTACAGAGTTTTGGGCAGGGCCTGGTCATTTTCATGTAGCAGAGCTTTTAACTAATACGGAGGTTGATGGATTGTTGTGCTTTTAGTTATTTTTATTGTAATTCAGGGTATTGGGAGGTTTTAAAATATGTATTGACTGTTATGTATTTTATTTGTGTTGTAAGCCACCTTATGTTCACTTCTGCAGAAAAAGGTGGGATATAAATCAAACCAAATAAATAAAAGCCATTTTAGCCCTTGACAAGTGTTGTTTCAGGCCTTGAAAATAAGCAGAGCTATTTTCCTTTTTCTCTGGGCCAATTTGATGCAGAGCTCCTTCATCTCAATTGACAGTAACTCCTCTTCCTCCAACTGAGGTGAAGGGGATTTGAAGGACTTGAAGATTGCTCAGTCTCCCTTACTCACCCAAGGTACTGGATAGCATCTTCCTACTAGGTTTGCAGAACTCAGCATGGCCAAAAAACCAATTTATTAAGCTCTGGAGAACAAAGTCCCCACAGACATAGTGTCAAAGGAAGATAAAGTCCTGTGATAGGCTTCAGATTCTTTAACAACCAGTTCTCTATGTCCTAATGACCATTTTAACCCTTTGTTTACCAAATTTGTTTTGTATCACCTGTAACCGCATCAATCAGAAGTAAGTCCCTGAGTTCAGTGTTATTTATTCCTATGCATGCTGGAATAAATCACACATGGGCTTACTTCTGAGTAATGCATAGGATTGCACAGGAGCATGCAAATGACTTTAACATACAATAAAGAGTTTAACTTTAATAAAGAGGACTCTCTCTCTCTCGCTCTGGACAAGGAAGATTTTTTTTCCAGGACATGTACTTTTTATTAGCCCTGGGGAAAAAATCTTCCTTGTCCTCCTGTTTCACAGTCTCCATGCTGCCTGCTCACACAAAGAGGACATGTCCTGGAAAAAGAGGACATGTCCTGGGAAAAAAATCTTCCTTGTCCTCCTTTTCCCCAGGCTCCATGCTGCTTGCTCACAAGGAAAAAGAAGACGAGAAAGATTTTTTCCCCAGGGCTAATAAAGAGGACATGTCCTGGAAAAAATTTTTCTTCTCCTTTTCCCCAGGTGCCATCCTTCCATGGAAGGAAGGGAGAGATAGATAGATAGAGTTAAGAGGGAGGGGGGGGAATAAAGTTTGGATGGAAGGAAGGAGATTAGATAGATAGATAGATAGATAGATAGATAGATAGATAGATAGATAGATAGATAGATAGATAGATAATGCCATATCCAACAGGGGGTTGGAAAGAAAGAAAGAAAGATTGGAAGAAAGAGGTAGACAGACAGATAGGGAGTGGTATAGCTAAGAGGAGGGTGGAAAGATTGGAAGGAAGAGACAGACAGACAGACAGACAGACAGGGGATGGACTTACCTTGGGCAGAGGTGGTCTTGAGTCAGAAGAGGAAACGTGGGGGGAGGGGGCCTCGGAGAAGCAGCTGGGGGAGGCCTGGGGAAGGAGGGGGGAGGAGGGAGAGGACCCAGGATGGCTCCAAGGAGCTGGCAAAGGCCTGGGGAAGGGGGGAAGGAGGAGGAGGGGCATGGAGTGAGGGAGGCCTCCTAGAGGCCCCCAGTGAGACGTGGGGAGGTGGGGGGCAAGGGAGGCATTTGTGAGGCGGAGGGAGGGGAGGAAGTGAGGGGGGCCTCCGTTTAGCTGCGGAGGCCTCCTGTGAGGTGGGGGCAGGTCGGGGGAGTTGGCCCCCAGTGAAGCTGGGGAGGGAGGCCACGAGGGTGGGAGGAGGTGGGGGAACCCTGCCTATGCGTGCATGTTTGAATTGCACACCCAGGCTGGGTTTGTCTTGGCCAATCAGAGGCCTCTATGAATACTTTGCCTGTTTTTGGCCAGGTGGCACTTCCACCTGGCCAATCAAAGAGCGCTCATAGAAACCTGTGATTGTCCAATTCAAATTTTTGGCCAATTGCTGCGAGCCTTTAACTACCGGTTCACTGTAATTTGCCAAAAATTAAAAACCGGATCACCAAACCAGTGCAAACCGGCAGCTGCCCACCTCTGGATAGGAAACAAATGGAATCACAATCTAAAGTTGCCATCTTATACACATTTTCCTAAAAGTAAGCCCCATTGAATACAGGAGGATTTACCTGTGAAAAAGAGGTGCATCGGATTGCACTGCAAGTAATTAAAAATAATCCATTCTCCTTAAATGGGGGTATCAGATGCACCACCTGAGGGTGGCTACCTCATTTTACCAAATGGTAGATCTTGTTTAGCCTGCCACACAATGCTGGTAGGTTGTGTTTCGCCTGGTGGATCATACATTATCAAGGCAAGAGTTATTGTCTCCAGTTATGTTTTTCCTAACTGAAGGGGAAAACCTAGCATTTAATCTTACTAAATGAGGATTGGTGAGAAAAAGAGAAAGAGGTCATGTTCTGGCCTGCCGCAATCTGTGTTAGGCCTCCTCTTGCAAACATTGCAAAAGTTATTAAAGCACCACTTGGGTAATGATGAGCTGTCTCACCCAATTTCTCCAGGCATCTTCTTGAGTTTCTAGTCTTGCTACACATTTTGTAGAACCCAACGCATAACAGATGCCTCATATTATTTCCAAATCTTACTCATCTGTCGTTGGGCGTGGGCATTTCTCAGTGAGTTCTTGAGAGGTTAGGGAGAGGAAGGGGAGGCAAAAAGGAGGAAATAAAGGTATAGTTCACACCAAAACAAGGGAGAGGAGAGTTGTGTCAAGAAAAAATCTTGTATAAGGAACAATTTGAAGCAATGTGTGGAATAAATATTGCTACGCAATTCTATGCCCAGAATAATTTATACCTAGGTGTGGTCAAAGGGAAGGCAGTAAACGTTCAGAGCTGTGATAAACTATTAGGAACCATACAGTACATGCATTCTGGGAATGAGTCGGTCATGGGTTGACTGATATATCTTGTACATTATCTTGTTCATTGTTCTGAGGTAAAATAGATATACACTGCATTACGGACTGAAGATATTAGAGTGATAGACATCAATGCCTGAATATGTAAAGATAAATCCAAGACTTGCTCTACTGTATAACTCAAGCAGTATTATTGTATACAATAATATACAAGCAGAATTATTACTTGTCTACTTGCCTGGCTGATGGCTGGAGATGGAAAGGAAGTATGAGCAATGTCCAAGGAACTCTACTTACAATTAGTGATACAGATGAAGCTTGGAAAATGAAGTATTTTTTTTTCAATTTGTGATTACTACACTAATTCAGAGCTGAGTCCAACTTTCCCCATTGTTCAGGCACAGATCACAATTCACCCCAGCAACAACATCCCCACTGATATAACCACCCTTTCCCTTTCCTGCTCAAACCTAACTGATGGAGGAAGCTGGGGTGACAACAAAGGGATGCTCTGTGGATTTCATTTGGTAGAAGCAGCTGTATGGATGCCAAGAGCCCTGAGAAATGAACTTTTTCATAGAGTGCCCATACTATGGAACCAGACGTCTTATAGGCAACTACAGTTCTCAGTAGTCCTTCTGTACATGTCAGAATCCATCTAGAGACTTTTGAATTGTTTTGGAATCCTCATACTTTCTTCCATGTGTTAAAAGAGTTCCAGGTTCAACTCTTTTTTATTGCCACATGCCCAGAATATGCCCAGTAGTTCGTCATGACTAGAAGGAGTTATGATGCATAATTGCCTTCAGCAGAAAATCATAGAGCTGGAAGGGATCTAATAGGTCATCTAGCCCAAACCCCTGCCTGTAGCAGGAAATCCTCCTAGAGCGTCTCCAACAGGGGTTAGTCAAGCCTTTATTTCAGTGGTTCTCAATCTTCCTAATGCCTTGACCCCTTTATAAGTTCCTCATGTTGAGGGGACCCCCAACAGTAAAATTATTTTCATTGCTACTTTATAACTGTAATTTTGCTAGTGTTATGAATCGTAATGTAAATATCCAATATGCAGGATGTATTTTCATTGTTACAAATGAAATGTGTGTTCTATGAACACACTGAACACAAAGGGATTTATTTCAGAGTAGGCGTGCACAGGATTGGACCCTGAGGCTGCAATCCTATCCACATTTACATGGGAGTAAAGGCCCCCCTGACTATAATGGGATTTATTTCAGAGTAGGCATGCATAGGCATGCATGCAGCTACAGCCAGAGGTCTGGCAAGCCTGACCTGGCCCCCTGCACCAGGGGTCTTTAGGTGACCCCCAGGAAAGCTCTGGGTCAAGGATGTCCAACCTTTTAGATTCCTTGGGCCACATTGTACCAGGAGATTTTAGATTCTCTGGGTGCTAAGAGTGCCAGGAGGCAGGTAGGGGGAGGAGCCAGGCAGCCCAGACCAGCTTTGTGGTGGCCGCCCAGGGCACTGCACAGAGAAGCATGCAAAATTTGAAAATGGCTGCTGCCACAAAGCCAATTTTTCCAATGGTGGTGACCAGCTATGCAGGATGGCCGTATCTACCCTCGTCCTGGGCCGCATGCGGCCCCTGGGCCACATGTTGGACACTCCTGCTCTAGGTGACCCCCAAAAGGGTCCCGACCCCAACTTTTAGAAACACTGCTCTATTTGAAGGTCCCCAGTGAGGAAGAGGCCACCATCTCCCTTGGCAATCCATTCCACTACCAAACTGCCCACACCATCAGGAATATTTTCCTGATATCCAGACAGAATATCTTTTTTGTGCAGTGTGTACCCATTACTTCTAGTTCTACTTTCAGGGGCAGCTGAGAACAAATGTATCCCTTTTTCCATATGCCAGCCCTTCCAGTATTTTAAAAGTGTTATCATCAGGTATTTGAAAAGTGCTATTTATTAAAAGTGCTATCATCATGCTGCTCTGAGATGATATTGCATCCTGGGTAAGTATGAATAGTGAAGATGATGGCCATTGTAAGTAGCTTTGCATTTCAGTTTTTGCCACCAGCAAGTTTTGTTTTCTATATTTTTTTAATAATTCTTACATATTTGTTAATAAGCAGTCCAATCTTAACCAGATTTCCAGCACCAATGCAACTGCAATGCAGATATGAGGTTAAGGATAAACATTCCCATACCTTGAGGAGACCTTGAGGGTCTCCTAACTGGGCAAGAGGCACTCTTTCAAGTGGGTGTTCCTCCTTTATTTAGCAGGGGGAGAGTGACTGGCCTTACACACCCCAGCAATGTCTGTTCGTTGGCATTCTGGTGTTCTTTTTGTATTTTAGATTGTGAGCCTTTTTGGGACAGGGACCCATTAGCTATTAAATAGATATTAATTTTTTCATTTTCATTGTAAATCACTTTGTGAACTTTTTAGTTGAAAAGCAGTATATAAATACTACAGATAGATAAATAGACAGACAGACAGAGAGACTGCCCCAACCAAATAATGCAGTGTATAACCTAGTAGAACAGCTGCATCAGTATTGGAAAGTTGATTAGGAATGGGCTATATTACAGAATATTTTATTGATACTGAGTAACTCCTTATGCTTAAAACAAGAAAAGCAGTATATATATTTAATGAAATAAAGGGAAAAAACTAATTGAGGTGAACACGGAGCAATTTCTTCAGACTCCAATTTGTTGTCTTTTGAAGTGAATAAAGGATTTCCAATTGTCATTGTTATCTATTTGTTCAGATTCTTATATGGTGGTGGGTTAGGTGTGAAACTGCCTTTTTTCTTTTCTCTTTCTTTTTTGAAAAAAACCTGTTGACTCACTTGATGCCTTGATTTATATACCATTCCAACACAGATGTCATTACTGGCAGCAGAACACTTGGCAAGCATCCCAGGGCACCATAAATCTATCAGATGGGTGTAATGAAGATGGTTTCTCGCCATCTGCTTAGATCCAGCAACCAATGCATAGCTATTTCCACTGCCATCATTCCTGAGGGGGCAGTCATTTTTGGAAAGCAACCTAATATCTTCAGTCTACAATGCGCCATTTGAATTTGCTCCATCAAACCAGGTGTTGCAACTCTTAACCTGTTTACAGTTCTTTTCACCCGCCCTAGCTTGGAGGCCATGGAAGAGTAGTGAATGATGGTAGCTAAAATATGTAAAAAGATGGCTAAAACGATGGTAGCTAAGACTTGTGTATTGAATAGGGTGAGACTGCTAAGCCATTAAGCTCACCATCAAGTTCACTGGGCCAGTCAGCATCTCTCAATCTTACAAAGTGGACATAAAGAAGAAGAAACAATTTATGTTACTCTGACCTTGTTCAGGGAGTGGTGTGGTTGGATATTATAGCCAGACAAGAATGAAACATGATAGTTGGTACTGAAAGAGGTACTTTGTGCCTGTAAGACTTGCTTCAGATGTTCACATGTCCTTGGGTTCTCTTGCGTAGTGGTGGCATTCATTCATTCATTCATTCATTCATTCATGAAGAAGAAGAAGAAGAAGAAGAAGAAGAAGAAGAAGAAGAAGAAGAAGAAGAAGAAGAAGAAGAAGAAGAAGATCTTACCTTCACAAGGGGAAAATGCTGTCAAGGTATTGGGCAAATGACATGACTGCAATCCTAATCTCCAGTTAGGCACTACTCAAGCCCTGGTGCAAGACCCATACTGACCTGGGAGTGTCACTAAAGTGCCGTAAGACACTTCTGCACCAATCCTGAGGGAGGGATAGGCCACTGTATAGACATGCATTTGCCTCCCTACATCACTATAGGAATGGGAAGATCCATGAGCTGGGCTGGCCTAGGTTAGGAATGCACCTTTAATTAACATACCTCTAATGTTCTTTGTAAAAAATTTTACCCATGTACAGTGGTACCTCGCTTAACAAATGATCCACATAACAAGCAAAAATTTCTCGAGGCTTCTGCCTCACATAACAAGTTGCTTCTGTTGCTTCACTTAACAAGCACACTCATTGGCAGTTGGGTCAGCGCGCTGGCAAGCAGCCCTTTTAAAAAGCATCAGAGCTGCCTAATATGCCTGACCATAGCGAAAGCAACACTTCCATGCTGTTCCTCCTGTGGCTGGGCGTCTGCTGGGCAGAAGGAGAGAAAAGCAGTAGAGAAGAGGGAAGCAGCTCAGTGCTAGCCAGAAGGGGAAAGAGAGACTCAGGCTGAAGAGAAGGAGAAAGTGGGGAGACACTTTGAAAGTGTCTTGGATTGCAGCCTCCTAACATGTCTACCCAGGAAATTTTTTAGGATTGGAGCCTAAGTAGATTTCATAGGATCATGCACATTGAATGCATGTTTTGAATTCAATTTCAGTGATTTGTCATCATTTTTATATCCCGTTAATATTTTTATATGAATATTTTTGGGTTCTGGAACCAGTCATCTGAGTTTCTATAAAGAGTTTCTATAAAGTTTCTATAAAGAGCATTTCACATAATAAGCATGCTTCTGGAACAAATTAAACTTGTTATGTGAGGCACCACTGTAAGTGCTTCTGACAAGAAGGAAGGAAGGAAGGATTTATTGACTAGCGAAATGTACCCGCATCCCACATTTCAGGAGTACAATATAACCCCATTGTGGAATTACACTACCCTCCCTGTACACCATCCCCCATTGCGCAACACCCCTGTTGCATAACACCCCCATTGCACAACAACCTCCCGTGCGAATCATGCCCCCCGTGCAACATCTCCCCTTGCGTATCGTCCTTTTCACCCTATCCTTACCACCCCTTTTCAGACGGAATTAGTGGATGGCTAATTAGTGGAATTAGCTCCATCATGGAAGGAACACCCTCCCCAAATTTCATGCTTCTATATCTGACAGTTTTGGCTGGGCATTGATGAGTGAGTGAGTTAGTGAGTGAGTATGTCAGTCTGTCAGTCAGTGGCTTTTCAGTTTAATATTTATTTATTTATAGTTTTTAAAATAAGGAGATCACTTCCCCATCTACTTGCCATGGAAACTCATCAGTGCTTGCCATATGCTAGCTATTAAGCTAGTAGTGGAGCATAGGTTGATTCTGGATGAAGCTGTACTTGTTTTTTAGAGAGCTTTTGTAGTTTAGGGATTCTCCTGGTTCTGTTTTTATTCCTGGCTATCCAAGTTACAGTGACTCATGCATTGGTAGCATCAAGGTTGGAGTACTCCACTATGGAGTCTGTGGGATTGACCATAGAAACTGTTCAGAAAGTTCATTTACTTCAAAAAGTTGCAACAAGGTTATAAATGGGAGTTAGGCTGCAATCCTAAAGACACTTTCCTGGGAGTAAGACCTATTGAACACAATGGGGCTTACTTTTGAGGAGACATGGTTAGGATTGTGCTCTTAGAGGATACAACTACAGTGGTACCTCGCTTAACGAGTGCCTGGAATAGCAAGTGTTACACATAAAGAGGAAAAATTTGTGTGGGATTTTGCTTCACATAACAAGCTTGATTCGCATAATGAGTGTCCATTGGCTGGGCTCTCCCTTCACCTCCCTGCATTGGCTGGGCTGTGGGATTGAGGTGAGACTTTCTCCCCCTCCCTGCAGTACCAAGGAAGAGGCCAGCAGAGAAAGCAGAAGAGCCTGTTCATCAGAGGAACAAAGATGGCTGCCTCCTGCAGCCAGCAAACATGGCCAGCCAAGCCTCTGCAAGCCTCCATCAGGTAGGGGGGAAAACTCATCCTGCACCCCCTCTGCAGCCCACCCGAACAGACCCCTTCCCTTCCAAGGAAGCTCGCCCTGCCTCGATCCCACTACAACCAGCCCTTTTTCCCCCACCAGCACCTTCCCTGCCTGAACTTTTCCTTTCCTGTGAGTAAGCCCCAGTGGATTCAATGGGGCTTCAATTTGAGTAGACATCCCAGGATCTGGCCCCTTTTCAATGCAAGCAGAAGCCAATCTCCTGCTGCTGCTGCTGGCATCCTATGGAAAGAGTCAGGCTTGCATCCTATGCACTTTCCTGTGAGTAAGCCCCAGTGGATTCAATGGGGCTTGATTCTGAGGAGACAGCATCAGATCTGGCCCCTTTGCTGTTGCAGACTGCCTATCTAGTTTGCATAGATAGATCTCACACACAGAGAGGTTCTTTGTTAAAGATGCTCCAAAAGACACCAGAGACTCTTTTAGTGAAAATTAGTCATCCTTGGCCATAAAGGTTTTTCTTTCCTTTTTTACTGTACAGAATATTACAATGTTTTATTACAGTAATTGTGGTCTGTATTATGTTATATTGTTTTGAATTCAATTCCAGTGTTTTGTCATCATTTTTACATCCAGTTAATATTTTTATATGAATATTTTTGGGGTTATGGAACCAATCGTCTTGAGTTTCCATTGTTTCCTATGGGAAAATCCACTTCACTTAAAGAGCGTTTTACTTAAAGAGCATGCCTCTGGAACGAATTAAAGTTCTGTAAGTGAGGCACCACTGTACCTGTAAAAAATGCAGGTGTCCTCTTCTGGTGTAAGGAACTGTGGTGCTTTTCCATAGACAATGACAGGACAGTTCCGCTTCACCTGCTTCCCCTGCACCACACATCCCTTGATTGTTTGTGGATGAACAGTTGGTGCTGACATGTGGAAAAGCTTTCTCTATGGTGGCATCAATTGTGGACATCTGCTGGGAAATATCTGCGCACACCTCCACCAAATTTGCTTCATGGAGACACCAGAATGCTTTCTTTTCACCAGGCGTTTGGTTCAATTGAGCTTGCCTCTGGTCTTGAAGATGTGTTGTTCCTGATGTACCTAAATACCGGTATATTATTTTGCTTTGACTTTATTGTTTTCATTTTGATTTTGTCTTCACAACAATTTATTCGAAATTCAAAATTTACAATTTTACCACACTATTTCAACATAAAGACAGAGAAGTCTTAATGCATAATAATACAACATCACACTTCTTACATCTCTTATTTCTTCTATGCCTTGTTTTCAAAATCAATATCTTCATTTTGAGACTTCCTCCAGCAACTTTTCTTTTGCCTCTACATATCTGTATTTCCTTCTAATTCTCAAATGACAAAACAAAACTCCTTATATCTTTCTTTTCTGTTTTCATTTTGATTTTGTGAGCTACCTTGAAGCTCTAGTGGGAGGGGGAAAGATGTGTGTAAATACTTTAAATAATAGAATAAGTAGTGAAATTCTCTCTGCCTACTCAGAAGTAAGTACCACTGAGTGATTTAGTGGTTAGAACACTGGGGTTAAAACAATGTGCTTAACTGGAATTCCAATCAGCAGGACCAGTACTGCAAGACCAGGTGAGCTCTTGTCCTTAACCCAGTTCCTGCCAACCAAGCAGATCAAAAGCATGTAAATTCAAGTAGATAAACAGGTACCACTTCGGTGGGAAGGTACCATTCCATGCACCATTTCAGCCACATGACCATGGTGATGTCTTTGGACAATATTGGCTCTTTGGCCACAGAAACAACAATGAATGACAATCCCTATGGCCAGTCATGGCTAGCACACCAACCTGCGAGGGGTTGGTTACATTACCTTATCTAATTGCTTATAGGATTCTGTCCTTCATTACACATATCATTTCTATGTCTGACCATATGAAGCCCCTTTTTAAATTCCTACACTGGCTTTTGGTCTGTTTCTGCATCTTCACCTTTACTGAAAAATCATAGGAAGTGACTTATCAGTGTCCATTTGGGATTGTCTTCCCTAACCAGCTGCAGGCTTTCAGACTCTCTTTCCCAGGTCTACTTTGAGTTGTAGGACATGACAAAATATAAGCTAAAAACACTTGTATATTGCTTTCATGTGGTTAATTTAAACACAATATTATTCTATTTCAAACTATATTACATATAACTGACTAATTACAAGAAGGCTATGCACTGCTGCAGGGGTCCACTTTCAGGGAAAAGGAGGAGATTTAAGTTCTTTCCCTGGACACAATGTTAAAAAGAGAACATGCCCTGGAAAATAGCACATATCCTATGCATTCCTGACCCCCTCCCTACAGGACAGGGCTATCTGCCTGTACTCCTCCCTGGTGATCTTTCCAGTCTTCCATTGCCTATACTTCTCTTTCTTTAACTTCAGCTGATCCCCAAGTTACTTGTGGAGCCAACCTGTTTTTTTCAGTGTTTTTCCCCCTTTCTTTTTCATAGGAATTGTTTCTGACTTTGCTTGCAGAAGCTTCCTCTTAAGGAGCTCCCACCCATCTTGGGCCCCTTTTCCTGTTAGTTCATCAACCCATAGGAACCTGCCTATGACTCCTCTAAACCTGTTGAAATCAGCCTTCCTGAAATCCAATATATAGGTTTCACTGTACACTCTTTTTATTTCCCACAATATTCTAAATTCCAGCAGCTCATGATCACTTTCCTCTAAAGTTCTTGCTACGTTGACCCAGTCAATCATTTCTTCACGATTAGTTAAGATCAGGTCAAGGATGGCCCCTCCCCTTGTCGTTTCCTCCACCTTCTGGACTATGAAGTTGTCTTCCAGGCACATCAGGAATTTATTGCAGCTTCCATGTTTGGCTGAGTTTGTCTCCCAGCAAATGTCTGGATAGTTAAAGTCCCACATTACTACTACCTCATATTTCCTTGCAACGCCTGCCAGTTGCTTCAATAACTCTTCATCTACTCCTTCTCCTTGGCCTGGCAGTCTATAGTAGATGCCCACCACAATGTTTTGTTTCTTGTTTTTCCCCCTAACGTTTACCCAAATGGACTCCACAGGGATATCCAGATCAGTTTCCTGGATTTCAGAGCAGGTATATGTGTTCTTGACATATAATGCTACTCCGCCTCCTCTTTTGCTACTTCTGTTCCTCCTGAACAGCTGATAGCCTTCCATTTGTGTGTTCCAGTCATGGGAGTCATCCCACCAAGTTTCAGTTATTCCTATCAAGTCAAATTTCCCATCACTTGCTAAAAGTTGTAGCTCATCTTGTTTATTTCCCAGGCTCTGCGCATTTGTGTAAATGCAACATAAGCCCTGGAGGTTGCAACTCAATGCATTCACCCCTCTTTTTTTAAGGCTGGGCCCCTCAAAAGATTTTTGAGTTACAGCCATGCCCTGACAATTTCCACCCAGAGCATTTTCTTTATTCATAGGTTCCCTTTGGATGTAACCCACCCCCTTCTTATTTAGTTTAAAGCCCTCCTGATCAGGGCAGGGTTTGAGATCCTTGCTTTACAATGCTAAAAGAGAGTTTTTAAAAAGATGCTTAAGTTCCTTTTTTAATTCCAATTTACATTTTCCTAGAGATTAGGTGGGGATAGGTGCTTTAACCTTCAAGTTATCTGCATGTGCTACGCAATACAAATTTAGCAATGCTCTGTCTGCATTTTATCACTAAATTGAACACATGTTGAAGAATAATGGCATCTAAACTGTGGGGCTCCTTCCATTCCAGTATGCTGTCACTTTTGTTTGCGTGTTCCACCACCAACGTTTCTATTCCTTATCCCGATGGGAGATGTAGTTTTTACAGACTGGCGTATTGATTTTAAAACTTTAGAATACCTTTGACATCAGACGTAAAGCACTTCATTTGTCATGTGGATGTTGAAAGAGAGATTGTGGACCTCATTTTATTCCTGATTAATTTGGCCTTGCACTGCATTTCTGCCTGAACTTGTAATAAGAAGTTTGGTATCTCTGTATTCATTGCATTGTTCATTTGGTTGTTTTTTTTTCGACAAAGGAAAAA
This sequence comes from Cryptoblepharus egeriae, assembly GCA_030015325.1. NCBI lineage: Eukaryota > Metazoa > Chordata > Lepidosauria > Squamata > Scincidae > Cryptoblepharus > Cryptoblepharus egeriae. The sequence continues at coordinate 42,951,496 of JAREYC010000008.1, forward strand.
CAAGCCACAGCATCACAAGACATTATTTAAATAGTTGTGAGTCTGGATTTTTTGCTATTTTTTATCCTCCCCATCCCCATAATCAGTTATCTTGTATAAACAAGTTTGCAATAAATAAATGCACACAGGAAAAATAAAACAAGATAAGAATTCATCAGGTTCTGTTCAAAAGAACAACATCTGCACAATGGTCTTCATAAACAAGATGTCAAGCTCATATTTTTGTTTTCATTGTATTGTTTGCCAGAGCATCAGAATCAATGGAATTTTTTCATTTTCATTTCATAAGTTGGGGCACAGCCCAGTAAACGCTATTTTAATGGGACAGGAGGTTGCTAATAATAAATATTTTTTTAGATGTATCTCAAAAAAGAAAGTTTTTCTTACCGTAGACTTATTTTCTGGGATGAAGGAAGGAGGGTGTTCTCTACTAGTGGGTTGCTGCCCCTCCCCCACCAGGAGGCTGGACTCAGTCAATTCTCCTCCCTGAGGGGCGGCCCCACTGTCCCAGTCTCAAAGCCGAGTCGAACAGCGGAAGCCAACCCCAAGGAAAACAAGCAGAGGGTCTGGAAACCAGCCTACATGGACAGAACCTGCGAAAATAATGGTGACATCATACAAGCAAAGAAAGTAGGAAAAGGAAAGGTGAGACTGTGTCCCCCAAACTTTTCCCCGCACTAAGAAAAACTGGAACAAAGGCCAGCAGGAATTCCAATTAAATCAGGACCCGAGGGTCAGAGAGCGGTGGGCAGAACACCCTCCTTCCTTCATCCCGGAAAAGAAGTCTACAGTAAGAAAAACTTTCTTTTCCCTGGATTCAGGAAGGAGGGTGTTCTCAACTAGTGGGATATAGCAAAGCCATATCCGTCCGGAGGAAGGGAGGGCTGACCCAAGGGTCTATGTTGAAATTACCCTTTGCAACACCCTCCTGCCAAAGGCCGCATCTGTAGAGGTTGCCTTATCGATCTTTTAATGCCTGATGAAGGTGGTAGGTGATATCCATGTTGCTGCCTTGCATACGGACTCAAGTGAAGCCACCCTATCGTAGGCGGCCAAAGCTGCTGCACTACGCGTAGAATGGGCAGCAATACCAGCAGGAGCCTCCCTTCCTGAGGACGAATAGGCTAATGCTATTGTCCCTTTTGCCCAGTTCGCCAGAGTGCTCCTGGAATGGCACTTGCCCATGGCTGGTCCTTTGAAAAAGACAAAAAGAGAGTCAGTTTTGCAAAAGTCCTTAGTGCAGTCAATATAATAAGAGACCACCCTCCTAGCATCAATTTTATGCCAGCCCTTCTCCCATTTGGTCATAGGATGAGGACAAAAGGAAGGAACCACTAACTCCTGAGATCTATGAAACCATCAATTAACTTTAGGAATGAATGTGGGGTCTAGACGTAAAAACACCTTGTCATCTTGGAAGATGCAAAGGTTGGGATTAACAGATAGTGCACCCAGCTCTGACACTCATCTAGCTGGAGTAATAGCAACCAAAAACAAGGTCTTAAAAGTTAAGTACTTTAATAAGTCAACACTTTGTAAAGGCTCAAATGGCGACTTTTCCAGTGCCGAAAGAACTTAAGGTAGGTCCCATGAAGGGAAACGGTGAACCTGTGGAGGACGCAATTGCCTCACCCCTTTCAGGAACCTAGCAATATGCGGGTGGGATAAAACCTTCCTACCTGAAGAAGACCCCAGGGTGCTCCTTAAGGCTGCCACCTGTCTGCACAAGTGCTGGCCGATAGACCCTTGTTAAGGCCATCCTGAAGAAACCCCAACAGAACCTTGACCTCTAAGTTGAATGGTGAAGCCCCATGGGCTCTGCACCAGGACTTAAATTTACACCAGGTCACGTTGTAAACCTTGGAGGTGGAAAGCTTTTTGGAGGCCAGCAAGGTGGCAATGACTTGCTGAGAGTACCCCTTACGAGCTAAAGACCGCCATTCAACCTCCAAGCTGTCAAGTTGAAGATTGCCAGCTGTGGATGCACAATGGGGCCCTGCATCAGCAGATCTGTCCGTGAAGGCAGTCTCCAACCTGGTTCCACAGCTAGTGTTAGGACATCCGGAAACCACGGATGTCGCAGCCAGTGGGGCGCTACTAATATTACTTCTGCGCCCAGACTTCAAACCCTTTTTAGGAAGAGTGGAATCAGTTTCAGAGGTAGAAACGCGTAAAGCAGACCCCTGGGCCAAGGCACCTGGAGCGCATCTACCCCCATAGTCCCTTCCACCTGAAATCGAGAGAAGAACCTGGGAATATACTTGTTCAGGTGAGAGGCAAATAGGTCCACTACCAGGGTCCCCCATTTGTCTATCAGCAACTGGAAGACCTGAGGGTGGAGCATCCACTCCGTGTCGTTCACCTGTTGCCTGCTCAACCAATCCGCTGTCAGGTTTTCCATGCCAGCCAGATGTTCTGCCCTGATGGAACAGAGATGCTTCTCCGCCCAAGTAAAAAGAAGGGTGGCCTCCCTCATGAGGGTCCTGGACTGTGTGCCCCCCTGCTTGTTCACAAACGCTTTGGCCATCATACTGTCTGTTCAGACCAGCAGATGTGAACCGCTCACTAAGGCCTGAAAGTGAATCAGGGCTAATCTTATTGCTCGGAGTTCTAACCAATTGATGCTGTGGCCTATCTCTGATGGAGACCAAAGGCTGTGTTCTTCCCAGATGGGAACATGCAGATAAGTTTCTATGAGGTCCACTGATGTCATGAAATCCCCTTGTTGCAGGGAAGATACTATGGACCTCCATGTTTCCATCCTGAACTTCCTCTTTTTGAGGAAGCTGTTCAGCCACTTCAAATCGAGAATGGCCCTCCAATTGCCGTTCTTCTTGGGCACAAGGAAAATCACAGAGTACACCCCTTTGCCCTTCTGACTCAAGGGAACTGGCTTGATTGCACCAATCTGAAGGAGGTGGGAAATGGCTTCCAACTTCAGTCGGTGTTTGATTGGATCCCGAGAGATCGGGCTTTGCCAAAACCGTTCCCTGGGGAGCCTGAGGAACTCCAAAGAGTATCCCCTTTTCACGGTCTGCAGAATCCAAGAGTCCGTTGTCACTGAACTCCAGGCCTCTGCAAACAACAAGAGACGAGCACCCACCGGGAGTGCTCCCCCCTGTCCTGGGTTGTCAGGTGGATTGTGAGTCTTTGGCGGGCTTCCCGGTAGTGGAAGGCACCGTGCCACCATGTTTTTTGAACTGGGCTTTGCTTTTGTTCCACTTAGGTTTGTTCTGTGGGACATAACTCTTGGATTTGTAGCCTGAACCGGGCTGACAAAAGAACTGAGTCCGTTTCGGAGGTTCCTTCTTTGTCATGGGAAGGACCTTCTGCTTGCCCTTATTTTCAATCAATAGAGGCTCCAGGGCCTCCCCAAACAGCTTCTTACCTTTAAACGGGATGTTTACCACTCTGGAAGCCGACCCAGCGTCACCTTCCCACTGCCTCAGCCAAATGTGTCTTTTAGCCAGCACGCCCATGGCCATGGACCTAGAAGATAACGGAAGAGAATCATAGGCACAATCTGCCGCCGCTGCAGAGGCCATTGCTATCTTTTTTTAAGTACAACTGGCCTTGTGCGACAGAGACTTATCCTCCTGTGCCAGTTCCTCCGCCCAGATGTAAGCTGCCCTGGAAAAGATGGAGCTGGTTACTGCCACACAAAAAGATTGAGCATTAAACTCAAACCCCCGTTTCAGCGCACCCTCTATTCTTTTGTCACACACATCCCGTGGGCCCGACTCGCCCTCAGAGGGGAGGGTGGTAGAAGCAGAGATAGCCACCACTTGAGCATCCACAATAGGAACCTTCAGCTTATTCATAATTGGTTCAGGCAAAGTGTATAAGTTGTCCATCAGCTTGCCATGCTGTTTGGAATGACTGAAGTGACTCCACTCAGCATCAAACACTCTTCCCAGAGCCTCAGGGAATGAAACAACCTGTGGCTTGGAAGGGCCCTGCGGGTAGGTCTTAGCTTTGTGCGACGGTGTGTCTGGTTTGGTTGGGGCAGAAGGCATTGCTAAATCCATAGCAGTGGCAGACTTAGTGAGCACCCTGGTGTATAATTCGGGGGACACACACAATCTGTCCACCTTGGGAACTGATGATGCATCTTGGTCTTCACCGGACAGTTCCCCATCTTCCCTTTCGGACTCTGAGGGGGAGGACAGAGAATCCTCCTGAGTCCTACTCAACTTGTGGAAGCCTTTGTGTCTTTCAGGGGAGGAATCCCTCTCCTCAGACCCTGATTCAGATGACACATGTATGTGCCTCGTCTTAGCCTTGGCCTTCTAAGGTGGTGGGGCCTCTTGGACCACAGGCCTGAGGTCCTCCAATTGTTCCCTCAGAACCCCTTTAACCACCTCCCTCACCATCTGTGGAAGAGTAGAGGGTAAAACTAAGGGGTCCTCCTGAGATCTAATGGGGACCTGAGTGGCCTCCGCACTATTCCCGGCCTCAGGCCCAGCCTGCATTATGAATTATGAAGGATGGTACTCACAAAATGGCACCCGCGCGCCAAAACCAGGCTTCTAAGATGGCCGCCGGTGGGAAATTGCATACCACGCGGTTCCTTCCTGGCCAGTCCTGACCAGAGCGAAGTCCTCAGTCACGCTAAGACACAGGGCGCAAGCCTGAGGCACCTCGTGGGGGCCGCGGGTCAGCTGCGCGCTATGTGCGCTGCCCGCTGCAGCCTCCTGGCTGCTGCCCGACGTGGCCGCTTGGCCAGGCGCGCATCTCCTCCGCCCGCTCCTCTCCAAAGCCCCGGGTCCTGCAGGCAAGGCACGCCTTGCCAGAGCAGGGGAATGCTGTCCCAGGCAGTCGGGCAGCTTCCCCTGAGGCTCGTCCAGTGGTCGGGGGGAGGCAGGACACAGGGAGACAGAGAGGAGGAAAGGAAAGAGAGAGAAAAAGAGAAATAAAAGAGAGAAAGAGAGGAGAAGATGGGAGAGAGAGCTCCCAGACTGCGTCCTGCCTGAAGCGAGGCTGGACAAGACTGGGACAGTGGGGCCGCCCCTCAGGGAGGAGAATTGACTGAGTCCAGCCTCCTGGTGGGGGAGGGGCGGCAACCCACTAGTAGAGAACACCCTCCTTCCTGAATCCAGGAAAAAGAGACGTGTCTCATATGAGGGTGCAGTCTGAACCATGTCTAACATTGCAGATATTTCCTGTTGTCCACTGAATTAACAGCATCATAACTGCCAATGGCCAGACTGTAGCACTGTAGGTGTCAACCAAATAGGAACCAGGTGGTTCCTTGGTGCCTTGCTCAACTGGAGCTGACTCCAGTGTGGCTCCTAGGTCTGAACTGTCCTTTAGAACCACATTATTAAAAATGACAACACTGACTGCATGAGTCAGAAAGGGGCAGCAGGTGTTCTAGCTGTTCCAATTTTCACACTGGAACATACAACAGTTACACTCTGTCTCTCAGGTGCCCATAAAAGCAGAAGCAGCTTCTTAGCGCTCCTGGTCAGTTTAAGTGATAGGGACTCTGGTAAAAACCAGATGCTGTAAATATAATATATTTATTCCTGAAACTTGACTCTGGTCTCAGCCACTTATAAGGGGGCCAGCCAGTAAGAAGCTGTCTGATTTTCCTTATCTCAAAAGTGTGATTCAAAAATACATGGTACCCCAATTACACAAAAACCAAAACAACCAATAGCAAGGGCTGAGCAGCCTGGGAAAGAATGACAATCCACAGTTTCAGGAACTGAGGCCAAGCAAGCAATAAAGAGCTATTAAAAGAGGGTGTAATTCTAACCAACATTCCAGGATTGGCATATCTGTGCCAGTGGGGTATGTGCCACATTTTGCAGTTGGGAGGGGGGGGGGCAGTCACAGAGGCCTCCTCAAGGTAATTTTCCTCAGAACTGCATTGTCCTTACCCCGGAGCTTGAAAATTGGTTGTGATTGTGTAAACAAGGCAAAATAAAAAAATTGGGGCAGTGGGCACTGCAGATTATAAAAACCCAAGATAGGTCAAAAGGAAGCAGGGCTGTCCTAAAATAGTGTTGACAATCAAGAAGACAGCAAATTTACATTGTTATGTGTCTGTGTGGCCTTTCTGTCATGGTACTTAATTCAAAAAGAACAGTTTTTGCCAAGGAATCAGCAGTTTTGAGGATGCTGAGACAGCATATAATTCTTTGAAGAATTAAGGAAGGGGGGAAAGCAGGAGAAATGAAGAGTAATCGAAGAAATTTTACAACATATGTGTTGAATGATGTCCTTTTGCAGAACCCTAACCTTGGATTAAAATGGGTGGTAGCTAGTCTAGGAGCCAACTCCATCTTCCATGAGAAGAGCAGTCAGGAAGCCAAATCTATGAACTCTTTCAGCACACAGGTAATAGCTCTAGATCAGAACCAACATGGGCAAAAGAGATGTAGCTGACCAAATGTTTACTGGGAAATGGGGTTTTGGCACACAGTGCATGCTATAGTATAGATTTGAACAAAGCACAATTTGTACCAGAAGGAATCATTTTAGGTTTCAGTTAGGTGAGATAAGAGATTTCCGTGGGGCAGTCCAGCTTCACACCAAGGCTCAAATGCCAGTGGTAGAATATTTTCAAGTTACAGGGTGCATTTAATTCACATTTGTTAAGGCTTTTTTCCTGCCTCAGAATAATAGGCAGCACAATCCAGAGCAACTAATCTGTCCACATAAGAGCCCTTGGGTTGCCCTATCTATCACTAGGCTGGAGCAACTGCAAGATGCTCCACCCCAGTTACTCTGGAAGAGGCTTAGGGCAGAGCAAGGCAACATAGGATGCCCTAAGAGAGGTGGACTTGCTCTGCCCTAACTGGGGCAGCCTAAGCAGCTCAGGAGAGGCATGTTGAGGGCATGTTTAGCATTGCCTAGGGCAGAGCAGTTACTCTGTATCCAGAGCCTGTTTCCAAGGCAGAAATACCCTCTTCCAGCCCTCAGAGTTATGCCACCTCAGGAGCAGGTATAGTAATGAGTAGACCCATAGGGGTCCATGATAAGGCCTGAGTAAGAATGGCAGTGCTGACCAAAAATCTGAGTTCTTGGCCAGCCTAGCTGCAACCCCTATCTCTCAACCTCAGGATATGGAACAACTATGGCAGCCCACTAACCTGGGGATACAGCAGGCCACTCCAAACATCCACCCTCCACTAGAGGAACTGCAGCTGTAACTGGTTGTCAGGAACTTCTGGGCTTTCTTATAAGGCAGACACCACAGCTGTTCCTTGTTCAGTGTGATCTGAGGGGGGTCTCCTCAGGAGCAAGTCCTCCCCATGTGTCAATTACTTAGCATGCTCTGGAGCAGTTAGGGCAGCCCAGGCTTCCTGACTCTCTGGATGCAGCATAACTTTATGTTCTGGATACAGAATAGTTAGGAGAGAGCAGTTAGGGCAGAGCAGGCTGAACTTGCTCTGGATTGTGCCCTAAATCAATGTACCCAAAGAACAATTGCAATGTGACTGTTTCCCCCCACCCACCTTCCCCACACACACACTGACTGTTTCTCCCATGGTGCTCCCCACACCCCCACAGGTAGTCCCAGAGAAATTAAAATAGGCTTGATAACCTTTGGGTAACATTTCTCAGGGTGGCTTTTGCAGATCTCACTTGCTGTGAATTTGGATAATTGGAAATTATGGATTGTGGAGAGTCATCTCATACACTGAGATATGTTTTGCAAACTGAGAAATCATGCTTCTTTTCACCTCTAAATCTGTCCAATAAAAAATCCTCTTGTTATAAATCCTGGAGTTTTTGCAGGACTTGCTTTGTCCATTTATCAAAAACATGGGGCTAAATGGTTTAAATTTTGTAGAGAAGTCCAGCTCTTTTGATTTTCTTTTTCAGTGGAAATGTGATCCCCGAACTCCACAAATCAAAATTCTTATCTCATGTTGATGCTAGCGCATAAAGCACAGTCCCTGAGGTAGATAAATGTCTACCAGCAGAAAGCATTATTAGTCTTTTTAGCTTGCCAGCTTGTGCTGACCTACTTTAACTTGCTTGCAATAATGTACCATACCTTAGTAATATTGACGGCCCATCCTCTGTGATGAATTAATAATATTGTACCTTCCCCCCTTTGCACTGCAAAGTGCTGAGATAGTTAATTCAAATAGACTTGAATATTACTTGAAACATGGATATAAAGTGTCAATTATTCCTTTAAAAATGGAATCGGGACAGATCAGTCAAATCCAGTCTCCTGCCACTGGCACTAGCGATGTTTCTGTTCAGGTAGCACATGGGGCAATAAGGCTCAGCCTCCTTTCTCTCATATAGCACTCAAAGGGGTCAGGCAAGATTAACTATTTTGCCAAGTTGTTCTAAGCCAAGGAGAGTAGAATGTCGATGAGGCTGGCCAACAATGGACCAGAAAGGCCTTTATGCACATTCAGCACCTTTACTGATTTATTTTTAAATATGGCCACAGATTGCACCTGGAGCACCATGCTTTGTAGCTGGAAACTGCAGGAGTCTCTCTCTTTTCCAGCTTGCCCATCTGAAAGTTAGATATGCAGAGCTGTGCTTAATCCCACCCTGAGCTGCTTCCACTACCACTTCCCTTTTCTCTGCTCCAACTATCCTCCTTCTTGTAATCTACATTGGAGTAGAAGATGGAGGCATCTGTTCCAGGCCCCAGAGGAGCATCTTTTCCACCTAGCACCACTTTAGAGCTACAAGTCTTAGCATCTCCATCTGGAAATGATGCAGTGCACACTTTTGGGGTAGCAGCATCTGCTTTATGTATTCTTGGATGGTAACTCTCTCTGACGAAGGCTGAAATCCTAAGGACACTTTCATGGGAGTAAGACCCATTAAACACAGTGGAGCTTTCTTTTGAGTAGACATGGTTAGGATTGTGCTATAAGAGGAGAGGTCTGTCACTCAAATGCAGCAGCTTTGAAGTAGAAAGTCCCAGGTTCAATCCCTGACTTTTCGAGGTAGAAGTAGGAATATTCTCCCAAGGTACTGCCATTCTTGTAGATGTACCCAACTACGTGCACCATGTACTTTCATCAGTGGTGGGCTTCAAACAAATTAACAACCGGTTCTATGCCCATCTGGCAGCCACTTTTAAATGGCTATTTTTAAACTTTATATGTCCTATCTCTCATTAACAACCGGTTCTATAGAGTAGGTGCAAACCTGCTGGAGCCCACCACTGACTTTCATGTACATGGTTCTTCAAACCCTGGCTGCCATCTGGCCCTGAGGCAAGTCCTGTAATCCTCCAGAGGTGAGGGAAGCTCTGCTCTTCACACCACAGGAGAATATTTTGAGGGGTGGAGAAGCTGCTCATTCACAAGTTCCATCATTAATATATTCACTTTTGTAAATTTATTTAAATTTGAAATGAAAATCAATTCTTTTTTCTTACAGCCCCCAACATAGTGTCAGAAAGATGATGTGGCCCTGATGTAAGGTATTTGGAGAAGAAACAGGCATTTGGAGTTGTTGAGGTGACTGAAGATTGGAGGCAAGTTGGGGTTTCTGAAAGCAGGGGAGTCTTTTGTCAGTTGCCTCCACTTAGGGTTGCCATGTGTCCCAATTTTGGGGGATTGTGTTCACATACTGTCAAATGGGACAGAGAGACCTGTCCGAATTTTGTGGAAGAAAATTATGGCAACCCTTCCTTCACTTCTCATTTACACTAACTGTATGTTTGCAAATAAAGTTATTATGTCCTACATCTCCAGTGCACTCCAATCCAAAGGAAAGCAAACCTATGTAACATTGCCCAGGGACCTTCCCCCAATTTAGGCAAGATGCAAGAATATCTGTGACACCATGTACCATCCTGGTTGAAGTGAAATTATGACATGTTGGCTCTTTATCACTTGTTGGCTCTCCATCGCTTGGGATCATTGGTCATGCTCCAAATTTCTGGAGGGCTCAAAAGATGATAGGATAGTTTGTTCTCAGCCTCCTACAGATAAACAATAAAGTATCCAGAAGTTTAATACAACCACCCACTTCATGGTATTTATTTAATTAACATTCTCTGTTTACCAGTGGAAGGTGGAAGGTAGTTCAAAAACTGGCTCATTCAGTATTCTGTGGAAATGTTTAATAATCAGTGGTTGAAGCTTCCACCCACATCTAAAGTTGGGAAAGCATATTTATTTCTCAGGGTTACCTCATGAGTTTCATTCCGGGGCCAAGTAGGATATCTGCCCACTCCTCACTGATTTTTAAAAAGTATATTATTGAATCAAATTAGGGTTGTGAATGATTTTGCTGCAGATAATTTTTGGTTTGACTTTCTGGGCAACAATGGGTGAAGCCACCATCTTTGCTCACCTTATTTCACCATAACTACCTGACATAAAGCAGTAGATCCCCTCTTGGTCTACTGAGAACAAAATGGTGGCCACCAGCCAGAAAATGTGAGAGACAGTCATCATTAAGGACAAATTTCAGCTCCTTCACCTTTTGAGTAATCATGAAAATATTTATTTACCGATCATATTTGTATCCTGCCTTTCTGTACTTGTGGGAGCCCAAGAACATTCCACAATATATAATAAATGAAGTGATAAGACAATAGATTACTACCGAAATATAAAAAGAAGGAAAATAAAGTTTAAAATACATCACAAACAAAGAAAAAAACCCAACAGAGTAAAAAAAAATGCACTGCCAAATGCTTGACTAAACAGAAAATTTAAATATCCCCCCATTTTACTATCCATGACACAATTGAGGGATTTATAGTGCAATCCGAAGCCTGTCTACTCCAAAGTAAGTCCCACTGGGTTCAATAGTATTTACTCCCAGGAAAGTGTGGTTAGGATTGCAGCCTTTATTGAGGTAATACAATTTATTAATTAAATTATAAAATGCCCATGAACAGTTCAACTGTAAAAAAAAACCATGAACAGAGATTGAGGGTGCAATCCTAAGCAATTTTCCAGCTCTGGGGGAAGGGTAATGCAATTCTTAAGTACGGAACAAATATTCCCTCATCTTGAGGAGGGCTCCATGACTGCCCTCCAACTACAGGATGCAGCCCCATTGGCACAGCTATGCTAGTGCAGGAAACTTGGTTAGGATTGTGCCCAGTCATAGTTAAGCAGGTAAGATCTCAAAAATAAGTCTCTGATTCAAATTTTACCATGTATGCCTCAAAATCACTGGTCTAACCAAGGCTGCTATTCCATGCCTCACCAGCTTGAGAACATCGACCCTTTTCCTGCAGTGGGAAAGCAGCACCATGATCCTCAGGATCACATCTCTATAGGAAGAGGAAGAGCGGGCTTTGTTTTAACATCCCTTTACCTGCTGCTAAAGGTGTGGTAAACATCCCTTTACCTGAGTCTAGGGGTGTGGGAAGCCATGCAGAGGCCTCTTCAGGGCTCACTGTAGATTATAAAAGGTTTTTTTTTAAAAAAAACCAATCACAACCCATTTTCAATTTTATTGTTGCAACCTGGAAGTTGGTCATGATAGCTTTTTAAAATTTTCTACAAGCTTCAGAAAGACTTGCAAAGAGCTCCAGGGGGATTCCAGCACCTGTTGGAGCAGTTTTTCTCAAAGTGGAGGTTGAGACCATTTGGGAGTGTCAAAAAGATGGGCTTTTTGGCAGCCATTTTGGGATCTGGCACCACGTGCTGCCATCTTGGAATGGAGCATTCAGGGATTAAATTTCATTGAACACAATGGGACTTACTTACATGGAGTTGCTTGGGAATCACAGTGATGGCACTTTCAGCCATGACATCACTTCCAACGGGGATCTTGGACAGATTGTCATTCTCAGTGAGGGGTCCTAGGATGAAATGCTAAAGAACCACTGCCTTGAACCCTGGCAGCATGTAAGGGACATTGAAACAAAGCCCTCACTTCACCTACAATGCCACATTGCTGCTGCTGCTGTTTTCCACAACCCCTCAAAGACTTACCAAGGGGCTCAAACTCATGTGAGGTTGAACCCATCTGTTTTTTCATGTATGCCAACTTTCCACAGAACTGCTCTCAAAGCTATTCATCTCACTTGTAAAAATGCATTGCCCAAGAAATGCAAAAATTATTCCCCCAGAATAGAGAAGAACCTGAAATTCTCTATTAAAAGATCCTACATTTTCCTCAGCAGCCCTTTAAACCAAAAGGACCAATGCAAGAGTCTTTTTTCCACAGATCTGTACTCTTTATTCTCTTGTTGTCTTCCCATAGAGGGCACCAGAGTTCTATTTCCTGGATATGGGGATGAAAGATACACCTTACCTATTCATGAGTGGGTAGGCATTATGTACAATGCGTAACTTACTATGTGTGAGGCCTAAGTCTTGTTAGTGACACTGACAGATCATTTCTTATCTATGAGATTTGAAGACTGGCCAAAATATCAGCATCCATTTGTGTCAAATGCATGTGCTGCTACACGATCAAATTAGATTGTGGAATGTAAAGGTTCTTAAAGGTTCAACCAATACAGGGAAGGATTAGCAAGCCAGGAAATGTGGCAAGCAAATAGGCAAATACAAGAGATGAATCCCTTTTGAAGTACAAGTAATTCCACAGGTAGAATGCATGTCTGGCCACAGGTGAATTGCCAGGTGAATTACCCTCTTTTTTAAAGTAATCACCCTAACTATAGAAATCAATGTAGTGAACTGGGAAGCAGTGCCATAGTGGTTAAGACATTGTGTCTGTTAACCAGAAGGCAGGGTTTGAGACCCTGGTCTCTACAAGACAGGGTGAGCCCCTGTCCTTAGCCCAGCTATGCAATGCAGCTGGAACCAATTGTATTGGCTCTGCTGTTTCATTGGACTACTTCAGTGGCATGAAGAGGGGGGATTTGCTGCTTGGGTAACAGCCTATCCTCCATATCAATCTACCCAGGCCTTCATGCTTCACATACAGCGTCGAGCACGATACCATAGTCTTTCAAGACTGATGGATGCCAAGTTAAGAAGAGGTAAAATCTGTAGCAAGATTTAAATTTCTTCACAAACTGCAAAAAATTATAATATGTACAGTATGTATGTAATGCAAAAAGTTTCTTTCCCATCTTTCTCGTTCAAAGGCATCTCTGAACTAGATAATTAAAATACAAGAACATCAATGAAAATTATTATTATTGGCATCCTTCAGTCTCGAAAGACTATGGTATCGTGTTCTGATTGGAGGTCCTGAAACAACATCTAGTGTGACTAAAGAGGCCAATTTGAGAGTGGCAATCCCTTCCACACTGAGGACAAATAAATTCCATCCCCTGCCCAGGTCCCAGGTTTCGCTGCTTTCGGGTCTGTCTCTTTGCTTCAGCCTGCCGAACAAGTGTCTCTTCCAGTTGGAGAAGGCCATGCTGGGTCTTTTGCCTCCACGTTGAACGGTCAGAGGTCAAGGTTTCCCAGCTGTTGATGTCCATTCCCAAGGCCTTTAGATCCCTCTTGCAGATGTCCTTGTATCACAGCAGTGGTCTCCTTCTTGGGCGCTTTCCCTGCACTAATTCTCCATATAAGAGATCTTTTGGAATCCGACCATCAGCCATTCTCACGATATGCCCAAGCCAGCGTAGACGCCGCTGTTTCAGAAGTGTGAACATGCTAGAGATTCCAGCACGTTCCAATACTGTATCATTTGAGACTTTGTCATGCCAGGTGATTCCAAGAATACGTCAGAGACAGCGCATATGGAAGGTGTTCAGCTTCCTCTCCTGCCATGCATAAAGGGTCCAAGACTCACTGCAGTACAAGAGTGTGCTCAGGACGCAAGCTCTATAAGAAGCAATAAAACTGATAATACTATAAAAACAGAAGCATTTGAAAATACCAGATTGAGGGTCCAGACCAATCCAGTTTTCTAGTGTCAGTGCAACCATGCTAATGGGGCATGCACTGCATCCTGTGGTAGGGAGGCAGTCACATAGGGCTCAAACTCTCGGAACATTTGGGTGCAATCTTAACCTAAGCCAGCACAACTCATTGGTTTTCTGTTCCCATGGAGACGTAGGGTGGCAAGCGCATGTCTGTGCACTGGCCTAACCCTCCCCGAGGAGTGCTGCACAAGTGTCTTATAGCACTTTTGTGACACCCCCAGATCAGCACAGGACTTGAGATAGGCACAGCCTGGCTTAACTGGAGATGAGGATTGCAGCCACATTTCCTTACTTTGGAGATGAATTGCAGTTGCATTGGTGCTAGAAAATTGGACAGGATTGAGTCAAAGTAAAAAAAAACCTTGTGGATTTTTAAAAATTCTTTACAGCGCATTTAAAAGGAAGCAGTGTTATTATCCTACATATTTTCCTGGGGAGAAACTTCCAAAGCAGCAAGAGCCCACCAAGAAAATCTTATCTATGGTTCATCTCAGTCAGACTCATTTCATTGGCAGGCAGAGGGAAAGACTGGTGAGACTAATCCAAAACTTCAGGAGTCTCATAAGAGTGGAGATAGTTCTTAAGGTAACCTGGTTTCAGACCATGCAGGGATTTTATTCAACTGCTAGTGTTCTGATGGCTCCTACCATTCTGCACTCTCTTAAGTTCAAGTACATTCAAGGACATTGAAGACCATTGAAGGACAGACCCATGTAGGGTGCATTGGCTGATACATTTCCAACTGAATTCAGAGCCACAGTTAACTCACCATTCAAAACTCATGAAAAGAATTTTTGGCCACTTACATCATGGGGACAATGAGAACTAATGCAGCATCCAAAAGGTGTGGAATTGCTTATTCTCAGGGAATTTAACCCCATCAGTGTCAGGTTGCACACCTACACTTAGATCCTAGACTTGATAGATACCAGCTGGAGATGCTCTAAAAGCAATTGCCGTAGGGGTTGGACTATATGAGTCTGTGGGTCCTTCCAGTGATGTCACCAGGTTTCATGTCACCTGGTGCAGGAAACCACCCCAATGCAGTGGAAAAGGCAACAACCTGGATGCTGGGTATGGTTATATGCCATCACCCTACCTCTGCTGGTTTTTTCACCATCAAATTATATAGGATAAAGATATTTCAAAGTGGTTTGTTTCATTGCTTTCTGCTATAAATTACGGATCCAAAAATATATATGATAGTATTATTCCTAAAAACCATGATTTAAGCCATTTTGATCACTAGTGGTGTCACTCCCTCAATGGTGCCACCCTTTTAACACCTTATCACACAAGACAGCACACCAGATGAAAAGCAATACATTCAGTCCTTCATTATCAAAGGCCAACTGAAGACTGCTGGGACCCAAAAAGCCATCCCCATCCTGGAACAGGCCAGACTCAACCAGACCAAATACCTGTTGGAGAATAGGGATGCCCTCAGGTCAAATTGGAGGGTCCTGTAGGCTGGAAATGAACGTTCAGCACAATCCAGAGCAACTGATCTGTCCATGTAAGAGCTCTTGGGTTGCCCTATCTATCACTAGGGTGGAGCAACTGCAAGATGCTCCACCCCAGTTACTCTGGAAAAGGCTTAGGGCAAAGCAAGGCAAAATAGGGTGCCCTAAGAGAGGTGGACCTGCTCTGCCCTAACTGGGGCAGCCTAAGCAGCTCAGGAGAGGCAAGTTGAGGGCATGTTTAGCATTGCCTAGGGCAGAGCAGTTACTCTGTATCCAAAGCCTGTTTCAAGGCAGAAATGCCCTCTTCCAGTTCCTCAGAGATATACCACCTCAGGAGCAGGTATAGTAATGAGTAGACCCATAGGGGTCCATGATAAGGCCCGAGTAAGAAAGGCAGTGTTGACTAAAAATCTGAGTTCTTGGCCAGCCTAGCTGCAACCCCTACCTCTCAACCTCAGGATATGGAACAAACTACGGCTGCCCACAAACCTCAGGATACAGCAGGCCACTCCAAGAAGCCCCTTGTATTCACTGTAGAATGTACTGGTAACTCATCAGGGATTCCTTATAAGGCAGGCACCCAGTGGCATCACCAGACAGGTGCGGCTGGTGTGGGCCTCATTGGGTGATGCGCTCCATATGGGGTGATGCGCTGGAGAAGTTTGACTGTCCTTTGGAAGGCCCCAGGCGTCAGCATGCCCAAGGTGGAGCAGCAGCCAGAAGCTGCCACTTATCTGCGGAGCTGGCCCGAACGGCCAGCTGAGGTGCACTGCGCAGAAACACACAGCATGTCGAACAGCTTCAGAGAAGACGTCCTTAGAGTGGAGGAAGTCTGCGCCTCTGCACGGCCATTCAGCCTCACTCAGGAGGTGGAGAAGCAGCCGAATGGCTTCAGAAAGAGTACTGCACAGGCACCAACTCTGACGCCTGCACAGTCTCCTCTGAAGCCAAAAGACTTCAGAAAAGTAATGCACAGGTGTCAGAGATGGTGCCTTCATAGTACACTTTCTGAAGCCAGTTGGCTTCAGAAACAATTGCACAGGCGCCAACTTTGGCGACTGCGCAGTCCAGGTGGGGGGTGCACGCATCCCAGGGGTGACACATAGACTTCCGCACTGGGTGATGCGCAGAGTCGTGCCACCACTGTAGGCACCACAGCTATTCCTTGTTCAGTGTGATCTGAGGGGTGTTCTTAAGGAACTCGCATATGTCCTTGCAGAGCCTCTGTCGATCATCTTTGAGAAATCCTTGAGGCGTGGAGAAGTGCCACTAGACTGGAAGAGGGTGAATGTAGTCCCAATCTTTAAGAAGGGGAAAAAAGAAGACCCGGGAAATTATAGACCAGTCAGTTTGACTTCAATCCCGGGCAAGATATTAGAGCAAATCATAAAACACACAATTTGTGCACATCTAGACAAGTACTCGGTGATCAAAACAACCCAGCATGAATTTACCAAGAATAAATCTTGCCAGACAAATCTGATCTCCTTTTTTGATCGGGTTACGAGCTTACTGGACAGTGGCAATGCTGTGGATGTCATTTATCTTGACTTCAGCAAAGCATTTGACAAGGTCCCACATGACATCTTAATTGGGAAGTTGGATAAATATGGGCTAGACGGGGCAATCATTAGGTGGATCCGCAACTGGCTCGATGGCCGCACTCAAAGGGTTTTAGTAAATGGTTCTGTGTCAACTTGGAGGTCGGTTTCAAGTGGGGTACCCCAAGGCTCTGTCTTGGGACCGGTTCTCTTTAACATTTTCATTAATGACTTAGAGGAAGGGATACAGGGGAGCCTGATCAAATTTGCGGATGACACCAAGCTGGGAGGAGTAGCAAACACAACAGAAGACAGGAGGAACCTCCAGGAGGATCTGGATAAACTAGAATACTGGGCTGTAATAAATAGAATGAATTTCAACAGGGAGAAGTGCAAAGTTCTGCACTTGGGCAATAAAAACCAAAAATACAGGTATAAAATGGAGGATACTTGGCTTGGCAGCACAGCATGTGAGCGGGATCTAGGAGTCGCCGTGGATCACAAGCTGAACATGAGTCAGCAGTGTGTTGTTTCTGCAAAGAAGGCAAATGCCATTTTAGGTTGCATTAAGAGGTCTGTAGCTTCCAAGTCGCGAGAAGTTCTAGTTCCTCTTTATTCAGCATTGGTCAGACCTCACCTTGAGTACTGTGTTCAGTTCTGGGCACCTCAATTTAAGAAAGATGCAGCCAAGCTGGAGCAAGTCCAGAGGAGAGTGACAAGAATGATCAGTGGGATGGAAGGGAAACCCTATGAGGAAAGGTTGGGGGAACTTGGGATGTTCAGCCTGGAGAAGAGGAGGCTGAGAGGAGACATGATTGCCCTCTTCAGATACCTGAAGGGCTGTCATAGGGAGGAAGGGGCTCATTTGTTCATAGCTGCTTCTGAAAGCAGAACTAGAACCAATGGGTACAAACTGCAAGAGTGGAGATTCCGGTTGGATATCCGGAAAAAATTCCTGATGGTGAGGGCGGTTTGGCAGTGGAACAGATTGCCAAAGGAGGTGGTGGACTCTCCCTCACTGGGGATCTTCAAGCAGAGGCTCGACGAGCACCTGTCGGGGATGCTCTAGGGGGATTTTCTGCTGCAGGCAGGGGTTGGACTAGATGACCTACTATGTCCCTTCCAACTCTATGACTCTATGATCCTCAGAAGCAAGTCCTCCCCATGTGTCAATTACTTAGCATGCTCTGGAGCAGTTAGGGCAGCCCAGGCTTCCTGACTCTCTGGATGCAGCATAACTTTCTGCTCTGGATACAGAATAGTTAGGAGAGAGCAGTTAGGGCAGAGCAGACTGAACTTGCTCTGGATTGTGCCCGTTGATTTGCTGGGGTTTGTTGCAATAAGGATAGTGTTTGCTCAACCCGCCTTACTGCAGTGGTTATCAAACCTCTAAGCTTGGGATCCACTTTTTAGAGCCATCAAGACACCAGTTTTACACTGGGCCCAGTTTTACACTGGGGAAAAGGTACCAGCTCCCTTAAAATGTTGCCATATTACTTCAGGCTTGGGAATACTGCAGCCATATTCCTATTTTAATTCTGACAAAAGGGTAGTCTTTTGCTCAACCTGCCTGAGATACAAAAATGGATGCGAGAGGGTGATATATTTAGGCCAGATAGGGCCAGTGCTTGGCTAGTGGGCTGCATGGTGTAGAGCAGTGGTTCTCAATCTTCCTAATGCCGTGACCCCTTTATAAGTTCCTCATGTTGTGAGGACCCCCAACCATAAAATTTTTTTCGTTGCTACTGCTGCAGTGCTATGCACACTTTCCTGGGAGTAAACCTCACTGAATTGAATGGGAATGACTTCTGAGTACACATGCATAGAATTGGGCTCTAAGGCTGCAATCCTAGCACTTTCCTTGGAGTAAGCCCCATTCACTATCATGGGACTGACTTCTGAGGAGACCTCCATAGGCTTGGGATCTCAGGCAGCAGAGCCAGCCACAGTTCCCTGGGAGTAGCCCCATTCACTAACTTGGGACTGACTTCTGAGCAGACCTCCATAGGAATGGGATCTCATGCAGCAGAGCCAGCCACTGTTTCCTGGGAGTAAGTCCCATTCACTATCATCGGACTGACTTCTGAGTAGATATGCATAGAACTGGGCTCTAAGGCTGCAATCCTAGCACTTTCCTGGGAGTCTCATTCACTTATCATGAACAACAACAACATTGAGGAGTCTTACTTTTGAGTAGAGCACAAGGAGCAGGGCACAACGGTTGGTGCACAAGTGGGGCACCCACCAGACAGCCCACCTGCCAGAGCTCTGGCGCCACACTCACACCACACCCACACCTCAGTGCACTTCACTCTCAGCCCACAGGCACACTGAGGATCTGCAGGGAGAGGGAAGGAGGAGGAAGTTGCCATCTGTGGTGAGTGTGTTGGGCGCCTCCCCGCCCCCAAGGCTCCACATCGGTCTCACACCAGCTCAGAGGCTCCTTCTGAGCCACCTCTCAGAGGCTTCTTCCAGCCACAGCAGCTCTAGTGTTTCTGCCAGATCTTCCCAGCTGGCCCCCTGCACCAGGGGTCTTTAGGCGACCCCCAGGAAAGCTCCAGGCGACCCCCAAAAGGGTCCCGACCCCCACTTTGAGAAACGCTGGTGTAGGGAGCACAGAGGACCATATGTCATAACAGGAAAAGAGGACATAGCCCCCCAAATGAAGGACACCGAAGTAAAATGTAGGAGATCATATAATAAAAGCTTAAAGCACTCATATATATTGTTTTCATGTGCTTAATTTAAATATTATATTGCTTATTATTAAATTTTAAATTATTACATACAATTTATGAATTACAAGAAAGCTGAAGGCTGCCAGCTCACAAGGGGGGAAAAGGATAATGAAGATGTTTTTCAAGGCACAAGGCTAAAAAAAGGAAAAAGAGGACATATGGTTACCCTGAGTAAGCATAGAGTTGTGCAGATCTGATGCTAAATATGAAGGAGTAACTCCAGTGTTGTTGTTTTTTTCCTTCAATAGTATGTCCAGAAAGACCAGAAGCAGGAAGGCAATATTACACATTCCAGTTATTCAGTAACATGCAGAAAGTAATCCTATCCTGTGTCTCTCCTCGATTCACGAGCATTAATTACTCATGATGAGAATGTAAGATTCTCTTTACAGCACTAAGTGGAAACAGCTCCCAAGAATGGGTCTGACTTCCAAGAACTTCCCCTGCTGCTTGGGAAGGAAGAAAGAAAAGAAGCAATTTACTTATTAATTGGACTTTTAAAAAAATATAATGAGCCTGGAATAGAGCCCAAGTTGGCATTGTTAACATTATGAAGCTTTACCATCTGAATGCTTTCTGAACTTTTAGTTGAAAAGCAGTATATAAATCCTGTTAATAATAATGGGGTAATAATAACTGTAAGAGGCACTTCTCAAGTGGGTGCTCCTCTTTTATTTAGCAGTGGGAGAGAAACTGGCCCTCTTCACCCCAGCAGTGTCTTTGCCAATGGCTGTCTGCTGGTGTTCTATTGCATCTTTTTAGACTGTAATACTTTTTCAGGACTGGGAGGCATTAGTTATTTGATTTTCTCTGTATATACTACTGCTACTGCTAGTAGTAGTAGTAGTAGTAGTAGTAGTAGTAGTAGTAGTAACAACAAATGATATTAATAGTCAAGAATGGCTTTTATCCCTAAGAACAATTTTTTGTACTATAAAAAAGTTCTCTCATGCAGTTAAAACAACTGAATAGGGCTCCAGTCCAAGGCTTCCCAACCCTCAATATAAAACTGCAAATGGAATTATTTACAGTATACATCTCTTCAAATCAGGGGATGTAGTTAAACAGCCAAATGATGAAAGTGCTGCTTTCCAGTGGCAGAAATTTGGCATAAATGCAATCCATCTCAAAGGATATTTTAAACCCCTTCCTAGAGATAGGGTAAAGAGTATGGCTGCAATCCTAAGCCCCATTTAGGTTGGCCTAAGCTCCAGCACAAGTCCTGTGCTGATTTAGGGGTGTCAGCAGAGGTGTACCAACGCCGCTGCATGCCCATGGCACACATGATGTCATGATGCCATGTGGTGTCATCATGATGTCATCATGCACATAGGCTCTTCACAGCCAGTCAGAAGAACTCTCCAGCCAGCTGTAAAGAGCGCATGCACAGTTCACCTGTAGCTCCCTTGTTCATCTCCTTCCCTCCCCTGCTACTTCTCAAGCCTTGGCTTGAATCACACCTAAAACTTTCACTTTCTAAAAGCCATGATGGGGTCTGTCAAGCAATCTGTAGACCCCATAAGAGATCCCCAAACTCCATACCATGCACAACCTAGGGAGGGAGTGGAGTGATCTTGACAAGATCACTCTGCTGCTTTTCCTCCTTTCCCTGACCTTTAAGGGAACAGACAGACCTTTACACAAACAGGGGGGTTACTCTGGGTGGTGCAGGGAATCCCACAGAGTGCTCCCCAAGGCTTAGAATGTTTGCAAATGAAAATTCCAGAGATGCTTTGGAAACTGAAGGTGGTTTGGAATGCTCTCTGCACTTCCTGGAGCTGAAGGTAGCCCTGCCTAGTGAAAGTAAAGCACCATTCCTCACCACCCCTTAGCAATGCAAGCCTGTGAATTGCATTACTGCCCTAACCCCTTCCCTCTATTGACTTGCTTAAGGAGTACTTAAAGAGTACATTTTCATGAAAGTTTGAGCGTGATTTCCATAGGCCATCAGGAGGCACACACTGATGCAGGTGGAAAATATTTGTACTTACCTCAAACAGGCTTCCTGATTGTCTTTCCATTGGATGCACTAAATGCCCCAGTGGTACAACTGCATCCTTGTAAATGGTGGAGGACAGGATTGGGCCATTTGTTCATCTGGGAGGATGCAATCCTCAAATTAAGTACACAGGCCATTGAGACTTTTAGGTTTTTAAAGGTTAAGAACAACAGCCATTTGCCCCTAAAGACACTGAGATTTAAATGAAGTTACTTTCCACATAGAAAGTATGTGTTTGTTGTTAATAATCTGTTGATGTTAATAATCATGGTTGGCACAAAATTTAACACAAACGTGAAATTCAAAGCAACAGTCAATTGTCCTATCAAGGTGAAATGCCTGACAATATTTAGGGAAAAACAATGGAGTCTTGGGAAGACAAGTGAAATTTCTCTGGAAACTTCTGCACATCCTTTTATGAGGTTGCCATATTCTCAATCAGCTGAAGTTTCCAAACAGACTTAAAGGGGTAACGCCACATGCAATGCACTACTGTAGTCATGAATTCAAGACTGAATATGCTACATCTTTGCATCCCTAACATTTACTGTTGTGAATACACTATCCAAATAGTGAGGAAACATGTTAGACTCCATCAATATCACCTTGCAAATGACATTTTTCCTGCTATTTTTTCAAAGTGATCACATCGCTGTCACAGTTCCCACACGTATTCCGAGAACCTAGTCATACATTTGAGGTTATTGACATCAACTTTGATTTATACAAATCTGTGTTAGTTTACTTCTGACCTGATGACATTTATACTGCTCAATTACACTGTGGTTTACTCACAACAACAGCAAGAAAAATCTAGCTAGTGGCATAGGAAGACAAACATCATATATCTCTCTTCCTTGCCTGTTCTCCTCACTTCAATTAGTACAGCTAGACGCTTAGACCATAATACTGTCATCACAAAAGAATGATTTTGTTTTTCAGAGTACAGCTCACTTAACCATGGTTATCATTGATACTGAAGGTCCACGATGACATTCAGAGGACTGAATAACTGAAGTTGGCATTGCTGTTTTGAAAAACCCACCCCAAACTGTAAGATGTGATTATGAGAACAGATGTAACCAAGGGACAGTGGAAAAGATCAGGAAAATGAATTTGGCAGCAAGGGTTACAGGTTCATCCATTGTGGATGATTTTTATTTTTCATATTCACATAGTTGTTTCTTTAAAGACAAACACAAGTTCAAAGAGAAGTATAAAATAGAATTCAAGTGCCCACACAGCCCTTACAAATACTAGTTAAGCTTTGACATTGTGTCATTTATGTGTCCCTCATTTTCTGACAGTTTGTTTTCCTAGTGTTCTTCACTTTTACAAATTTCAGTTATACTCTGATCTCATTCATTCAACATATGCTCCACTCTTTCAACCTCTCTCTCTCTCTCTCTCTCTCTCTCTCTCTCTCTCTCTCTCTCTCTCTCTCTCTCTCTCTCTGCTGATCTAAAAGGTAAAATTGTCTTTTATGGTGTTGATTTCCATGTGACAAGGTGATCAAACTCTTTTTGGCATTTCCTTATGAATTTCTAAGATATTCTTTGCCTCTATTCATGCTTTTGTTCATTTTCCTATAATTTGTTATGTATTTTGACTATAAATAGGTGTCATTTAGGTGTCATTAATAAATAGGTGTCATTTAGGCTTTTGCAGGTAGATATTGATGTCTTTTTTGGTGGCCATTTTGCACTTGCAAGCTGAAAAAGACTTGTTCCACTTTTCTAGTTTTCACTTTTGGATGGTGATATGGTCCCTAACCCATCCAATAAGTGGGTGATGCCTGTACAAAAGTGTGATAGCTATAAAGGAACCAGATATGCTACAGTGAGGCATCCCCTTTTGAGAGTGTTAGGGCAGCCCAAGGAGTTCTTTTGCCCTCCTTGGGCCTCAAGGAAGTGTCACTTTGTCAGTGGTGTACATTCCCCCCAGCTGCTTCAGAACTTTTGTGGGAGGGGGGTTTAGCCTTTCCTTTCTCCACCATCTTCCTGGCATGGCATCATGGAGGTGGAAGGTGGGAGCGAGGAGAGAGGGAGGCAGAATTTGTTTGATCCAAACTCTACTTCCTGGGCAGCAGGGCACCTCCAGAGGTGGCCTAAGACTGCGTGAGTAGACACATAGGGACTGCTTTTGCCTTGCCATGGGGAACGGGATGAGCCTCCCTTTCCCTCTGTTAGCACAGTAGCAGTTCCTAAACTTGTGTTGGATGCAGTGCAGAATGTCTGGCTGCCTGTTCCAGCACAAATTAGGATTGTGCTGCCCAAGAATCATAGAATCATAGAGTTGAAAGGGACCTAGTAGGTCATCTAGTCCAACCCCCTGCCTGAAACAAACCCCCAAATCCAGAGTAACTACGGGAGCACATAAGAGACTATATGTGCACCTGTAGTTACTGCACCACCTAGTGAAAACCTATGGGAAATTCATATTGGAATCCAGAATAAGTTGTTCTTACACTGGAGCAAGGATTCCTCGTAGTTACTCTGGATTTTGCCCTAAATTGTGCACTTGAAGGGCTAACTCCAGACCATCTATCTATTATCTGTCTATCTACAGTATTTATATACCACTTTTCAACTAAAAAGTTCACAAAGTGGTTTACAAGAAAATGGAAAAACTAATGGCTAATTTGTCCCTGTCCCAATAGGTCTCACAATCTAAAACCATGTAGTCCTCCCATGCACTGTGGAGGCTAACCCTTGGGTAAGAGAAAAAATTGTTCCCAGAGATTTCCACAACTGTCCCCTACAGGATGCAACAATAGCCATTTTGGTTCTGTTGCATCAGTGGAGGGACACACATAACAAGATTGGACTTGAAAGTAGAGGGCTACGCTGAATTTGACACTGAATTACTGGGTGTTTCTACCAAAGTGCAGCTAAGACTCCACTGTCAAATGCAATCAACACCCATCTCTGGAGAGTATGGAATACTTTTCTCAAGCACAATCAACATTAGATTGTTGATCATAGTCAATGACCCCCCTCCTCTTCTCCTTCAAAGATGCAGGGCTAGGTTGTTGGGACATGCTTGGCTGAAGCATCCATGGAACCTCAGTTGAGTGCATCCAAGTCCCATGCTTTCCTCTCCTGCTCTGGTTTGGGTCACCTTGGTTGAGCACAACCACAATGCTTCCTCTTATTGCTCTGGTTATGGGGCTGATCAGTGGGTTGTCAGGTCTCTTGCTATGCAGATGCTACTTCAGGGAACAAAAAAAATTGTGGTGCCTGGAATGTTTGACCTGATTCTGGGTATTTTTCTGCCACTGATTCCATGCACTAATTTTTGAGGCACTGATCCTTTTTGAGTTAGAAGCTCTAATTTCTCTGGAGTGAGGATTAGGGTGCATTCAGATAATATCTGGGGTTATGCCCCGCCCACTCCAGAGACAGGGCCGGATGTCAAAGTTGTCCCTTCCTATGAGGGGCATCGCCTCTCCAGTCCCCAGTCCAGCTCTGTCTCCTCAAGAGCAGGTTGGGTTTTGTCAGTGCTGTGCTCCTTGGAGCACAGACAGTCCCTTCTCTCATCTTTACTCATCTTCTTCTTCCTCCTCTTTTGGACGGACCAGGGCTCCTGATCAGCATCCTTGGCAGGGGTTTTTGTCAGCCACACAGCGCGGGGGCCCCTACTGGTGATCCCCCCACTGTGTCTCTTTCTGAGGCTCCCTCGGCAGGGAGCACTCCTCCGGCAGGGGTAGCCGGCAGGCTGTTCCCCCCTCCCACCCGACAGCAACAGCTGACTGGAGCCGGGAGACCTCCTTTGGGCCAGGTCTCCCTGCTCACCACCGGCCTCGGCAGCACTGCGGAGGACGCCTGGAACAGGGCTCCGCTCTGAGGCCCCAACCTTGGAGAGCGAGTGTGCGCGCGCTCCCCGCAGCGCCGCAGAGCCGCCCGCCGAGCTTCCCCCATGCCTCAGAGCACCCGCGTCCGGCGGGAGCACCGCTGCGGAGCTCTCCTCGACCGCCACCTGCAGCAGTCCTCAGGACCCAACCAGGCTCCTACAGCGCCGCGGGCGCCATTAGGAGCGTGCCACGTTTCCCGCGCTCATCTCAAGCAGGAGCCATCTTGGGAGACTCCTCTTCCCGCGCTGGGCAACGGCGGCCATTTTGTCAGGCCCTGGTCACAGTGAGTACAGCAGTACCCTGTAATAAAAAAAATTACTTTAGTTTGCTAATATATATTTTTTAAATATATACTTTTGGGTTCTCTTCATCAGCAAGTAGGCTGGCTCAGGGGCATAGTCCAGTAGTCCTCAGGGAGGACGATGAGGGGGGTGACAACCTGACTGTACCAAGCGTAACCCAGGCCTCTGGTTCAGTCATGCTTCTGGCTCAGGGCCCCATGTTTTCTCCATCTGGCCTCCAGCTAGCCATTGATGCAGCAGTGTCCCAAAGCCTTCCCACTCTGGTGATGGCTATCCAAGCGGCAGCAAACAAGGCCTCAACACGCAGCAAGGGGTCTGGCAAGAAGCGTACTAGCCCTCTGTCTAGTGACTCTATGTCCTCGTCAGTGGAGTCTCAGCAGTCACCCCCAAGTATGAGGAAACAAAAAACCAAACACATAGAGCCTCAACCCAAGCATAAGCATTGCAGAGTCTCCAAAAGCCGCAAAGCTAGATATGTGCGGGAGTCGTCTTCTCCTTCTTCGTCCTCCTCCCAGGCTTCCTCCTCAGACTTGGAAGAGGGAGAGCTGTCAGGGGAGGGACGGGAAGAGCCCAAGGCTCAGAAGGAACGGCTTTTTCCCACCAACCAGTGATGGGCTTCAAAGAAATTAAGAACCGGTTCTCTGTCCATCTGACAGCCACTTTTAAATGGCTATTTTTAAACTTTATATGTACTATCTCTTGTTAAGAACTTGTCCTATAGCGTAGGTGCGAACCTGCTGCTGCCCACCACTGCCGCCGACCATCTTCCTCAGGCAGTAGATATGTCAGCCTCCTGTCTTCACCTCTAGCAAGCTAGTGACATAGACTCTGATTCTGGCCAAGACAGGGAAGAGGCTTTCCCTAAGGGCTCCTCGAAACAAACTGTGTTGCAATTCCCGAAGGCCTTCAACAATGTGTTCTCTGAGGAGTGGTGCCATCATCAGAGAGGCTTGGGATCTAAGATGATAGATAAGTTTTATACGCTTCCAGACAAACAAATGAATTTGTTGAAGACACCCACGGTGGACGCTCCTGTGGCTGCTCTGGCCTCTTCTACTGTGCCGGTTGATGGAGATGTCTGGCTGAAGGACCCGACAGATAGAAAAATGGAGAGTTCTCTTAAAAAGACTTTTGAATTGTCTTCCTTCTCCTTCAGGGCTTCCGCAGCGAACTCTGTCATGTCCCGGGCGGCATTCATCTGGGCCCAGGATGCAGCCAAGCTCAAGGGACTCCCCAGGTCTCTCAAAAAGATCTTCAGGAAGATTGCGCTGGCATCCGCCTTTGCAGCTGACGCATCAAGAGACTCCATGAGACTGACAGCACATTTGATGGCCACCACAGTGTCCACTCGCCAAGCTCTTTGGCTACGGTCCTGGTCAGGCGAAGGGAGCTCCCACACCAAGCTTATTAATCTCCCCTTTGAGGGTAATAAGCTCTTTGGTAAAGCCTTAGACCCCATTCTCATCGAAGCAAAGGACAAGAGGAAGATCCTGCCACCGGGCAGGAAACCAGCTAACAAGAACAAGCAGCCTTCCTTTCATTCCTTTCGCTCCTATAGGGACAGATACCAAGACACTTCCTACCAGAAGCCTAAGTCCCGCTGGACCAACGCTCCGGTCGTACCTCGTGGCAAGTCGAACTACGGCAAGCGCAGAGAATACCGTAAGCTGGGGAACAAGGGAGCTGGGACTGCATGATGTTGGGCCCTCAGTAGAGCCAACAGCCATTGGGGCCCGGCTGCGTGGCTTCGCTCCCTGCTGGCGGGGGTCTACTTCCGATGCCTGGGTGTTGCACACAGTGTTGGCAGGCCTTTCGCTGGAGTTCAAACGCACCCCCCCCAGACAGGTTTTGGCGGGTTCCCGTGTCTCGCGACCCGGACAAGCACCATCAGAAGCTTCTGGTGATCAAACACCTCCTTGACATCGGCGCCACAGAGCGGGTCCCGTCGCACCAGCGAGGACAGGGCGTGTACTCGGTCTTCTTCCTGGTCCCAAAGAAGAACGGGGACATGTGAACCATCCTGGACCTCAAGTGGTTAAACAAGTTTGCCGCCAAGAAGCGCTTCAAGATGGAAACCTGGAGCTCTATTGTCACAGCGCTCAAGCGGGGAGATTTCCTTGTGTCCCTGGACTTTTCGGAAGCTTACCTGCACGTTCCCATCTTGCCTGGTCACCGGAAATTTCTAAGATTCTCTTACGGACACTACCACTACCAATATCGGGCCCTGCCCTTCGGTTTATTGGCGGCACCCAGAGTGTTCACCAAAATCTTGGTGGCACTCATAGCAAATCTGCGCAGACAGGGTATTCGGCTGTTTCCCTACCTCGACGACATCCTTATTGTTGCTTCATCCAGCTCTCGTCTCTTGCAGGACTTACATACAACCATGGCCTGCTTGAGGCATCATGGATTTGTCATCAACCTGGCCAAGAGCTCTTTAGTCCCTGCGCAGACCATTACTCACCTCAGCCTACTTATCGACATGGTCTCCTTTCGTCTGTTTCTATCTCAGGAACGCAGGCAGAAGATCACCCAGGTGATCCACCGAGTCAAGTCAGCCTCGTGTGTCTTTTTTTGGAGTTGGCCTCCCTACTCGGACTCATGGTATCATGTCAGGACGTGATACCATGGTCACGGTTCCATCTGAGGCCACTCCAGAGCTTCCTCCGGCCCTTTACACATCTCATAGAGAGGAAGGCCCATCGATCCATATCCCTGCTGGATTGGCTTCTCGCAGATCTGTCCTGGTGGGAAGCTCTGGGACAACTGGAGCAGGGCACCAGCATGGAGGTCCCAGTCAGAGCAGTCATCACAACAGATGCCAGTCTGCTCAGCTGGGGGGCTCACCTGTCATCCCACTGGTCACAGGGGACCTGGTCGGATCGGGAGAAGAGGTATTCCATCAACAGACTGGAGCACAGAGCCATTCGTCTGGCTCTCCATTAGTTCCAACCGCTGGTGGACCGGGCTCATGTCTTGATCCAGACCGACAACGTCTCCGCAAAGGCGTTTGTAAAATCGTCAAGGGGGCACCAAGTCAAGAGGTCTGATGAAAGAGGCTGTTCTGCTTTTTCAGTGGGCAGAACAACATCTCCTTTCTATCAAAGCGGAGCACCTCCCTGGTGTCATAAATCAGGAGGCTGACTGGTTGAGTCGGAGGAAAGTGGACGAAGGGGAGTGGAGCCTCCACCCCAAAGTGTTTTGTCAGATAGTTGCATGGTTCAGTCTACCAAGCATGGACCTGTTCACTTCAAGGGACAACGCGCAGGTTCCCAGGCATCTGTCCAGGTATCGGGATCCTATGGCACAGGGTCTGGATGCCCTCTCCTTCCCGTGGCCGGAGGGTCTCCTTTTCGCCTTTCCTCCTTTCCCCCTGATACAGGCGGTCATCCAGCAGGTGCGGAGATTTCGGACGTCCCTTATCCTAGTGGCTCCGGACTGGCCGCGCAGGCCTTGGTACCCATCTCTCCTGGCCTTGTCCACGACGGACCCTTTCCGGCTGCCGAACAGGCCGGACCTTCTATAACAGGGCCCACTCTGTCATCCAGATCCAGGGAAGTTCAATCTGACTGCCTGGCTTTTGAGAAAGCAGGTCTAGCCAGCAGGGGTTACTCAGAACGGGTCCTTGCCACCATGATGTCGGCGGGACGTGCTTCTTCCAATAAGGTCTACTGCCACACTTGGAAATGTTTCCATGCCTGGTGCGAGACGGCAAAAGTGCCCATGGAAAAAGTCAAGTTAAAACACGTTCTGGAGTTTCTTCAGGAAGGAGTGGATAAGGGTCTGAGCACAAACAACATCAGACGCCAGCTATCCACAATTAGTTCCATTTTGAGCCCCTGAAAGTCGGGGCCGTTGTCCGCTCATCCTCACTGTAAGAGATTCATCAGAGGACTAAAATTGACCAGGCCACCTCCTGTTCATCGATTCCCAACATGGGATCTTCACTTGGTCCTTAAGGCCCTCACGGGCCCTCCCTTTGAGCCTTTGGCCACGGTGCATATCAGGTTTGTCACCCTGAAAATCGTCCTCCTGGTTGCCATAACCTCGGCAAGGAGGGTATCTGAATTGGGGACACTGTCAATACAATCTAACCTTTGTATTTTCCAGGACGACAGAGTGACGCTCAGGCTAGATCCATCCTTCATGCCGAAAGTGAACTCAGTCTTCCATAGGTCACAGGAGATAGTGTTACCAACTCTGTGCCCAAACCCAGGTTCGACGAAGGAACGAGGCTGGCGTTCCCTAGACGTTAAACAGGGACTCAGTTTCTATCTGGACAGGACAAAGGATTTCAGGAGGTCGGAGGCTCTCTTTGTCCTATATGGGGGTCCCTCAAAAGGGAAAAAGGCATCGTTAGCTTCCTTGGCTAGATGGCTGAGACTGGCCATTGTAGAGGGTTACAAGGCAGTGGGTAAAGAGCCACCTGAAGGCATCAAAGCTCATTCCACTAGGTCGGCTGCGACAACTGCAGCCTTCAAGGGTTGGTTTTCACTGGAGTCCATATGCAAAGCAGCAGCGTGACACCTTTATTAAGCACTATAGAGTGGACCGAGCAGCTTCAGCTAAAGCTGCATTCGGCAGACGGGTGCTGCATAAGGTGATTGCTCCTTGAGGTGGTATATGTCTCTCCCACCCGGGTGTGAGGCTCTGGTACATCCCAGATATTATCTGAATGCACCCTATCCTCGACTCCAAGAAAAGGACATTCACGGTAAGGGAATTCCTTCCTTTTTGAGATATCATTGACTTTATTACCTATTAGTACTGTATTTTCCTGCCAGCATTTGTGAATATACATTATCAGCATATGTGATATCATGAGAAGCAGATCTGTTGGACAAAAACTAATGCCATTTTTGGTGATGCCAAAAAATCCCCCAAAGCATCCAGCATCTTAGGCACCAGAACTGTGTTCCCCAGTGAGAGTTTCCCAGTGAGTTTCATTTTTATTTTTTATTTTATTCATTTAAATTTTTTATGTTTATGTTTATTTATTCTATTCTATTTATTTTTTTAAAGATATAGGCAACTTCAGAATGCCAAATGCAAGGGAAGGCACTTCAATGTAGGTGCCTTCTGTGCTCACTGAGGCATCTGATGGGCCTCTGTAAAATACAGGAAGCTGGACTAGATGGGCCTTTGGCCTGATCCATCTTATGTTCTTATGTTCTCTTGTTCTTATGCTTAAGGTTAAGCATTCTATTCAGAGGAGAGATCTGCCCAGATGATCTCCCTCTGCCGGTCTAAAAAAAGAGAGAGAGGAAGAGGAATGGGTGCTAATTACTAGGAGCTACTGTATCAGGTCAGCCTGCATTGTCTTGGGCGTCCTCTCTTGACCATGACAAACACATTTCTATGTTTCTATGTTCGTGCCATGACCAATATGTGGGAAGCAAGCTGTTTACTTTTTTGCTTCAGGTATGAATACATTTATGGTCAATACTGTTAAGTGAAATAAAAACATTTGCTTTGTCATTAAGGATTCCTGAGTGCATGTCTTCTCTCTTTAATATGCAAGGGGCTCCTCTCACACATAGATACTTCACCTGTCAGCCATGATTAATTTACCATTTCTCACAATGCCTCACTTTGATTATTAATGATAATGATTTGATGTATGAGAGTTGCCCACTGAATGTTCGACATTGCCAAAAAGGGAACACTTTTTTCCCTTCCCAGACAGATTGGCTGTGTTGGTATGGGGTTGGAGGGGAGAAAGTGCAGATGACTCACTGAAAGCAAAAGAGATTGGCAATTTAGAGTAGGTTTTCAGAATGGAGCTTACTCTAGTGACAGCAAGATATTTCTCAAACAATCAGATAGAGTGCTGCCTCACTTAAAGAGCTTAATTCATTCCGGAGGCATGCTCTTTAAGTGAAACACTTTTTAAGTGAAGTGGATTTTCCCATAGGAAATAATGGAAACTCAGATGATTGGTTCCACAACCCCCAAAATATTCATATAAAAATATTAACTGTATGTAAAAATGATGACAAAATACAGGAATTGAATTCAAAACGCTATAAAGTAATACAGACCACAATTACTGTAATAAAACACTGTAATATTCTGTACAGTAAAAAAGAAAAGAAAAACCTGTATAGCCAAGGAAGAATCATTGGTGTCTTCTGGAGCATCTTTAACAAGGAACCTCTCTGTGAGAGATCTGTCTATGCAAACTAGATAGGCAGTCTGCAACAGCAAAAGGGCAAGATCCAATGCTGTCTTCTCAGAATCAAGCCCCACTGAATGGATGGAAGGGAAGCCCTACGAGGAAAGGTTGGGGGAACTTGGGATGTTTTGCAGGGAGAAGAGGAGGCTGAGGGGAGACATGATTGCCCTCTTCAGATACCTGAAGGGCTGTCATAGGGAGGAAGGAGTTCATTTGTTCTTTGCTGCTTCTGAAAGCAGAACCAGAACCAATGGGTACAAACTACAAGAAAGGAGATTCCGGTTGGATATCCAGAAAAAATTCCTGTCAGTGAGGGCAGTTCGGCAGTGGAACAGACTGCCAAGGGAGGTGGTGGAGCTTACTGGGGAACTTCAAGCAGAGGCTTGACGAGCTCCTGTCGGAGATGCTCTAGGAGAGTTTCCTGCTGCAGGCAGGAGGTTGGACTAGGTGACCTACTAGGTCCCTTCCAACTCTAGGATTCTATGATTCTAGGGTAGGGTGTTGAAGCGAGCTAGAGTGAAGGCCCTCCTATAACTATATATTTCTAGATGGGTCGGGTATAGCGCTGTGGCCTGTGGTCTAAACTTGGCTTTAAGAAAAGGATCTGCAACACTTGCAAGGTCATTCTGCCATTCAATATCTCGTATACGTTGTTTGATGACTAACCTAGCCCGTTCGAGACCCAGAAGAGGCAAATCACACATTAAGAGCCCCAACTGTGATAGTTTTTTTGAAAGTTCTTTAACCAGCCATGATGCACACCATCCCTTAAAATTAGAGTAACAATACCTTCTGAATTGAATAACAGCCTGAGCCAAAAGAAAACTATATTCATCCAGAACATGGCTTCAACTTTGATCTGCCCCGTCTCCAACCGAATCTTAGCATTGGAGACATCTCTGGGGACACCTAAAATCGCCCTCAAGAATTTGGATTGAACACGCTCTAGCACGTTTATATTAGCTAGAGGGCCAAGCTGTGAGCCATATCGTAGTTGGGCTAAAACTTTAGTGTGGAATAATTTAAGAGCAGCCGAGATAGAATTGCCGCCTTTCGTTTTGATATATTGGATTATGGCTGTTGCACTTTTTGGGGCATTTAGGGCAAGATAAGCTCCATGGGCATTCCTAGAGTTATTGTTTTGGAATATCACCCCCAAATATTTAAACTGGGCAACTTGTTCTATCCTATGCTCATATATTTTCCAGACACTGTTATGAGAAGTGCTCTCTTACAATATTATACATTTTATTTATTTAATAGTATAAATGTGTTGGCAAAGTCTCTCATTTCCCTTCCCCCTCTCTCATTTCTAAAAACAACCTTTGGGGCTCACAAACAACTATTCCTGTAATTCTTTATCCTTTGTTAACTACTCTGCATCCTGCCATTTATATGCTAATATGGAAGCATGTTCTTTTTACTATCCTCCATTGCCAAGGCTAAACCAGTCACATAGCCCCTTCCCCATTCTTCCCCTTTTCAAATCTTGACCACATCTACACATGCCTATTCTGTTTTGGCTCTGATTGGGTGATGGTCCTCAGGTGGTGGTCTTCCAGCCTTCCCCTTCCTGTAAGGTAAACAGCCCCTCCCCAGGCTTGCCCTTTTTCCTAGGTGACCACACTGAGATGGGCATGTCCTTCCTGGACCTAGGGTATAAAGAACCCTGTATCCTATTTTTCTCTCTCTCTTTTAGCTTGGACTCTTCTCCCCTTAGATCATCTCTCTTCCTGGACCCTCCTCCCAACTGGATCCTGGCATGGCCTAAAGAAGAAGGTAGATATTGCTTCTCCCCACCCTTCCTTTGCTCCCCTTCTTGGTACACACTATGCAAGAAATAGGTACACTTCACTCTCATGCTATTGAATGTATGTAATATTAGTTTATGCTTTATGACAATAAAATCTGCATCTTTGTGACAAGTTTTCCTTAGTGTTTCACTTTCTAACAAGGGTATCCCCTCTGCATGATGCTGTTTTGAGTCCTGCCTAGATCCTGTATTGAGCCAAAGAGAAGCACAAGCTAATTCCCCCCCCCCCCCCATTTTTACTGCTCTCTTGGTAACAACACGGGTATTACTTCTTTCTCCAAAAGCCATTACTTTGGTTTTATCATAATTGATTTCTAGTTGATTCTTTTGGCAACAAATTGCTAGGGTCTGTAGAACTCTCCGAAGACCAACCGGAGTCCTGGAGATGAGAGCTGCGTCATCTGCATATAACAGCAAAGAAAGATGTCTGTGAGCTATTTTAGGAGGATGGTACTCAGATTTGGCCAAATGCTCCACTAGAGTGTTAATATAAAAGTTAAACAGGAGAGGTGCCAGGATACAGCCCTGCCTGACTCCTCTCTGCGTTGGAATTATATTTGAAAGGTGGCCTTGCGGAGTGCATCTCACTTGCAGTGAGGTGTTTTTATGAAGGGCCATAATGAGAGTGAGCAGACGCTTATCAATATTTGAGTCCATGATTTTCTCCCAGAGTTTAACTCTGGGTACTGAATCAAAGGCAGCCTTGAGGTCAACAAAAGCTATGTACAGTTTCTTGTATTTCCCAACAAGGTGCTGCAAGACCAAACACTGATCGATGGTTGAATGGCCATGTCGGAAGCCTGCTTGTTCATCTGCTAAAACCTGCTCTTGCTCCATCCAATCCTTCAGTTTGTCATATAGATGTCTCGCGTAGATTATACTGATGATGCTAAGAAGGCTAATCAGCCTGTAACAGGATGGATCATCTTTTGAGCCCTTTTTATAAATTGGTACTATAATAGCAGTGTTCTAAACCTCACGAATTTGGCCAGTCTGGTCAATATGAGTAAATAAGATAGGAGCCCACCATTTCAAGTTGGATTTGATAGCTTCAGGGGGTATTAGATCTTTTCTGGGTGCTTTGCCACTTTTTAGTTGGTCAGCAAGCTTATAAATTTCCAGCTCCCTTACTGGGGCCCAAGGTGAAGTTGTTGTCAATTCAATAGAAGGTGCTACCTCAGTAACATCCGCAGGTTGATAGAGCAATTTAAAATGTTCTTCCCAACGTTGGGGGGTAAAGTGACAGTCCGGTATTGGAAGCTCACCCTTAAAGGATAAGCGAATGAGGTGCCAAAATAGGGAGGTGTCCTTGAGTTTGGAGGCTTGTATCAATCTTTCACAGTTGGTCCTTAGATTGGCTCTTTTTTTCTGGGTAAGCAAGTGTTTTTACTTTTTCTTCATATTCCGAATTTCTTGGGCAGCCTCAGGGTCAGAGCTATTTTGAAATCTTTTATATGCCAAATATAAAACTCTTTTAGCTGATATACAATCCTTGTCAAACCAATCTCTTGATCTTGGGTACTGGGGGTTTTGTGCCACTTGTGGTTTATATTCCAGAAACCTTTTCAGCTCATGTACTAAGTCCAAGTAGAGATCCCTTGGGCAAAGTGCTTGTCTAGAGTGAAATATGTCAGCAATCTCTCGCAGAGGAGCAGAAGCTAGTAGAAATTGGAAGTCTGCAACCATTTTTGGAGTCCATCTGGCACGACGGTATACATCTCCCTGATAAAAGGGCTCAGGTCTATAGAAATTGGCACTTCTTGTGTGTAAAGCTAGGTTCTTTAGTGACAATTGCACGAGGAAGTGATCGCTTAAAAACATTGGGACAACTTCAAGGTCCTTAAGTAAATGGGTCACGTTATCCGATACCAGAAAATAGTCAATCTGACTCATTCTGGATCCTGAGATATATGTAAAACTGGCTGGTTGGTCTTTTTCATAGGCTCCATTTCGAATGTGTAGATCCATCTTAATAGCCATTTGGTTTAAGAGAAGTCCAGCAAGGTTAGATTTTGGATCTCTAGAATTGCGCAAGGAAAAAGTGGTGTCTGTTTCCCCTATTGGTGGATAAGTCTTATGTTGTCGGTATAAACTATAGTTGTCAGTAGCCATCCTGGCGTTAGCGTCCCCTCCTAGGATCAGACATGCATTATGATATTCTTGCATGAGGTGGTTCACATACGCTTCCAGGTCAGACCATAACTTGATGATCTGAGCTCTTTTCCTCAGAGGGAGCATGTATAGGTTGATTATCAGTAAATCGAATTGACGGAACTGAAATAAGAGCGAGAGTGCATGCCGGTCAAAAGGGGGGAGTAGTCTTACAGATCCACAGAGAGCAGTTGATATTAATGTCGCTAGTCCACCTTTGCATCTTCCATGGCCAGCCCCCGGTACTGCATCTATACTGTACGTTTGGAAGCCATTAAAAGTTGGACTGTAGGACATCCAAGTTTCCTGCAGTAAGAGGATATCTTTGGTAGAAATAAAGTTTTGTAGTTGGGGATCCCAGGAGAGACTGGCCCAGCCATTCACATTCCAGGTGATGATGACAAAGTCCTTGTTGTGCTGGTCCACTTTATGTCATAAATTATCTGGGAGAGCAGTCTCAGAGGTGTCTGGCCGTAGAAAGTTGGTGAATCTGTCAAAGTGTGGATCATTAAGTAAGATGGCTCCCGGGCGAAGATCCGGAGCTTCATTGTTTGTCAAGGAAGACCGGGGTCCCAAAATGGAGGTTTGTGCTAGAGAGTTCACTCCCTTACAAGGAGATATGTATGAATAGGGGCCCATAGCTGGCCTAACCAAACTGGGTCCATGGTCTCCCCTAAAGGGGTCTTTGGGATCATTACTGTCATCCAGCCATTAATTGAAAGAAATTAGTAATCCTGTTGGCTTGGTACACCCATGTGACCAGGATTAAAAGCACTGCCTTCACTTTCAGCTAGCTTCATTTGCTCTCACTTTTGTTATAAGAACATAAGAAAAGCCAAAGGCCCATCTAGTCCAGCTTCCTGTATCACACAGCAGCCCACCAGAAGCTTCAGGGAGCACATAAGACACCTGTGTCCAGGTGCCCTCCCCTGCATCTGGTATTTTTGAGGTTGTTCATGTCTACACACATCCCTCATGGCTTGTAACCTGCCATGGTCATTTCCTCTAGGAATTTGTCCAATCCCTGCTTACTGGTTAAGAGACACTCTTTCAAGTGGGTGTTCCTTTTTTACTTAGCAGGGGGAGAGTAAGTGACCTTACACAACCCAGCAATGTCTGTTCTAGCGATTTCTGCTGGTGTTCTTTTTGCATTTTAGATTGTGAGCCCTTTTGGGACAGGGACCCATTAGCTATTAATTAGCTATTAATTTTTTTTCATTTTCTTTGTAAACCGCTTCGTGAACTTTTAAGTTGAAAAGCAGTATATAAATATTATAGATAGGTAGATAGATTAAAGGCATTGAGGCTAGACGCCATCATGAAATCCTGGGGCAGGGAGTTCCACAGACCGACTATATGTTGTGTAAAGAAATATTTCCATGCTAACTCTCACAACATTCAATTTTAGTGGATGTCACCTAGTTTTGGTGTTATGTGAAAGGTAGGAGAGCGTCTCTCAATCCACTCTATACATCTATTGCATAATTTTCTACATTTCAATCATATTCTCCTTCAAGTGCCTCTTTTCTAGACTGAAGAGCCCAAAACGCTGTCACCTTTCCTCATATAGAAAGTGTCTCAGACCATCAATTATTTTGGTCACTCTCATCTGAACCTTCTCCATTTCTGCTACATTTCTACCTTACATTTCTACCTTAGATTGAGAGTGTTTTGCAAGACAATCAACCATTTCTAATAGATTTTAACTTGATATGAAAGTGATGTCTTAATAAATAAGCAAAAAAAAAAAAAAACCTAGTCCCAGTCAGGATACGGCCAGTTTTGGCACTCTGCCAGCACCTTTTAGCCTCTCTTGAGAGACCAGTCTATGCATGTCTACTCTGAAGTAAGCCTATTACAGTCAACGGGGTTAACTCCTATGTAAGGGGTGAATGGAAAATAGACTGAGAGACTAGCCCTGCATGTCTACTCTGAAGTAAGCCCTAGTGGAACTCATTCCTGTGTAGTGGGAGCAATGGAAAGGAGCCTGAGAGACTTAGGGTACAATCCAGAGTAACTATGGGGAGTCCTTGCTCCGGTGTAAGTACAATTTGCTCTGGATTGCAATATGAATTTCCTATAGGTTTTCACTAGGTGGTGCAGTAACCATAGGTACACATAATGTCTCTTACATCCTCCCATAGTTACTCTGGATTGTAGGGTAAGTCTTATATGTCTACTCTACAGTAAGCCTATTATAATCAGTGGGCTCACTCTTGTTTTAGAGGGGCAGATTGCAGCCTGAGAGACTAACCCTACAATCCAGAGTAACTATGGGAAGATGTAAAAGGTACTTTCTCTGGATTGCTCTGTTCATTTCCCATAGGTTTTCCAGAGTTGGCACCATAACTACATCAGTGTAAACAGTCCTGTAGTTACTCTGGATTGTAGACTAAGTGCAGGGTAATTTGTTTATTTTTCTTTATATTTTGTATTTTATTATTTTGTATTATATTATGGTATTGTAATCATTTTAATATAAATATTATTGGGTTGTGGAACAAATTGTCTGCATTTCCATTATTTCTTTCGGGGAAAGCATTTTGGATTACAAGCATGGTTCTGGAATGAATTATGCTCATAAATCAAGGTACCACTGTATATCCTTTTTTGAGATGTAGTGACTATAACTGGACACAGCACTACAAATGTGACCATAAATTTGTATAATTGTATTATAATATTAGCTGTTATATTCTCAATCCCTTTTCTAATGACCCCAAGCATTATCCCAATGACCTTCTTCACTGTTGCCACACATTGGGTTGACACTTCCATCAAGCTATCCACTACTACCCCTAGAACTTTCTCCTGCTCTTTCACAGAAAGCTCAGAGCCTATTAACCTCTTTGTAAAGTTAGGATTCCTTGTCCCGATGTGCTTAACTTTACATTTATTTACATTAAATTGCATTTGCCATTTTGTTTTCCATTCTTCCTGAAAACCTCAGATCTATTTCTATTTCATGTATTTCTATATGTCTGTACTGAAGACACAGGTTACATTCCTGGCAACGTCTATACCCAAATATGAACTGGTGCTGGACTTATTTTGTGCAAACACATGGAACGCTCTGCAGAATCACAAGGAACGCTCTGCAAGAAGTTATAATTCCTCTTTATTCTGCATTGGTCAGACCTCACCTTGAGTACTGTGTTCAGTACTGGGGAACTCACTTTAAGAAAGAGGCAGCCAAACTGGAGCAAGTCCAGAGGAGAGCGATAAGAATCATTAGTGGGATGGAAGGGAAGCCCTACCTGGAAAGGTTGGGGGAACTTGGGGTGTTCAGCATGGAGAAGGCTAAGAGGAAACATGATTGCCCTCTTTAGATACTTGAAGGGCTGTCGTACGGAGGAAGGGGCTCATTTGTTCCTTGCTGCTTCTGAAAGCAGAACTAGAACCAATGGATACAAACTGCCAGGAAAGAGATTACGGTTGGATATCCGGAAAAAATTTCTGACGGTGAGGGCAGTTCAGGCAGTGGAACAGATTGCCAAGGGAGGTGGTGGACTCTCCCTCACTGGGGATTTTCAAGCAGAGGCTCGACGAGCACCTGTCGGGATGCTCTAGGAGGATTTCCTGCTGCAGGCAGGGGGTTGGACTAGATGACTTACTAGGTCCCTTCCAACTCTAGGATTCTTTGATTCTATGAGCACAATCCTAACCATGTCTACTCAAAAGTAAGCCCCATTGTTTTCATTCGGTCTTATTCCCAGGAAAGTATCTTTAGGATTGCAGCCTATGATTCTATAATCAGGCCAATGGACCATGTTGTCATCTTCAATATTCTGCTTTCTACAGTGGTCAACCAGATGCTTCCCAGTGAGCCCGAGTAGGCAATCCAATGGTTCGTCGGGAGAAAACAGCCAACAGAGGCAGGAGAAACAACCAGATCCTTTATCTACCTGTTAACAGGGCTGGCAACCCAGAATAGTTGACCAGCACTGACACACAAGGGGAGATCACTTTTATAGGACAGCTTAAACTGGGAGGGGGCAAACAGTTTCAAGAAACTTGGGGCAACAGGACAAAGAAGGGAAACTAGAAACTACTACCAAACATTTCTAAAATAACTATATACAAACATCCTGTTAGGATGGCCTTACTGATCTTCCTATGGGTCACTTTATTGCTTTATGGGGGGTGGCAAATGTTAAGGCAAGCCTTTGAAATCCAAGTGGTGTTAGGCAAAAACTGGTTCCCTTTTCTTGAGGCCTAAGTCATAAATGGCCAGGCCATAAACGGCTACACCAGAGTTCTCCAAACATTCTTTAATCTGTAAAGGATGTCAGTTCCCCAGAAATATTCTGGGACGTAGGAAATTGGGAGGAGAAAATGTTGGTGCAAAGCAGCAAAAGCTACCCAACTGGTCTTTCTCCCATCTTCTATTTAAGTTGTGTTAATCTAGAATGCATTAGGCATACCAGGGAAGTTAAGAACATCATGTCCTTTTTCTTTCTTATTCTTTACTCATATTAGACTTTCCTAATTGATTATCTCCCTGTTGCAGCTGTTGCATTATGAATGGTGGTTGGATACATAAAAGGATAATTTTAAAAATCCATAGTTTTTAATATGGAGGAACTTTTACAGAAGGTTCGAAAAGTCACAGTATGTGCTGAAGGAGAATGAAAGGTTAAGGGATTAAATAAGGATGAAAAATTAACCCATAAGTTGTTCAAAAATAATTTGATTGACAAATACCGGTGTGTACTAGCATTAGAAAAGGAATTTAAAAATGTAAAAAAAAAGGTTAAACTGCAAGGTACTGAAAAATGCATATCTAGGAAAGATAGAAAGTTTTGAAATGTTAAAGGGAAAAAATCTTGATTCTTTAGAAAACTCTAATACATAAAAAGGCCCTTTAAAGCTAAAATGGCAAAGACCGCTACATTTAAAGTTCTAGCATAACAGCAAAAGGAAACAAAGCATGTCATCAAAATGAAGCAACAGAGTAAAAAAAAATGGTTTCTTAGATTCTTTTTAAGATAAAATTTGCAGCTTACATTCCTTGAAACTCACCCACATGTTAGGCTTACATTGATATTCATATTTTATCTGCAATCTTGCTTGGTGCAGACGTTTTCTTTGCTTGAGAGCTTAAAAGAATGATAGCAATCTCCTTCTCTGCCATGCTACACAGGCCTCCGTGGGTTTAATCTTGGCTTGACATCTGCACGCCAACTCTCCTGGTCTCATGATCAATTTATCACATACTCAAGGTCTTCCATTTTGATCCAGAGCTCCAATACCCCATTTTTCAAACTTTTCCTCTTCAAGGAATCCCCCAGGCTTGTCCACCAAGAACATAAGAAACTATTTGTTATGAAACCTCTGCACATTGAAGAGAATTCAGATTGAAGTTGCACACTCCGTTCATAAGGGGCATATGGTGTTGGCCCACGTCAAATGAGAATACAGTCTAATAGTCATATCTTAATATGATAAAAATTGATAATGGTAATGGTGCCTAAATGGTGCCTAAACCTCCAAGAGTTTGTTTCTTAGGTTACAATCCTAACCACTCTTTCCTGGGACTATTGTATATACTTGAGTATAAGCCAACCAGAGTATAAGCCGAGGCACCTAATTTTACAACAAAAAACTGGGAAAACTTATTGACTCGAGTACAAGCCTAGGGTGGGAAATGCAGCAGGTACTGGTACTGGTCCTTTTCCTTGTAGCTTCTTGGAACTCATAGGCTGCAATCCTAAGCACACTTTCCTGGGAGTAAGCCTCATTGAACTTAGTGGGGCTTATTTCAGAGTAGACATGCATAGGGCAGGGTGACCAGATGCCAAACCCAAAATTCCTGAACCCCAAGGCCAAAATTCCTACCCCTGCTTTAAAAAAATTCCAAAAAATATATTTTTTATTTTTATAGTTTTTGTTTCTTAGTTTCTTGGCCATAACTTTTGATAGGAAGGAGATATCTCAAAACTGATTTTTTTTATTGGATTCTGCTTTTCAATAAGAATCCAACAGTATATGACATGATGGGGTTTGATCCTGCCACTTTTCAGTTCACCCGAGTATAAGCTGAGGGGGCTTTTTGGGCCCATTTTTGGAGACAAAAAACTCGGCTTATACTCGAGTATATACGGTAAGTACTTCTGAACAAAATGGGACTGACTTCTGAGTAGACTTGCCTAGGATTGCACTGTAAGTCATTAAAGTGAAAGTTTTTGTTTTTGTTATTGTTTTAGTCTCCACTGTGTGCCAATGACTCTGGAAGAAAGATTAAAAGTTAAAAAAGAAAGAAAGAAAAAGCCCTTGCGTTCATATTTTTACACAGGTAACTCACCATTTCTCAAGGAGGGTCAGAACAGTATACCATGGGTTGAGATCATTTGACTGGTTAATTTATTCTTTGAAAAATATAAGAATGCCTCGTTTTTCCCTCTAGCAGAAAGGAACAAAAGAAACAAAACATAAAGCGGAGAACTGAGCCTGCAATCCTAAGCCCCAGTTAAGCTGGCGTAAATCATGGCACAAGTCCTGTGCTGGTCTAAGCGTGTCACAAGTTTTTGTAAGGCACTTCTGTGCCATTGTGGGGGGATTTAGGCCAGTGCACACATTAGGCCCCATACCACAGGAACAGGGAGACAGGTGAGTTATGCTAGATTAAATTGGTTCAGATTGTGACCTCCTCACTCCATGTTTTTAAAAGCTGTCTGAATCCTGCAGGGCAGAAACTGATACAAGTGCATTCAGCGGAGCAGGGATTTGAACCTGGAACTGAAACACTCACCACTATAGCACCCTTTGTACCCCCTCAAAAATGTAACTGTAAGTTGAACATGAGCTATTTTGGCAAGTTGATCCTCAAGCTGGACGCCTTCCAAGCTGTGCCAATAGATTTAATGGCTTCATCTTCTTTTTTTGCTTAGTGCAATGTACCATTAATTGAAGGTAATTGTTGAGAGGAGACTGTGTTTCAAATACAGCACAGCTCTCAACAGTTCCAGCACAGGGTGGGTGCCCCAAGTTGAAGATCTCATTTCCCTGCTGTCCAACATTGTGTTTGTCTTGTCACACAATTCTCTGATTGTGTCCTGTTAAATGGTTTTCCTGTCCTCTTACAGTGAGACCAATAAGTAAACCAAGCAATCATGAGCAGAGAAAAAGTGAGCAGAGTATAACAGAGAGGGGATTGAATGAAGGATTTTACATGGCTAAACTGACTATTCAGGATGCATGAGATCCCCTGATCCATCTTGAGGGTTTCATCAGAACTCTCTTACTTCCCTTTGAATGTCTGGATGTTTCTCTCATAATCAGGGTGACCATACATCCCCTTTTTTCCAGAACATGTACCCCTTTTTAGCCTTGTGTCCTGGAAAAAAAATCTTCATTGTCCTCCTTTTCCTTGTCAGCAGACAGCATGCAGCCTTCTTGGAATTAATAAATTATATGTAATAAAATATATGTAATAGTTTTAAATTTAATAATAATATAATGTTTAAATGAACCACATAAAAGCAATATGTATGAATATTTTTAGTTTTTATTTTGTTTTGGCCTACATTTTTATTTTGTTTCCTATACTTTGAAATATATATTTCCTATATATTCCAAAATATTGTTATTGTTTCCTAAATTTTGGACTTATCCTCTTTCGTGGTTATGACATATGGTCATCCTGTCAATAATAAGCTTTGAACTCACCTTGAGGTGCAATTTTATGGCAATGGTTGCCTCAACTCAATCATACCTTCTTAATTCTGTATGCTTTGGATGCTAAAGAAAACACATCCTGGAGTTAGTAAAAAGTAAAGTGTTCCAGAAGACCAGTTTGTACTATTCCTGCAGCCCTGTCTGCACTCATTTTTTTGACCATCCACAGGATGCAGATGGGCCTGTTTGGAGACCCAGTTCATGTGCTGGATAGGACTGAACCATAAACAGGAGTTCTTGATGACATCTGACGTGAATTTTTTTTCCTGCACGGTATAATAGTGACTGAACAAGAATTTTGTGTGCATATGATTTCAACTGCATTTTGCTGCTGGAGATTTTTTTAATCTCGGGAAATTTTTTTTAATTTTGGTTTTATGCTGAGGTTATTGTGATATTTTAACAGATGAATAACATACAAATATTTAAAATAAAATAGATAAAAGCTGTTTTCATATTTGCCTCTTTGTTTTCAATAAATAATGACCAGGTGAAACCCATCAGTCTGTCTGACTAAGGAAACCATCTTGCATCTTACCAGTAGCTCTGCTTAGCTCTCCAAATGATTACTTGGAAACACTGAAGGATATAAACCCTGTTCTATTAGTTTGCCTTCCTCATAGTGAGATACAAACTTTGCCCCATAACTCTTTGAAATCAAGTATTTCAATAGGAAAATAATGGGGACAATGAATTTTTCTTTATTATTAGCTCCACTGGCAGGGGTGGGGA
Source organism: Cryptoblepharus egeriae (assembly GCA_030015325.1). Lineage (NCBI taxonomy): Eukaryota > Metazoa > Chordata > Lepidosauria > Squamata > Scincidae > Cryptoblepharus > Cryptoblepharus egeriae. Next base: position 42,995,750 of record JAREYC010000008.1, read on the forward strand.
GGGGAGTTGAAAATCAAATTGAGAAGGAAATAGGCATGAAGAGAGGAGACACTGTCAGTGATGTAGCTAATGATCATGTAACCCGGTGCAAAACTTGAAATGTTGCCCTGGAAGTGATGTCACAACCAAAAGTGATGTAATGTCCAAGTTTAAAAAAAATTGAGGGGAAACCTGCCTTCTCCACACCCCAGCAGCATGCCACACATTTGCTCTGCTGCTTCCCTCCAGCTAGTGACATAGCTAGGGCATCTGTGGTGAGATTGCCTGGAAAGATTATGAATGCTATAATATGGAGCCAATGGGAATCTATATGGGGAGAGCCTATATGTGAGCCGTCGTCCCAGATACCCCCTGTTGGACTTGGACCTTTTCCTGGACTCTGTTGAGATTTGGTCTGTGAAGGACTTGGTGGAGTTGCGCAACAGGGGATGGGGAAGCACTAGGAGGAGGAGGGGAATTACAGTGGGTCCTTCCCTCTGCTGGTATGCAAGGGGAGGGGTAAGGATTCTCCCGCGTTCGATGGATGGTTATTGGGGGAGGGCAGATGAAGCAGGAAATTTGAGTGAGGACAAGGCGCGGGAAGAACAGTTGGAGGTTCTGCCCTGGAAGGAGGTGGACACAGGTCGCAGGGATGCAGAGGAAGGCGAAGTCCCAGAGCTGGAAGGGCTGTCGCTGGCTGCAGAGGATCCTGGAACAGACAAAGAAGGCTGTTAGAGACCTGTTCATCCCTCCTCTGTGGAGAGAGACATTGACATTACCTGTTGGACTTACCTGTTTACAACCTTTCGTAGGACTTGTTAGTTGGAGGAGCCTGCGAGCTCTAGTTGAAGTTTGGATACCTGTAACCAAGAAGTGCCTTGAATAACCGTTATGCTTTTGTACCGCAGTTTGCAGTAAAGTAATCTGGTGTTCTATACTTACTTGTGCTTGTCTCTTCCCTGAAGCCATTATGATGAGGAGGGCAGATGATGATGATGATGACACTGAAATCTCCTTCCCTAATGGGGTCCCTAGTGTGGAAAGGGGGTTAAGACTGGCTGGAGAGAACGGGGAGCACCACAACATTTATCTGCTATCTGGAGTCAAAGAAGTTTTTGTAGTTGTTATTTATTTATTTATTTATTTATTTATTTATTTATTTATTTATTTATTTATTTATTTATTTATTTATTAGATTTATACCCCACCTTTCTTCCCTACCAAAAGGGAACTCAAGGCAGCTAACAGCAATTAACAACAAGTTCTCCCCCACCCCAAAAGAACAAAATCAAATTTAATTAAGTAAATAAATAAAAAGTGTGCCCCTTATTGGTTAGAAGACACTCTGCTGGGGATGGTTATTCTACCCCTGCTAAGTATAAGAGGAGCACCACTTAGAAGTACCTCTTTACCCAATTATCAGGGGTAAAAGGAGCTGAAAAAAGCTCCCATATGGAAAAAGGAGGTGACTCATATTAACCTTATTAGTTCTATACTGTATCATAATTACATCTCATTGGCACTCAGAGCAATTTGTCTCTTGGGTCAGTTTTGAGAAAGTCCACTTTCTGTTCCATAGACAGTTGTTTTCATTTTCTGGTTAATTTGCTATAATATTTGATAGAATATAGATTTTTCCAGTGCAGCTTGTTTCATTGCATTCTTCATCAAATTACCTTTTCAATGGTATATAGCATGATGGTATTATTCTTCATACATACCCCATTTTTCACAATTTTAGCTACTGGTGTCAAACTCAACTTGTTGCCCCCATAGCTTGCTACCTGGTGCAATTGCTACCCCTCAAGCTCCTTAACTTATACCAAGAGTCTCTGAGGATAGCCTGATATCTTTTAACAAGAATAATAATTCTTTCTACTTTTTCCATCCAGCTTGAAGAGAACATGGAGCCATTCAAAAAAAGGTAAATTGCAGCCCTGAAATAGCTTGCCTAGTAGCTGAAATACCTATATAATTATGATAAATATAGGTTATTAAATAGGTGTTCAATAAACACTTGCTATTTTATGACCTTCCTACATTTAGTTGTTTGGAGGGAAGGCAGAGTTCATGTTCATATAATACACTAGGAAAGAATGTAATGTGAGTAACAATATGAAATCTCAGGAATGCACCCAGGAGTCTGCCTAAACCACAGGCAGTACAGCCCTCCCTGACCAACAACATGTTTGTGCCTATGTGGGGAAAAGTCATGGGGGTCTAAACAAGAATCAAGTACAGTCATCTGACCCCCTGCAAGACTACTCAAAATAAAGTCACTGGACTCATCACAAGTCTTCCAAGTTTAAGATGAGTCTCACAACCACCAAAAGCTGTGCAAACAAACATATAAGGAAACACAGCTTCTTCCAGCTGTGCATGCTTGGAGATTCTCTTTACTTGTTCTCTGTCTTGTTCACCATCCATCCCTCTTGTCAGACAGCAGCATAGAACATCCTGTTCACCTGACCTGAACCCTTCCATTCCTTCTATCTCCCTAGAATTTATCACACAGCAAAGCTCACTTCCTTTGCTCATCATGGGCAGAAATGCCCGCACACTTCTCACATCTCATGCTGAGTACATGTACCTTCCTCCCCCCCCCAGCCCCCATTTCACCATAACCCCTTTCCTTCATTCCACACAGGCAGGCAGAAGCAAGGTGTATCCTAGCCTAGGTTGACAGTACAATCCTTTGCACACCTACTCAGAAGTAAGTTTATTCAATACAGCTTACTCCCAGAACCGTGAACAACACATTAAACAAACCCCTCCTTCCTTCCTTCCTTCCTTCTCTCCACTCCCATGATTGATCACTCCATAGTGACATATATTTGACTCCGAGCTGTATGTCTGTCCGTCCGTCCGTCCCTCCCTCCCTCCCTCCCTCCCTCCCTCCCTCTATCTATCTATCTATCTATCTATCTATCTATCTATCTATCTATCTATCTATCTATCTATCTATCTATTGATAAAACCAGTGGTGGGCTCCAGCAGGCTCGCACCTACTCTAAAGAACTGGTTGTTAACTAGAGATAAGACATATAAAGTTTAAAAACCATTTAAAAGCGGCTGCCAGATGGGTATAGATCCAGTTGTTAATTTCTTTGAATCCCATCACTGTATATAACACTTTTCAACTAAAAAGTTCACAAACCAGTTTACAAAGAAAATGAAAAAAAAATTAATGGCTAATGGGTCCCTGTCCCAAAAGGGCTCACAATCTAAAATGCAAAAGAACACCAGCAGAAGCCACTATAACAGATGTTGCTGGGCTGTCCCATGCAGGCCTAGGGGTGTTGCAAAAGTGGCATAAGGTGCTTCTGCACCACTCCTGGGGAGGTTAGGCCAGTGCACAGGGCTGTGCTGACCTCCCCAGTTCACCGCAGGAATGGGGAGATGGTGAGTTGTGCCGGCTTACATTGGTTAGGACAGCACCCTTAGTATTGGGGGTGGATTAACTGTATTCTTCCTTGGACCTGCTGTACTTAGAGCATGTGCTTAGTCCAGGATCTATTCCACCCAGATTTCAAAATGGATCTGTGCAAGAGCTTCATATCCAGTATTTGGCTTCTGGATTTTGGCATCAACTCTGCATAGTATTATTTACCCAACTAAAAGTTGCATGTTCTCTATCCTGTCCAGACTTGCTTTACAGATCATGTTGGTTGGCACATTTCCCATGTCTGTGACCTTTTAGTGCTGTAATTACAAAAGTCACAATGAGTGTTATTACCATATAAAACTTCAACGTACCTTGGCCCAAGTACATAATCATTGGGAGCAAGATTGACAGGGCCTGCATTGTCATGGGCTTTTCTTCACTGTTTTTTCCCCTTCTGTTCTGGGACTGCAAGGCTCCAGCCAGAAGGGGTAATGGCAGATTCTTTTGGTGGGATGATTGAAGGGCAAACACTTTTTTAAATCCTGGTTATTTGCAGGTGAAGCACCATCTTATTCACACCACTCAATTGCATTCCCTATGGCTATTATCCCACCAATAACAGAAGCAGCCTCTGAGTCAATGCAAAGGTTTTCCATGGGTAAATTTACTGTCAGCTTAATATATGAACTTAACATGCAAGGTGTCAATGATCTCTTTTTCATTGTTTCCCTCATTGTGACCTTCATTGTTTCCTTCTGTCTGTAATTTGCCCTCACCCTGAGCTAGGATTGCTTCAGGTACAGACCCTGATGTGGAAGAGAAAGTCTCTGGGACATAGGGTTGCCATAATTCTCTTCCATAAAACCAGGACAGGACCCCATGTCTAATTTTCCACTATGTGTACACTATCCCCGAAAACTGGGATTGTCCTGGTTTTCTGGGATATATGACAACCCTACTGGGAGGTCAGAGTTGGGACCTGATAGATCAAGGGCAGAGACCAGTAGGAATGGGTGGAGCCTACTAATACTTCATGAATGCAGAGAGAACACATGATAATACCTGATCGCACCGTGATGGAGCTTGATGGACATAGAGACAGAGTGAGTAGCAAAAGTTCTCAAGAGCAACAAAGACTGGTATGTTGGTTTTAATTCCTTCAACCTGCAATTCTAGTGTTTGTTTGTTCGCTTGTTTGTTTGTTTGAGAAATATGTATTCCATGCTGAAGCAAATGCCCAATTGGCTTATAAAGCTCCATAATAAATTACGAAGTATCATAAAGAGATAAGAAAAAAACAGGAAACAAAGCATTAAAAACATTAACATTAAACAATGAAACATAAAAACAAAACATGATATAATACAGTGGTGCCTCACATAACAAGTTTAACTCGTTCCAGAAGCATGCTTGTTATGTGAAACTCTTTACGAGAAGCAGATTTTCCCACAGGAAATAATGGAAACTCAGTTGGTTCCACAACCCCAAAAATATTCATATAAAAATATTAACTGTACAGTGGTGCCTCACATAAAAAGCTTAATTCGTTCTGGAGGCATGCTCTTTAAGTGAAACATTCTTTACGTGAAGTGGATTTTCCCATAGGAAATAATGGAAACTCAGATGATTGGTTCCACAACCCCCAAAATATTCATATAAAAACATTAACTGGATGTAACAATGATGACAAAACACTGGAATTGAATTCAAAACATGCATGCAGTGTGCATGATCCTATGAAGTCTACTTAGGCTGCAATCCTAAAGACACTTTCCTGGGAGTAAGCCCTATTTAACACAATAGGGCTTACTTCTGGGTAGACATAGTTAGGAGGCTGCAATCAAAGGCACTTTCCTGCGAGGCTTACCTGGGCTGCTGCTGGAGGTTCAAGGTGGTCGGTGGTCGGTAGGGACACTTGGGGGCAGTTAGGGGCTGTTGCCTCTGGCAACCCCCATTCAACTGCCCCCAAGTTGGGGGCAGTTACAGGCAGCAGCGCTGAAAGGCAGCCCTCTTAAAGAGCCTCTGTGCAGAGCATCAGGGCTGCATAGCACGCATGCCCATAGCACACTTGCTTGTTAAGTGAAGCAGAACTTATTGTGTGAAGCAAAATTTCTTGGAAATTTTTGCTTGTTATGTGAAATGCTTGTTAAGCGAGGTACCACTGTATGTTAAAATAATGACAAAACACTGTAATTGAATTCAAAACATGCATTCATTGTGCATGATCCTATGAAGTCTATTTAGGCTGCAATCCTAAAGACATTTTCCTGGGAGTAGGAGGACCCATTTAACACAATGGGGCTTACTTCTGAGTAGACATGCTTAGGAGGCTGCACGGAGGATAGGGGGCTTACCTGGGCAGCTGCTGGAGGCTGGAAGCCGGTGGGGGCACTTAGGGGCAAGTTAGGGGCAGCTACCTCTGGTGCCCCCAGGCAACTGCCCCCAAGTTGGGGGCAGTTAGAGACAGCAGTGTGCTGGCTGGCAGCCCTTTAAAATAGGCTCCGCATGAAGCGTTAGTGTGGAGCAACTTGGAGGCAGTTGACTGGGGCTTGTTAAGTGAAGCGGACTTGTTAAGTGGAGCACACTCCCAGTGGGAATTTGTGCTTGTTATGTGAATCACTCTTTATGTGGGGCACTTGTTATGTGAGATACCACTGTACATATCATTGAACCATTGGAGAACAAATAGGCCCAGGAGGTAGTCAAGACATACCAGTATATTGGAGGCTCAGAGAGGCAAAATTTACTCAGCAACCAAATGCTGGACAAAACAGGTATTGGTTTTAGCCCTCACCAGAAAGCCAGGAGGAAGAGAGTAGTTCTCAGTTCCTCTGGAAGGGAATTCATGGTCTTGGTGCTACTAGAGAGAAGGCTTGCCCCCAAGCTGCCACCCCTCTCACCTGAGACAGAGGCTGCAACAAAGCCCAGGGTGATCATATTACTGGATTTTTCTGGATTTGTCTTATTTTTTAGCTTTCTGTCTGTGTGTCCTCCAAAAGGGCTTCATTGTCCTCCATTTTGGCTTCATTTAGAACTTGGCAATGTGCATTACCCCATCAGGTCATATGTCATTCAATTCATATTGAAGAGCAGAATCCAATGCAAAAATCGGTTTTGAAATATCTCCTTCCTATCAAAGGTTAAGGCCAAAAAACTAAAAATAAAAAATATGCATTGAGCTCTATGGGAAAATAGAATTGCCCAATATCACAGCTTTATTTGTGTATAGGCAAATGTGCCATTGCCTGCCAGAAAGGACAGGCTGAGAGGAATCCAAGACCTTGTCCTCCTTTTTAAGTTCAGGCATCTGGTCACCCTGCCAGAGCCCCATTTGGTGACCTAAGTGGGCAGGCTTGTATGTATGGGAGGAGGTGGTCATTCAGGTAGCCTGAATCCAGATCACTGAGGGTCTATAACTACTACTTTAGTTTGTGACTGAAAACAAACATGCAGCCAGTGTGGCTGCTAAAGCAGGAGTCCTGCAGAGCCAAATTATCTATCTCAATAACCATTCTTCATTAATTGTTGTTTCTGAACTATTTTAAATGGTAGCACCACACAGAGCCCATGACAGATACTGTCCAGTCTTGAGGTTATTAAAACATCGATGACTGTGGAGTTTCCACAATTTCCAAATGGGCCCACTGTCAGGGTGAAGTTTTCATGTTTTATCCCCATAGCATGGCTTTCCTTTGGGCCCATAAAGCTTTCATTTATTTCAATGTCTAAAAAGTGACTTAGGTCTTTATTTAGAAGAGTTCAGTGATGATTTTGTGATATTTTGTGAAGATTTTGTGATACCCCTGCTTACTGGGCAAGAGACACTCTCTCAAGTGGGTGTTCCTCTTTTATTTAGCAGTGGGAGAGTAACTGGCCCTACATACCCCAGCAATGTCTTTTCTAGTGGCTTCTGCTGGTGTTCTTTTTGCACTTTAGATTGTGAGCCCTTTTGGGACAGGGACCCATTAGCTACTAATTAGCTATTAATTTTTTCATTTTCTTGTAACCCGCTTTGTGAACATTTCAGTTAAAAAGCGGTATATAAATACAGTAGGTAGGTAGGTAGGTAGGTAGGTAGGTAGGTAGGTAGGTAGATAGATAGATAGATAGATAGATAGATAGATAGATAGATAGATAGATAGATAGATAGATAGATAGATAGATAGATAGATAGATATTTTGTGATCCAGCTCTATGTTGTAAGAGTGTAATATGCCAGCTGCAACTGAAGTTGCTGGTTTATAAGGCTTACTTGTCATTCAGCATTTGTCCTCTCTATAGCAGAAAAGTAAATCAGGTTGGAGGAACCAAAATAGATAAACTATCTTAACATTAGGACATGCCTCAAACTTTTTATCTTATTAACATTCACACCATGTGGCTTTTCTCATCATGACTGATATTTCCAATTTATATATGAAGGTTGAATGCTATCTGAAGCCATGGACAACCCAATCCTACTCGGATGCCATGCAAACATCACATAAATGCGAACATGATGACTGTCACATCCTAATTCTGTCTTGGCAATAGCACACTGATGCTGGCACTACAAGAACCGAATTTCAAGTCTGTTCTGCCAAAACCATGCTGGCACAGTCCTTTGCATTAACACCCCAAGCATCCACAGAAACAGTGACTCAAGTCGTTATTGATAAATCAGTATCCTGCCTGTATTGCATCACCCCTATGACATCAGCACATTAGCTATGGGACATCTGAGTGTCATTGGTGTGATGTCTAAGGAACCAATTGTGGAATCCAATCAGCTGCAACACTGACAGCCAGAGAAAATCTACCAGGGTGAACTGAACAAAGAATGAGGGATGGTGTGGGGCCAATGCGGGGAGGATCTCTACCTTCTAGAAAAAAGGAATGAGCAACACATCATCACCTCAACCATGGAGAAGCAGAAAAATGTTGCTCAGGGTTCAAGTCCTTCATTCCATCCATATAAACAGAGACATCAAATGAATATATTTTGAGCAGAGCACAGAAGCAGCATTGTAATAACCAGAAATGGAAGTACTTCTGTGGAATAAAAAAGTAACCACATGAAATATTCTTAGAACCTTCCACTTTTTACACTTTAATCATCTCAGTAAGAATGTGTAAAAAATAAAACACTTTGTATTTCACTTCACTGCTACATTTGGTGACATGGTTAATTTTGGGCATTCAGTACAACAATCCACTTCATTTTGTTCCTAACTTGAATAATATCATTGTTTCAATTTTGAGTTTGGTTTTCTTTGTTTCCCTATGATTTTCATGGGCAAAATTCAATTCACTCTAACTTTTTAAAATTTCTTCTCAGAATTTGTATGAAATTAACAGGGATGGAAACCTCCATAAGGCTGCTATCCTAACCTCCAGTTACGCCATAAGCCCAGTGATGGGATTCAAAGAAATTAACAACTGGTTCTCTGCCCATCTGGCAGCCACTTTTAAATGGCTATTTTTAAACTTTATATGTCCTTTATTTTTAAACTTTATATTTTTAAACTTTATATGTTTAAACGTTAACAACCAGTTCTATAGAGTAGGTGCAAACCTGCTGGAGCCCACCACTGCATAAGCCCCAGCATAAATCCTATGCTGACCTGGGGGTGTCACAAAAGGGCTGTAAAGGGAGGTTAGGCCAGTGCACAGTGGCCTAAGAGAGCAATCCAAATCCCAAGGATGTCAGGCTTGGGTCAGCCCAAGGGTGTCACGAAAGTGCCAGAAAGGCAACTTTGAATCTCTGGGGGAAGAGTTAGGTGGGCAGAGGGTAGGCAAAGGGCAGGAGGGAACAGAGTGGAGGGTTCTGTCTATCTACAGTATTTATATACCGCTTTTCAACTAAAAAGTTCACAAAGCGGTTTACAAAGAAAATGAAAAAAATAATAGCTAATGGGTTGGAGCATGGATATGACAAGTTAAGCTCCAGAGGTTGGCTAAATCTGAGTAGACACATAGAGGCTGATGCAGCCTTACTATAGAGAAGAGAACAAGCCTCCCCTTCCCAGCAGTAGTGTAGTACCAGTCTCTAAACTTTCGCTGGATGCAGCACAGGCACGCCAGTCTGCTTGTTCCAGGGCAAGTTAGGATTGCACTGCCAGTTCAGAGTGTGATCCTTTCTGCATCAAATGGCCTTCTATCCTATATTCACAAATTCCTTTCAGCTGTGCCATGAATCTCACACACCTGGTGGCCCACAGAAATCTTCCCTCCAAACAAACACTCACCTACATTAGATTGCATCCTTGTTGACAGCAAATTTCCTAAATTGGAAAACATGCACCTTGGAGTGAGACTCCAAGTGGGCCCGACCCCCCCCAACTTAAAAAAAATGTAATCATCTATGTAGAAAGGATGTGACATTTCACCCCATGCACAGCCATTAATACATTCCATCACCAATATGTGATTTCCTGCACCAACCACCCTCCAATTCCCTGAAATTTCAACTGAGTAATAGGTTTCTTTTTAATTTCCTGCCGCTATCTGCTCGCTCATCATGATTTTCACTCTTGTGATAAGCTTTGGCACATTTGTTATGAAAGTGAAAAGGGGAAAATTGCCAATAAAGTTATACGAAATGAAAGTCCTGTAATCAAGAGGATTTTTTACAGAGCTAAAAAGTAAATCAATATATGCTAGGAATTGCTCCCATTTCAACAAGTGAGCCAGTGGATCAAAGCTAGAGCATGGTACAGCTTGACATCAAATGTAAGAGGTCAGCAGAGAATCCATTTCACATCATTTGTGAAAATTAGGCAGATATTTCTATGCAAGACTGAGGGCATAATCCTGTCCAGTGTTTCAGGGCTGGTGCAGCTGCAATGTAGTGCTGAGATAAGGGAACAAATATTCCTTTATCTGATTTGAGAAGGCAGCCATAACAGATCACCTCCACCATAGGATACAGTGCATGCCCCATTGGTATGTCTGTATCAAGACAGAAAAGTTGGATAGGATTTGGCACTCAGTTATGGAGCAATGGCAAAATGAGTGCCATTGAAGCTGATTCTTTATGGTCAGAAATCATGTGCCACAGCTTGCACTGGTTGTACTCATAAACACTAATGCTCAAGGGCTTTTCAGAAATGTGGATTGAATTATGGGAATCCAGTGGGGTACAAGTGTTGATGAGACACCTCCTCACCTTTTCCATCACTAGCAGTGTGTGCCTTTGCTACATAGAACCACCCTCTCCAGCTTTTGCCTTTTCCCTCCCCATCCCAAACCTCCTCTGAACCAACCACACACATTGCCTGCTGTACCACTTTAGCTCGGCCAGGAGAGTGTCTGAGTGGGTTTGACATAGGAGTGGAGACCACCTGGCATTTCTGTTGGTAACTCCATTGTGCGTGAAACCTCCACAGCACTGCAATGGAACCTACAGCAGAAGACTGGCAGGTTGCCATCAACCATCAATCGGACTGTTTAGACACCACTAAATTTCCCCATATTGGAGCAATCAACTTTCAGACGAAATTACTTCCACTATATTTGTCACTACCACAAAAGATTAACCTATCTGCAATACAGGCATGTGATCTCAGATGAGGTCTAGAATGGTAGTTGACAAAGAAAGCTTTGTCATGATGGCTATTCCCATGCTTTTTCCCAAGAATTCAGAAGCAAGCAAACTCTGAACATACAGGTTCCTTTTTAAGACTTAGGGCTAACAGCCAAACTATGGTATTCATGACAGTTAGTCATACAGTCCAATCCTATCCCATATAGACATATCACAAATGGATAATGGATATCACAAAAGGCATACCTGCAAAGGCTCTCTGAATCCATCACAATTAACCAGATAGCCTGCTGCTATCAGCTTTTCCCACATATGATAGATTTCCCCAAGATGTTACTGGATAAGGACTACAGGAACAACTATACTACACAGAATATTAGAAAGATTAAAAATCACAGAATGGGATACAGTGGGGAATAAAAGCTGAGAGTGGAGGTTGATGGATTCAGGCCATAGAATAGAGGTCCAAAGTAACAAGAGTCAAAGGAACTTGAGTCTGAGGCTCCAATCTGAGTCACAAAAAGGAGGCATTTTTTGGGGTGGGGAGGGTGGACGGCAGGCAGGAATGTGGGTAGGCAGGCAGGGAATGGGAGGCAGGGCTGGGACCAGGAGCTTGTGTCTGATCCAAACTCCATTTCTAGGCCGTCATTGGCAGTCTCAGGTTGCTCAGATCTTGCTCCCATATTTGATGTCACAGATCCAAGTCGATCAATTGCGACTGCTGCAGAGCTGCCCAGTGTAAAGGGAAACATTTTCCCTTTCCTCAAGTTGGTGCAGGGGCAGCCCCAATCTTGTGCTGAACTCAGAATAAGATCTAGGAAATTTCCTAGATACCTAGAACACTACCAGTTTCACAAGAATGAAACTTTAACCTCAAAGTAAAATCCCTTCATATTTCTGCAACACCTCAGTATATCATCTACTGTAATTCTGACTATAAAAATTAATATTCAGTATAAGGAACAGTCATTTTTTGATGTCTGAAACTTTGGCAGGAAAACCAATGATGATCTCTTGCTTTTTGCTAACAACCATAGCTTCCACAGTCTCTCTTGTGCTCTTTCCTGCAAATTAATAATCAAGGAAGATGAGAAAGAATGAAATATGTGATGAAAGAATGAAATGGCACCTATTGCTCATTCATGCTCATTGCCAATAACAAGTTTGTGGGAAAAGGTTGAGGAAGGTTTGAGGAACTCCCTGACAATGTTATACCTGTGTTGAATGTCCATCAATTTATTGATTTCCATCAATTTATTGATGACCTTAATTTGTCCAAAATCATCTTTCATGTCAATCACTGGCTGCAAATCCTGCACTCCAGTCCTTTGTGGCAATTTGGATTCTGGGATCATGGGGTCAGCTTCCTCGAGGAGGGACTCCTAGCAAAAGATGGACTACATCTTACTGGTTGGGGGAAGAGTGTCTTCAGATGGGAGATGGCCAACCTGATCAGGAGGGCTTTAAACTAAATAAGAAGGGGGTGTGTTATGGCCAAAGGGAACTTAGGAATAAAGAAAATGCTCTGGATGGTAATTGCCAGGGCATGGCTGTAATTCAAAAATCTTTCAAGGGGCACGGCCTTAGAAAAGGGGGGGAATGCATTGAGTTACAACCTCCAGGGCTTATATTTACCTCCAGGGCTTATATTTACCTCCAGGGCAAATTTACACAAATGCACAGAGCCTGGGAAATAAACAAGATGAGCTACAACTTTTAGCAAGTGAAGGGACATTTGACTTGATAGGAATAACTGAAACTTGGTGGGATGACTCCCATGACTGGAACACACAAATGGAAGGCTATCAGCTGTTCAGGAGGAACAGAAGTAGCAAAAGAGGAGGCAGAGTAGCATTATATGTCAAGAACATATATACCTGCTCTGAAATCCAGGAAACTGGTCCGGATATCCCTGTGGAGTGCGTTTGGGTAAAAGTTAGGGGGGAAAACAAGAAACAAAACATTGTGATGGGTGTCTACTATAGACTGCCAGGCCAAGGAGAACGAGTGGACAATGTCTTCTTGAAGCAACTGGAAGGTGTTGCAAGGAAATAGGAGGTACAGTGATGCCTCACGTAACAAATTTAATTCATTCTGGAGGCATGTTTGTTATATGAAGCATTCTTTATGTGAAGTGAAGCGTTCGTGAAGCATTCTTTACGTGAAGTGGATTTTCCCATAGGAAATAATGGAAACTCAGACGATTGGTTCCACAACCCCAAAAATATTCATATAAAAATATTAACTGAATTAAAAATGATGACAGAACACTGGGATTGAATTCAAAACATGCATTCAATGTGCATGATCTTATGAAGTTTACTTAGGCTGCAGTCCTAAAGACACTTTCCTGGGAGTATGACCCGTTTAACACAATGGTTCTTACTTCTCGGTAGACATGGTTAGGAGGCTACAATCCAATACACCTTCAAAGTGTCTCCCCATTTTCTCCTTCTCTCCAGCCTGAGCGTCTCTCTCCCCTGCTCTCTTCTGGCTAGCCCTGAGCTGCTTCCCTCTTCTCCACTGCTCTTCTCTCCCTCTGCCCAGCGGACACCCGGCCACAGGAGGAACAGCATGGAAGTGTTGCTTTCACTATGGGCAGATGAGCTAGGCAGCCCTGACGCTTTTTAAACAGGCTGCCGGCCAGCGTGTCTGCCCCAACTGCCAACTAATGTGTTATTTACATGAAGCACAGTTTGTTACGTGAAGCAGAATCCTAGAGAAATTTTTGTTTGTTATGTGAAACATTCTTTACGTGAGGCATTCTTTATGTGAGGCACCACTGTAGTAGTAATGGGGGACTTTAACTATCCAGACATTTGCTGGGAGACAAACTCAGCAAAACATGGAAGCTGCAATAAATTCCTAATGGACCTGGAATTTCATGGTACAAAAAGTGGAGGAAACTACAAGGGGGGGGGGCATTTTTGACCTGATCTTAACTAATCGTTAAGAACTGATTGACAGGGTCAATGTAGCAGGAACTTTAGGGGAAAGTGATCATGAGCTGCTGGAGTTTAGAATATTATGGGAAATAAAAAGAGTGCACAGTGAAACCATTATATTGGAATTCAGGAAGGCTGATTTCAACAGGTTAACACTGGGCTTTGCTCCAATCCTAAATTTTACATATGCATTTTAAAGTATTGGTACTCTCATAACATCACCTACACACAGGCAAGAATATAATCAGAAAATATAATCCTGGCCTTCCAGAAATCGGCAAATCGGGAAGAACAGCAAATTGGGAAGTACAGTACAGCAAGACATGAAATATGATATAAATGGCCCCTCACTTGCCATCTGAGCCATTCTGAGTAGTAAGATAGAATAAATTGCACTAATTCATAGAATCATAGAGTTGAAAGGGAACTAGCAGGTCATTTAGTCCAACCTCCTGCCTGCAGCAGGAAATACTCCTAGAGCATCTCTGACAGGTGCTCGTCAAGACTCTGCTTGAAGACCCCCAGTGATGGAGAGTCCACCACCTCCCTTGGCAATCTGTTCCACTGCCGAACCCGCCCGAACCGTCAGGAATTTTTTTTCCTGATATCCAACCAGAATCTCCTTTCTTGCAATTTGTACCCATTGGTTCTAGTTCTGCTTTCAGAGGCAGCTAAGAACAAATGAGCCCCTTTCGTGGCTGAGAGCATGAAAGCTACCATATGCACAATCCAGTAACCTGGAAAATGGGAGGTCCCAGATAATGCATATGGGAGTTAACTGCTGATGAAGTTTTGCCGATGGGACCATGGGCTTCCCTTTATATCCAGAAAGAGAACATATATATACCTCATATATATCCACAAAGAGCATAATCAAGTTTCTGCATATGCTGAAACTTTGGATAAATGTAACAGAGGAGCAAGAAGAGGTACCAGCAGAGGTGTACGTAGGCAAAATTTCGCCCATGGCAAGGACTGAAATTTCGCCCCATCAAAACAATTAGACGGGATTCCAGGAGGTCATCTAGTCTAACCCCCTGCTTGTAGCAGGAGAGATCTCTGCAAAGGACTAGACATTTGCACTAATATATTTATACGCACACATACACATATATATCATAATGTGATATATATACAGTGGTACCTCGCTTAACAAGCGTTTCACATAGCAAGCAAAAATTTCCAAGAAATCTTGCTTCACATAACAAGTTCTGCTTCACTTAACAAGCAAGCGCGCTATGGGCATGCGTGCTATGCAGCCCTGACACTCTGCATGGAGGCTCTTTAAAAGGGCTGCCAGCCAGCACTGCTGCCCCTAACTGCCCCCAAGTATCCCCACTGATCACCTTGAACCTTCAGCAGTAGCCCAGGTAAAGCTCCCAAGAAAGTGTCTTTGATTGCAGTCTCCCAACCATGTCTACCCAGAAGTAAGCCCCATTGTGTTAAATGGGTCTTACTCCCAGGAAAGTGTCTTTAGGATTGCAGCCTAAGTAGACTTCATAGGATCATGCACACTGAATGCATGTTTTGAATTCAATTCCAGTGTTTTGTCATCGTTTTTACATCCAGTTAATATTTTTATATGAATGGTTCTGGAACCAATGTTTTGGTTCTGGAACCAATCGTCTGAGTTTCCATTATTTCCTATGGAAAAATCTGCTTCACTTAAAGAGCGTTTCACTTAAAGAGCATGCCTCCGGAACGAATTAAGCTCTTTATGTGAGGCACCACTGTGTGTGTGTGTGTGTGTGTGTGTGTGTGTGTGTGTGTGTGTGTGTGTGTGTATAATAAGGCCAGTGAATTCTACACACATGGTTCTGACCCAGACATGTAATATGCCCTCTAAGCAACACAAGCCACGTGCCATTGGTAGAGGGCATAGGTGGGGATCTGGGTGGGGGAAGTTGGAAGGTAGGTAGATGGGTGTATGGGTTTGGTTAGGTAGGTAGATGGGTAAGGGATGGGTGGCTGGTCCCCAGGGGAGCAGGGCAGGGAGTTGCAGTTGCCTGCTTCTGCTTCTGCTCCTGCTGGGGGCCGCCAACCAAAAATGCACCCTGCAGCGCTGAAGTGTCTGGCCGCATGGAGGCTCCAGAGACTGTGAGAGTTCTGTGGAGCCAGTGGCCGGCCACGCTCTGGAAGCAGCAGTTGCGCTGGGGCAGGCTGGCTCAGGCTGCAGGGCTGGCTGGCAGGCAGGCTCCAGGGGAGAGCAGCATGACAGCCAAAGGAAAGGCATACCTGGAGGCTCCAAGCGGCCCCTAGTCCTGGAGGACTGGAGTGAGGGTTGGCCGTGCACTAGGCGGCAGAGTCTCCCAGCCCAGCCAGCAGCCATTTTTGAATTGCACACGGCTCTGAGTGTTTCCAGAGCTGGTAAAAGTGATGCGGGCCTGAAGTAAGCTCCTCCCCTGCCTCCTGGCCAGTTAAAGAGCTCCTAACAGCTGCTGCTGCTGAAGCTGCTTGGAGCACTCCGACTGGCCGTGAGGTGGGGGAGGAGCTTACTCTGGGCCCATGTCACTTTTAAAAGCTCTGAGAGAACCCAGAAAAATGGCTGCCCCAAAGCACTCAAGGAGGAGCTCAGGAGGGGACCACTGGGGGGCCACCAGAGGAGTGTAAGTGGTGCCCCCTGGTGCTCTGTTGCCCACAGCAGATCGCATCCTGTGCTATACCCTCATTATGCCTCTGGATACCAGGCATGCCATTCTCCCTCCGAGATTCTCAGATTTCACTTTAAGAGAAGCAATATTAGTACTTACAGCTGCAGACAAGCGTTCCAAAATGTGTGGGGCAATAACTTCTGAGTTTGCAACTGTCAGAGGGGTCTCTATGCAAGATTTCCAGCTGTTGCAAGTGGAGCTAGAATGGTCTGTATAGTTCCTTCCCCTGTCCTATTGTCACAATTTAGTGGGGAGTGGTGTGATTCCCTTGATGCTGGATTTTTTTTAAAGTAGTCCACATATGCCCTGGCTGTCATTCTGTGCAAAAATACAATATTAGCAAAAATTAAAAGAAATGTAAAGTACTCTACAACATCCAGTTCAATCCCTCTCCCCACCCTGTCCATACCTGCCATCCTCATCTTCCTCTTCCTTTTTGCTCCAGGCAACTTACAGAGAAAGTCACTGAGATATTTGAGATCATAAAGGGTTTTGGATGAGTGAACCTGGAGTGACTAAAGCTTTTAGCAAAGAATGGGATGTATCGCAAAGGCATGCCGTCACATTACATAAACATATGGTTAATGGTAGCCGTCATATGCGGAGGCCTGGCGCCACAGTTGCATTAAGTGAAACAGTAGACTGAAATTGGAAGGTGCGCTTCCTTTGGCTCTCAGGACCTGCTTTTCTGCTCCCTTTCAGAATTCAACTTCAAGAAAAAAGGCAAATTACTGATGAAGAATGTGGATGGTGCCAACCAGGTCCTGACCTAATGTAAGCCAAGGAGGGATGGGGAGGGGGGTCTCCCCATTCTCCCTCTGCGGCAACCACCCCTATTTTCATTTCATCCAAGGAACTCAAAGCTGTCATTCCATTATAATGGGAACTTGGAGTCTCTTTGTTTGTGTCTATTTTTTTTGGAGGGTGATCATGGTCAAAATGGAGGTGTGGTGATGAAAAAAGGAGGGTGAAATTGGGCCAAAAAGTAGAAGTATACTATAAAAAACAGGAAGATGTAAAACTGCAAATTTGTGGGGTTAAAGCAACCAATTCTCATGAATATGTCATGATTATTAAAGCCATTGAAAGGCCCATCCAACTTAGCATTTTTTTTTACTGACAAGTGCAGGGGTCTCCAAATCCTGGCACTAAGGCCAGAAGCGGCCCTTGGGGAGCCTCCACCAGCTCTCAGTAAGCCCTCTCCATTCAGCCCTCGGGCAAGCCTTGTAATCCTCCACAGGCAAGGGGAAATCTGCTCTCCACATCTTGGGAGGGTATTTTGACAGCTGGGGAGGATGAACACATCTCCACTCTTTGTGTATGAAAGTGCTTATGAACTGGTTTGAAGATCACTCTCTCTCTCTGTGTTGGAAAATGTTTATGAACTGTTTTCATTTCATTCATTTATTCACAAGTTCTGTCATTAATATACAGTGGCGCCTCACATAACAAATTTAACCCGTTCTGGAGGCATGTTTGTTATGTGAAACATTCTTTACGTGAAGCGGATTTTCCCATAGGAAATAATGGAAACTCAGATGATTGGTTCCACAACCCCAAAAATATTCATATAAAAATATTAACTGTATGTAAAAATGATGACAAAACACTGGAATTGAATTCAAAACTTGCATTCAGTGTGCATGATCCTATGAAGTCTACTTAGGCTGCAATCCTAAAGGCACAATCCTAAAGATTACTTAGGAGGCTGCAATCAAAGACACTTTCCTGGGAGTAAGACCTATTGAACACAATGGGCTTACTTCTGAGTAGGCATGGTTAGGAATCAGCAATCTTAGACACTTTCCTGGGAGTAAGACCTATTGAAGACAATGGGGCTTACTTCTGAGTAGGCATGGTTAGGGATCAGCAATCTTAGACACTTTCCTGGGAGTAAGACCTGTTGAACACAATGGGGCTTACTTCTGAGTAGGCATGGTTAGGAATCTGCAATTCTAGACACTGTCCTGGGAGTAAGCCCCATTGGGGGGACTGGGGGTCTTCGGGGTAGGGGTGGGGTGATGTTTGGAGACAGTGGGGGGAGATTCAGGCAGCTGGGAGTAGTGGCGGCCACTTTAAAAGCCTGGCTCCCTGCAGAGCCGGCTGGAGGGAGGAGCATCCCCTGCCCTGGTCTCCAGCCTCTTCAGAAGCTCTGCAGGAAGCCTGGGGTTGGAATGCAGGCTTTTAAAGTGGCAGCCACTATTCGTGGCTGCCTATATCTCCCCCCCCCACTGTCCCCAAACACCCTCCCACACCCCTAGAAGACACCCCAGTCCCTCCAAGCACCTTTCCACCCACCCTCCAGAGGAACGGACCTGCATTACCTGACTTGTTCATTCAGGTAACAAGTGCAGGCTGGCAGCTCTTTAAACTTTTAAAAGGTGCCAGCTGGACTTCATTACCCAAAACAACTTCACTACCCAAGTTAGAAGTCCAGGGGAACAGTATGTTCTTTACCTGGAATATACTTTACCAAGGGCATCTGTTACCCAAGGTACCACTGTATTCATTTATGTAAATTTATTCAAATTTGATGTGTAAATCAATTCATTTTTCCTTCTGCCCCCCCAAAACAGAGTCCAGACCCCTGGACTAGAGCAACCTTTCAATATGTCAGACAGCAATCTTTCCCAGCTCCACTTGGATACTGAATCCAAAACCAGTGTCACAGCCACCTTCACTATTTAGTTGCCCATGAACCAGCACCCTCAGAGGTGCCCAATTCTGACTGCCAATACCATATCTGTGCCCGTAGCCTTTCAGTGATGGTGGCTGTCACGGGTCTGGCTTTCTCTCCTCTCAGTCCCTCCACAGACAGTGACTTCCTTGTCTAGGATCACAGATATCTGAGTCCCATCATCCTCTTCCTCCCCCCAGGTGTACATGCTGACAGAAGAACAGACTCAGGTATGCTTCACAATGCTTCACAATTCAAGTTTACTTGTTCAGAGCTTGGTGGTTACTGCAAGGTACATTTCTTAATTCTTAAGTTTCCTATCCTTATAACAGGTCTCTTCCCTCTCAATATGGATAAGTAGATGCAACCAATATAACAGTCCTGGATCCCAGGTAAGCAACTTAACTCAATAGTATAGTAAATGTCCACAGTCTTTAACTCTTCCCCCTTTTCTGTTCACTTGTCTTCTAGACCAGGGTTGTCCAGGATACTCAGTTCTCTGCAACCTGAGGTTGACTTGGTGCTCTCCACCTTCTCTCTAGGGTAGCTCCTCCTGAACTGCCTTTTCCCGCTCTTTTTCCTCCCTTATATCTCCTCTCACTACTCCCCTTCCAGGGGAGGTCCAAACCCTTCCTTGTGGCCTGAGGAGGCTATATCCTGTTCCTTCTAGGACCTCCTCCCAGACATCCCTTCCCTTAACCCTTTCACTAGTGAAGCCTTCCAGGAGATGAGGGGCCTCACCACACACACCCCCGGGTAAGACTGGAGCAGCGGGATCTTCTAGTCCCGATGGTTCAGTTGAGGCCTGACACGACAGAAAGTCAGCATTAGTAAGTTTGGATCCCTTCCGGTATACTATACTGAACTTAAAGGGTTGCAGAGACAGGTACCATTGTGTCAGGCGGGCGTTGCTATCCTTCATACGATTTAACCATGTAAGCGGGACATGATCAGTTATTAGTATGAACAGGGCTCCTAATAAATAATAACGTAAAGTCTCCAGTGCCCACTTAATGGCAAGAGCCTCTCTCTCTCTATGGTGGAATATTTTGCTTCTGATGGAGAGAACATCTTGCTAAGGTACATGATGGGATGTTCCTGCTCTTCAAAGTTTTGTACTAGGATTGCCCCCATGCCTCTTCCTGAGGCATCTGTTATGACTTTGAATGGTTTAGTGAAGTCCAGGGCCCATAAAACCGGACTGCTGCACAGCAACCTCTTGAGTCGGTCAAAGGCCTTTTGGCAGTCTGGACCCCAGGTCCAGCAGCCTTGGCCTTTGCCCCGAAGGGAATCAGTTAGGGGGGCAGCTACTTTGAAAAATTGGGTTATGAAAGCCTGTTAGTATTCCACCATCCCTAAGAATCTTTGAACATCTTTCTTACATTGGGGCATGGGCACCTCCATAATGGCTTCCACCTTAGATATTACTGGTTTTACCTCCCCTTTCCCTACAGTGAAACCGAGGAACTGGGTGGTCTCCCCACCTACCCTACATTTTTCTGGGTTGATGGTCAGTCCAACCTTCCTCACTTCCTCTAACACCCCTCGCAAATGCTGCAGATGTTCCTGCCAGGACTGGCTAAACACAATTACGTCATCTATATAGGCGGCGGCATAACTGGTGTGAGATTTTAACAACTGGTCTACCAGCCTTTGGAATGTAGCGGCTGCTCCATGCAGCCCAAAGGGCATGTGTGTGAATTGGAACAATCCCACCGGGGTGGAGAAAGCAGTGCACTCCCTGGACATTTCTTCAAGGGGTATTGGCAAATACTGTGTCATGTCCAGGGTGGTCAAGAATTTGGCTTTGCCTAATTTTTCTAAAAGCTCCTGAATACATGGCATTGGGTATGCGTCGAATTGAGAGGTCTCGTTAACCTTTCTGAAATCTATACATACCCTTACCGACCCATCAGGTTTGGGAACTAAAACAGGGTAGCTCCGCCACTCACTGTTCGATGGTTCGATGACTCTCAACCTCTCCATTGTTTCAACCTCTTCTATCAATTTCTTCTCGAAGTGTTTCAGCCACTTCCTTGGAGCTAGCCTTACTCTTCCCCCCTTCACTATTATCTTGTGGGTCACCATATTAGTTTTGCCGGGCACTTTGGAAAAAACTTGGCTGAACTCCCTTTGCAGGTTCCTAACTTCTTGTTTCTGCCTTAGGGTCAGGTTATCCCCGATTTGTACCTCACCCGGGGACTCCCTTACCAGGTCTGGGGATGGACCCAGGTCGTCGGATCCGATCATGACCTCCTTTTCCCTTGGTCTCCACTGTTTTAATAGGTCCACGTGGTATACTTTGGAGGCCTTACTCTTGTCTGGGGTCTCTATTTCATAATTCACCGGACCCAGCCACCTCTTAACTTTATAAGGCCCCTGCCATTGTGCCAACAGCTTGGTGTCACTAGAAGGTATTAATAACAATACCTCATCCCCTGACTGGAATTCCCTAGGGGACACCCTTTTATCATACCAGGGCTTTTGGGTTATCTGGGCAGCCTCTATGTTATCTCGTGCCCATCCTGACAATCTACGAAGGCAGGCCCGCAAGTCTCTTAGGTCTATCCTTTTAGATGGCTGCCCTACATGGCTCTCGCCTTCCCACTGCTTCCATGCTAGGTCTAAGATTCCCATAGGTCTCCTTCCGAACAGCAGTTCAAAAGGTGAAAATCCTGTGGTGGCTTGCGGTACCTCCCTGACGGCAAACAACAGGGGTTCTATGTACCTTGGCCATCCGGTGGGATCATCTACAGCAAACCTTTTCAACATTTTTTAAGAGTCTGGTTAAACCTATCTACTAATCCGTTACACTGGGGGTGGTAAACACTAATATGGAGGTGTTTTACCCCCAGTTGTTTCCATAACTCCCCCATGACTTCCCCCATCAAATTGGTCCCCTGGTCTGTGACAATTTCCTTAGGAATCCCCACCCTTGAGAAAATTTTTAACAGCTCTCCTGCAAGTACTGAGGCCTTGGTAGATCTCAAGGGTACAGCCTCAGGATACCTAGTAGCATAGTCTATTACAACCATGATATGTTGGTACCCACCTCTCCCCTTAGGCAGAGGCCCTACCAAATCCAAGGCCACCCTCTCAAATGGCACATCTATGATGGGCAGGGGGTGTAGCTCTCCCCCAGGTTTTCCCCTCTCCTGAGTGAGTTGGCACTGTCTACAGGTGGCACAGTGGTTCTTCACATCCTGATAAATACCAGGCCAATAAAACCGGGCAAGTAACCTGGCCAGTGTGGAGGCCTCCCCCATATGCCCCCAAGGGGGCACTCGTGGGCTAACCCCAAAGCCTCCAACCTTTTCTTCTTTGGGAGGACCAACTGATCTACCTCCTCCTGTGTTTTGGGGTCCTTACCCACCCGATACATGACCCCTCCCCGCATAGCAAACTGGGGCCCTTCTCCGCTTTCTTGTCCCCTCGTCTGGGCTCTCTCCCAAGCTTTAGCTAAGGAAGGGTCCGATTGTTGTTCTAGGCCTAAGTCCTCTGGAACGTTCTCGCCCTCTCCTTCCCCTTGCATACATTGTCTTTTCTTCCTTTGGATGCTCACCAGCCTTCTGAATCCCGGCCAATCCCTCCCTAAAATAATGTCATGTGGGAGTCTCTTAGCTATGCCAGCTCCCATGTGGTGCTTCTCTCCCCGAACTTCCAGCGTGGCCTCCCCCATGGGGTTCTTCTTTACGTCCCAGTGTATGCATCGGATCAGCACTTCTGCCTCTCTCCCTTTTCCTCGAGCCCATTCTTCTTTGACCAAAGTCTGTGTACAGCCTGAGTCTATTAAGGCTATTCCCTCTTTTCCATCCACTGTAATCCTTTGGGTAAGGGGCTCGGGGCGGGGTACCTGGTCCTGTGTCCAAACCGAATCTCTCGGCGCATCTTAGTACGGGCATTCCCTACGGACGTGGCCACAGATCCCACATCGGAAGCATACCAGACCCCAGGCTGATACCAGGGTCTCTCTTGCGCGATCGGTCAACCCTGCCCTGCCAGAGAGACCTGGGGGATCATGCATCCTCCTCCCCTTTGTGTCGGAAGTCTCCCGCCTTTCTGTCCGTCACTCATCTTGGGGTTCTTTGTTTCTCCCACCTCCTCGGCACTCTCAAACGCTTCCATGACTTGGATGGCTTCCTCCAACGTCCTGGGGTTATGGGAGTGCACCCACTTCTCTGCTCTAGAGGGGACCACGTTTAGGAATTGTTCTAGCCACACCAACTCTAGTATTTCCTCCGTAGACCTTTCCACTGGCTTGAGCCATTGTAGCCCGTGAGCCCTAATCATATTGGCCAGCAGTCTGCACCCTTTCTCCTTGGAATTCTCTGTAGCCCTCATTCTCTTTTTATATGTTTCTTCAGAGATCTTTAGGGTGCTGAAGATCACTTGCCGGACCTTCTTGCAGTCCTTTGCTTCGTGCAAGGGCAGGGCGTCCACTGCTAATTGGGCTGGCCCAGTTAGGTAGGAGGTCAAAATAGCGCTCCATTGACACTTGGGCCATCTGGCAGTGACAGCCATCCTTTCAAAGGCATTAATATATGCCTCTGGATCATCCTACTTGTTCATCCTCGTTATCCGGAAATGGTGTGGCTCGGCTTTACTTTTGGTCTCCTCTCCTCCCCGTGTCTGGGTCAGCTGTAGGGTGAGGGTCCCTACCATCTTGGTCTGTTCCTTAAGCCACCACTTCACCCATCTAGGGGGGGGGGTCTCTCGTCATCTTCCTCGTCACTGTCCCCGTACGGGCCACCAATGTCGCGCGTCTGGCTTTCTCTCCTCTCAGTCCCTCCACAGACAGTGACTTCCTTGTCTAGGATCACAGATATCTGTGTCCCATCATCATCTTCCTCCCCCCAGGTGTACATGCTGACAGAAGAACAGACTCAGGTATGCTTCACAATGCTTCACAATTCAAGTTTACTTGTTCAGAGCTTGGTGGTTACTGCAAGGTACATTTCTTAACAGTTTCCTATCCTTATAACAGGTATCTTCCCTCTCAACATGGGTAAGTAGATGCAACCAATATAACAGTCCTGGATCCCAGGTAAGCAACTTAACTCAATAGTATAGTAAATGTCCACAGTCTTTAACTCTTCCCCCTTTTCTGTTCACTTGTCCAGGATACTCAGTTCTCTGCAGCCTGAGGTTGACTTCATGCTCTCCACCTTCTCTCCAGGGTAGCTCCTCCTGAACTGCCTTTTCCCACTCTTTTTCCTCCCTTATATCTCCTCTCCCTCCTCCCCTTCCTGGAGAGGTCCAAACCCTTTCTTGTGGCCTGAGGAGGCTATATCCTGTTCCTTCTAGGACCTCCTCCCAGACATCCCTTCCCTTAACCCTTTCACTAGTGAAGCCTTCCAGGAGATGAGAGGCCCCACCACAGTGGCAAAGAGATTTTGGAATTGCAGTGGGTCACATTTTGAAAGATGGATATGAATCCACAGTGTTGCAGTTCCAAAGAAGGCTAATGCAATTTTAGCATGCAGTAGTAGAACTGTAGCTTCTGAGTAGCGTGACATCCAAGTCAAAGATAACTTCTAGGTCAATGCTTCCAGATGCCTTTTTCAGATGCTTTTGTGTTGAGTAGGGCTGTTGGTGGCCAGAAGGCCAGGTTTCGAGACCCGGGTCTCCACAACACAGGATGAGCTCCTATCCTTAGCCCAGCTCTGCGACGCAGGTGGAACCAATTGTTTCAGCTGTGCCGTTCCATTGGACCATTTCAGTGGCGTGGAGAGGGGGGATTTGCTGCTTGCATAACAGCCTATCCTCCATATTAATCTTCCCAGGCCTTCATGCTTCGCATACAGTGTCGAGCACAATACCATAGTCTTTTGAGACTGATGGATGCCAATATAATATTGTGTTGAGTGGATTTTAATCGGGAAAGGTAAGATATAAATGATAGAAATCATTAAGTAGGCCCTTCAGCTTTTATACACTAGAACAAGACTACCTATGAGAAAAAATAGAATGCTCTTTTTAACCACCAAGTTACTCAAAAAACAGCAGCTCTTAAAGAAAGGATTCTAAAGTCAGAGAGACAAGATTTCAGAGTAACCGTATGTCATAACCAAAAAGAGGACAAGGTCCCCCCAAAATGCAGGACACACAATAAAAATGTAGGACATGTTAATACTCATATAAAAAGCTCATGTAAAAGCTAAAAACACTCATATATATTGCTTTAAATTCTGTGTTGCTTATTATTAAATTTAAAACTATTTTACGTAATTCATTACCTATAATTTATGAATTACAAGAAGGCTACATGTTGCCTGCTCACAAGAAAATAATGCTCACAAGAAAACAAGGGAGATTTTTTCCCATGAGTTAGCATATTCTCAGGCAACAATTCTATCCACACTTCCCTGGAATGTAAGATCCATTGACTGTAATGAGGCTTACTTCTGAATAGACAGACATAGGATTGGGGTATCACAGTACAATCCTAATTCCTGGTTAGGCTGGCAGAAATCCTGGCACAAGTCCCATGCTGGCCTGGGGGTGTACTACACCTGGGGGATTAGCCCAGTGCACAACCATACACCAACCATCCCATGCCACCACAGGAAGGGGACATGGGTGAGTTATTTCAATCTAAATTGGTTAGGATTGTGCCTGCAGTTAAGAATTTGAAGAAAGGGATTAACCAGAGAGCAACATTCCTCTCTCATGTGTGTGGTCAGGTTTCCATCTCTCCCTTCTACCCTCATCTTTCTGGTTTCCAGGTTTGGCAAAAAGTGTTTGTACCCTTGAGATTTCTTCAAAGTTCATCAACTAGTGTTTGGAGGATGATTTCTATTCCTATGAAACTGAACTGAGCAGATCTACAGCAGAAAGAGACATGGCATTGCTCTCAGGAAATAAATGGAAAGTACATGGGAAAATAAATTGTTGGCGTTTTTCTTGGAATTGAAAATTACTGACGTTTGAAGCCTTAAATATAAGCAGTTTATCAACAGAAGAAACATCTTGGGTTTTTATCTGAAGTCTAAGCAAGGTACTTCCTGTTGAGGAAATTTATAGAGGGAGATTTGGGGACAAGATTTCAGAATTGGGAAGCCCTTCAAAAACTACTTTGCAGTGCTGTGAATTAACTGATTCAAAATTAATGGAATTTTTGTTGTTATTTTTGTTTGTGGCATGGATTGTAACTTTAAGAAAACTTCTATGTAACAGCAAATACCTACAGGTAAAGAAATCTCTTTCATTACATGGAATCAGGATTGGAAAAGTTAGACTATCCCTATAATCCAGAGTACCTACGAGAGCACATAAGAGACATTTACGTTGGTGTAGTTTCGACACCACCTAGTGAAAACCTATGGGAAATTCATATTACAATCCAGCATAAATTTTTCTTATTTTGGAGCAAGGACTCCCTGTAGTTACTCTGGATTGTGCCCAAAGTTGAAACAGGAAAAATGCAATAGCACAATATGTGCAGAGGGCAGCTTTGAACCAAGAACAGCCACTCAGAAGCATCTTCAGCTCCCTCCTCCACTTATTCAACATTTTAATGCCTTCAGACACCACTACAGCTAATGGATTGTGGCAGGGGGACCAGTTTGCCCCAGGTTCCACTCTTGAGGGATAACACCAGTCATTGGCATCCTTCAGTTTCGAAAGACTATGGTATCGTGCTCAGAAGTAGAGGTCCTAAAACAGCGTCTTTTATTACTAAACAGGCCAATTCGAGAGTGGCAATCCTTTCCACACTGAGGGCAGATACAGTCAGTCCCCTGCCCAGCCCTCAGATTTTGCTGTTTCCGGGACTGCCTCTTTGTCTTAGCCTGCCGAATGAATGTCTCCTCGGATTGAAGAAGGCCATGCTGGGTCTTTTGCCTCCATGCTGAACAATCAGAGGTCAGGGTTTCCCAGTTGTTGATGTCCATTCCCAAGGCATTTAGATCCCTCTTACAGATGTCCTTGTATCACAGCTGTGGTCTCCCTCTAAGGCGCTTTCCCTGCGCTAATTCTCCATACAGAAGGTCTTTTGGAATCCAACCATCAGCCATTCTCACAACATGTCCAAGCCAGTGTAGACGTCGCTGTTTCAGAAGCGTGTACATGCAAGGGATACCTGCATGTTCCAAGACTGCACTATTTGAAACTTTGTCATGCCAAGTGATGCCAAGAATACATCGGAGACAGCGCATATGAAATGTGTTCAGCTGTCTCTCTTGCCATGCATGAAGGGGCCAAGACTCACTGCAGTACAAGAGTGTGCTCAGGATGCAGGCTCTATAGACCTGGATCTTTGTATGTTCCATCAGCTTCTTATTAAGCCATACTCTCTTTGTAAGTCTAGAAAACGTGGTAGCCGCTTTACCGATACGTTTATTCAGCTCGGTATCTAAAGAGAGAGTGTTGGAGATAGTTGAGCTGAGGTACACAAAGTCATGAACAACTTCCAACTCGTGTTCAGAGATTGTAATACAGGGAGGTGAATCCACGTCCTGACCCATGACTTGAGTTTTCTTCAGGCTGATTGTTAGTCCAAAGCCTTAGCAGGCTTTGTTAAAATGGTCCATAAGTAGTTGGAGGTCTTTGGCAGAGTGAACAGTAACAGAAGCGTCATCAGCGAAGAGGAAATCCCGCAAGCATTTCAGCTGGATTTTGGACTTTGCTCTTAATCTGGAGGGATTGAAGTGTTTTCCAACTGATCTGGTCCGGAGATAGACTCCCTCTGTTGCATTTCCAAAAGCCTGTTTCAGCATCACAGCAAAAAAGATCCCGAATAAGGTTGGCGTGAGGACGCAGTCCTGCTTTACTCTGAATGTCAAAGGAAACTGATGTTAAGCCATCAAAAACTACAGTGCTCTTCATGTCATCGTGAAAGGACCTGATGATGTTGAGAAGCTGAGGTGCGCATCCATTCTTGGGGAGAATTTTAAAAAGGCCTTCTCTACTAACCAGATCAAAAGCCTTCATAAGATCTATGAAGGCAACAAAAAGCGGCTGTTCCCTGCATTTCTCCTGCAACTGTTTAAGGGAAAATACCATATCAGTGGTGGACCTGTTGGCTCGAAATCCACACTGTGATTCAGGATAGATTCTCTCTGCAAGCACCTGGAGCCTCTTCAGTACAACGTGGGCAAGTAGCTTCTTTACAACATTAAGAAGAGAGATGCCGCGATAGTTGTTACAGTCGCCCCTGTCGCCTTTGTTCTCATACAGTGTGACGATATTGGCATCCTTCATGTCCTGTGGTACTCCACCTTATAACACCACTAGTGAATAAAATCACCATAATCAAGGTTGGGGAATAATACCATTATGCCTGGGGTCAGGGAACTTTTTTCCTTTTACCCCAAAATATATTTAGGTATGTGGATGTTACCCCCTTGATTTGAAATATATTATTAATTATTTGAATTCAAATATTGGCTTCTGGGGAGCTGGAAGAAAAGTTTGAAGTAGGTGATAAAATAGTGTTTGATTGGTCAGGATGACCGTATGTTCTGTTTTTCCGGGACATTTCCACTCATTTAGCCTTGTGTCCTGGGAAAAAATCTTCATTGTCCTCTTTTTCCTTGTGAGCAGGCAGCATGTAGCTTTCTTGGAATTCATAAATTATATGTGATATGTAATAATTTTAAACATACAGTACAGTGGTGCCTCACGTAACAAATTTATTCCGCTCTGGAGGCATGTTTGTTACGTGAAACATTCTTTACATGAAGCGGATTTCCCCATAGGAAATAAAAAACAGCTTCTTTAGATATTCCCAAAGGAACAGGAGGAGTGACGAGGGGTGGGGCTGCTCCTGGACAAAGATGGACAGCAGGTGTCTGGAAACCAGGAGAAGGCAGAGCTGCTCAACTCCTACTTTGCATCCGTCTATTCTCGGAAGGAGGGCTGTGCAAATGGGGATGCGGGATCATTGGCTGATGCGGGGATGTGCTTGCATCCCCAAAGAGGTAATGAAAACATGGATGGTGCAGAACAGCAGATTAAGATTGACAGAGAACTGGTTCGAAACCACTTAACTGGCCTAAATGAATTCAAGTCATTTGGACCAGATGAGCTGCATCCTCGAGTTCTTAAGGAACTTGCAGATGTTCTTACAGAGCCTTTGTCGATCATCTTTGAGAAATCTTTGAGGAATGGAGGAGTGCCACTGGACTGGAAGAGGGCAAATGTAGTCTCAGGAAATTATAAACCAGTCAGTTTGACTTCAATCCCGGGCAAGATATTAGAACAAATCATAAAACACACAATTTGTGCACATCTAGATATGTACTTGGTGTTCAAAACAACCCAGCATGGATTTACCAAGAATAAATCTTGCCAGACAAATCTGATCTTTTTTGATCGGGTTACGAGCTTACTGGACATGGCAATGCTGTGGATGTCATTTATCTTGACTTCAGCAAAGTATTTGACAAGGTCCCACATGACATCTTAATTGGAAAGTTGGAAAAATGTCAGCTAGACAAGGCAATTGTTAGGTGGATCTGCAACTGGCTCAATGATTGCACACAAAGGGTTTTAGTAAATGGTTCTGTGTCAACCTGGAGGTCGGTTTCTAGTGGGGTACCCCAGGGCTCTGTCTTGGGCCCGGTCCTCTTTAACATTTTCATCAATGACTTGGAGGAAATGATATGGGGGAGCCTGATCAAATTTGCAGATGACAAAATTATGTGCCACATTAAAGGCACATAAGGGGGCATTGAAGCTGGGAGGAGTAGCAAACACAACAAAAGACAGGAGAAACCACCAGGAGAATCTGGATAAACTGGAATACTGGGCTGTAGCAAATAGAATGAATTTCAACAGGCAGAAGTGCAAGGTTCTGCACTTAGGCAATAAAAATAAAAAACACTGGTATAAAATGGGGGATACTTGGCTTGGCAGCACAACATGTGAGCGGGATCTTGGAGTCGCCATGGATCACAAGTTGAACATGATTCAGCAGTGTGATGTGTCTGCAAAGAAGGCAAATGCCATTTTAGGCTGCATTAAGAGGCCTGTAGCTTCCAAGCACAGGTGGGCCCAAGGGGGTTCGCTCTGGTTCTTGAGGGGGGGGGGTTCTTCCACTCCCACTGCCGCTGGCGAGTAGGCAGCAGCAGGATGTCCCCAGAACGATGCGTACCGGTCCTCACTGCAGTTAAAAGGTTAAACCGCCCCTACAGTTCTCTCTGTGCTTAGGGGGTCATGGGAACTATAGTTTCCCCCCCCTGCAATGCCTTCCATGCAACTCCTGCTTAGGATCACAGCCTGAGAGCACCTTCATCATGCATGCCTACTCAGAAGTAAGCCACATTAAAGGCAGTGGGCTTACACCCAGGTAACATTGGTTAGGATTGCAGCCTGAGAGCACCTTCCTATCATGCATGCCTACTCAGAAGTAAGCCACATTAAAGGCAGTGGGGCTTACTTCCAGGTAAAATTGGTTAGGATTGCAGCCTGAGAGCACCTTCCTATCATGCATGCCTACTCAGAAGTAAGCCACATTAAAGGCAGTGGGTCTTACTCCCAGGTAAAATTGGTTAGGATTGTAGCCTGAGAGATCAATCCTATGCTGACTACTCTGAAGTAAGTCCCATGACAGTCGATGGGGCTTACTCCCAGGAAAGTGTGGTTAGGGTTGTTTTCAAAATTTTTAGATTTTTAAAAAAAATTCCGCTTTAAATTGTCCCTGGCCCTGACCCTGACCCTAGCCCCGCCCCCTAACCCAGCCTGGCCCTGCCCACATCCGGGGAACCGGTTCTTGCGCTAGGCTGGGCCTATCACTGCTTCCAAGTTGCGAGAAGTTACAGTTCCTCTTTATTCTGCATTGGTGAGACCAGTGGTGGGCTCCAGCAGGTTCGCACCTACTCTACAGAACCGGTTGTTAACGAGAGATAGGACATATAAAGTTTAAAAATAGCCATTTAAAAGTGGCTGCCAGATGGGCAGAGAACCGGTTGTTAATTTCTTTGGAGCCCATCACTGGGTGAGACCTTACCTTGAGTACTGTGTTCAGTTCTGGGCACCTCACTTTAAGAGAGATGCAACCAAACTGGAGCAAATCCAGAGGAGAGCAACAAGAATGATCAGTGGGATGGATGGGAAACCCTACGAGGAAAGGTTGGGGGAACTTGGGATGTTCATCCTGGAGAAGAGGAGGCTGAGGGGAGACATGATTGCCCTCTTCAGATACCTGAAGGGCTGTCATATGGTGGAAGGGGCTCATTTGTTCTTTGGTGCTTCTGAAAGCAGAACTAGAACCAACGGGTACAAACTGCAAGAAAGGAGAATCCGGTTGGATATCTGGAAAAAATTCCTGACAGTGAGGGCGGTTTGGCAGTGGAACAGATTGCCAAGGGGGGTGGTGGACTCTCCCTCACTGGGGATCTTCAAACCGAGGCTCAATGAGCACCTGTTGGGGATGCTGTAGAAGGATTTCCTGCTGTAGGTAGGGTTGGACTAGATGACCTACCAGGTCTCTTCCAACTCTATGATTCTATGTTTTTATGATTCTAGGATTCTATGTGTATGCCTTGGGTCCACTTAGCAAAGAAAGGCTTGTTGCAAATCCATTAAATAATTAATTAATTAATTAAATAAATAAATAAATAGCAGCAGAGTGCAATTGAAAAATGGAGATAAATATATTTATTCTACCAAAGGTTATTGTTGGGTGCAACCCCCCCTCCTTACACAGCCCTAGGGCGGTGGCGATGGCCAGAGAGAGCCCCCAGGGAACAGCTGGGGGTCTTGGGGAGGCACCAGCACTGGCAGGGCACTCCTAAGAGGAGCAGAAGGAAGTGGCCCCCACCAGGCAGCCAAGTGGCTGTGTGGGTGGCCACCCAAAGTGCTTACCAGTGCTTACCGCCCAGGTTACCAGGGCACACCTGGGAGCACGCATGCTCCCAGCATCAGGGAGGCCACTTTAGCAGCTCCTGCTGGGTACCAGCGCCGCTGGGCTAGCTGGCACTGGGCTGAAGGGGATGACTGGGCAGCTGGGAAAGGGGGGAATGGAACAGAGAGGGGTGGAGAGGATGCCTGGGGGGGCAGCCCCAACAGAGAGGGCAGGAGGCAGCACATAAGGGGGCATTGAAGGGATGGGGATACCAACACAGGGGGCAAATCTAGGGGGAGGTTAGGGTTAATGGCAAGGGAGAGCATGAGGGACCCAGCCCGGGGGGGGGGGCGGGAGGAAGCAAAGAAAAGTGGTGAGAAATGCAGAGGATGAGGAGGAGCTAGCCAGCAAGGCACAAGGCCAGCTGAGCCTGCTGCTGAAAATAGCTCTGGAAGTGGGAGAAATGGGTGAGGTAACCCCCTCTTCCACACTACTGAGGCATCTCGCACCCACCAGTTGCAGTCCAGTTGGTGGATTTGAGGCTGCTCATCCCTGCGAAAGGAGTTGGAGACCAGGGGTTGGTGGGCTGCCACCACCAGCAGAACCCCACAGTTATCCAAGATCCCCACGGGATCTTGGCGTCGCCATGGATCACAAGCTGAACATGAGTCAGCAGTGTGATGTGTCTGCAAAGAAGGCAAATGCCATTTTAGGCTGCATTAAGAGGACTGTAGCTTCCAAGTCGCGAGAAGTTCTAGTTCCTCTTTATTCTGCATTGGTCAGACCTCACCTTGAGTACTGTGTTCAGTTCTGGGCACCTCACTTTAAGAAAGATGCAGCCAAACAGGAGCAAGTCCAGAGGAGAGCGACAAGAATGATCAGTGGGATGGAAGGGATGTCTTACGAGGAAAGGTTGGAGGAACTTGGGATGTTCAGCCTGGAGAAGAGAAGGCTGAGAGGAGACATGATTGCCCTCTTCAAATACCTGGCGGGCTGTCATACGGAGGAAGGGGCTCATTTGTTCCTTGCTGCTTCTGAAAGCAGAACTAGAACTAATGGGTACAAACTGCAAGAGAGGAGATTCCAGTTGGATATCCGGAAAAAAATTCCTGACAGTGAGGGCGGTTCGGGAATGGAACAAATTGCCAAGGGAGGTGGTGGATTCTCCTTCACTGGGGATCTTCAAGCAGAGGCTCGACGAGCACCTGTCGGGGATGCTCTAGGGGGATTTCCTGCTGCATGCAGGGATTGGACTAGATGACCTACTAGGTCCCGTCCAACTCTATGATTCTATGATTCTATATCAAAAATCACACACAACAATACAACTGTCTTATTCAGAGAAGCAATGAGATATTATTATGACACATCATAGAACCAATAATCTGCATGTTAGTATGGTTTTCCCCTGCACAGGTTAAAGCTTTAAAGCAGTGATTTTCAACCTTTTTCATCTCATGTCACACTAACAAGGCACTGAAGTTGTCAAGGCACACCATCAGTTGTTTGTACCATTGACAAGGCACACCAGGCTGTTCAAATCCCCTAATTTTCCTATTAATAAATGACTTTTCCCCCAACTCCCACGGCACACCTGAGGACTATACATGGCCCACAAGTGTGCCACAACATAGTGGTTGAAAATCACTGCTTTAAACACTATGTAGTGTTGTTGTTGTTGTTGTTGTTGTTGTTGTTGTTGTTGTTGTTGTTGTTGTTGTTGTTGTTGCTGCTGCTGTTGCTGTTGTTGTTGTTGTTGTTGAAAATGCTTAACATTTTCTAAGGCACAGGGGGCAGTTTCTGGCCAATCAGTTTTTCTTTCAGAATCCCTCTTTCCAATCCTGCCTGATATTTTGCAAGCATTAAGCAGCCTTCATGCCACCCTTCCCTCAGTTCCTGCACACCCCCTCCTTTCTCCAGCCAGCCTTATAGGTTATCAACTTGCATGGCCTCTGTTTTGATTAGGCCATCACCGGAGCGAAAGGAAAAGCCTTCGGCAACAAAGCTGGGGCGTTCCTCCCATCTGCAGGCAACAGTTAATTGCAAACCTTGTTCCTTGAAGTGCTGCCACAATCCATTGCTTCACTATGAAGACTTTGAAATCCACCTAATGTATGAGAAAGATTACAAGTTGTGCACTTGGCTACTTCTGGCCAGGTGTGTGCGCAGTGGAACACAGAGATGGAGAGGGAAATTGCTGGCTGCAACAGAAAGGGGGCTGAGAATCCTCTTGCTTGCCACATTAGCTAGGCTTTAGAGAAACCTTAGGTAACTCCTTCTCCTTCCAAGATTAAAAAAATTAAAATTGCAGTTTGTGTAAAAAGAAAGAGGAGGCAGGTTTACTAGCACAGGACCTTCTCCAGACAAGGTGAGGCCAAGTATTTTCCAGAGTCCAAATGCCTACTGCAACAGCATGCTCAACTGTGCTTACATGGCATGGAGCCCCTAAGTAGTTCAGGAACAACATGGCAGGTATATTTATTTAGATTTCTCACTTCTTCTGGGTTCAAGGGTCTCACTGATAAAGTCTTGCCTGAGATTTTGCCCCACAACCACCCACTCCAGTCTAGAGCAGCCAATAATCTTCCATAATGATTCACTCTGTGCCTGAAATTGAGGTTTGGTCTTAATGGAAAATTATGGATTTCATAGAGACAGAGCCATTGCCGTCTCCCTCAATGGTCTTTCTCCAAGTGGACTGAGCCTCTCCTGTCAAAAGAGACTTTTAGAACCACCAGCTGCTCAGGACAGAAGTGAAGCTATTGAGATAAGGAACAAAACCTTTCTTTTTTATCTTTTATTTGCTGTTGTTATCAGTTTTATATAACCCATGCTGAGAGTGTTCAATCAGCTCACTGAGAAAATGCCTTAACTAAATGAATAGACAAATATTAATAGCCATTAATAGATCAGCCATGACAAACGAATGGAGCATCCATGATTAGCAGTGTGTTTCTGACTGCTGGATACAAACTGTTGTGACATCATGTTTTGCTGAACTGACCACACTTTTTGTCTGAACATTGCTGGAAACAAAATGCTGAACTGAGTGGACCCTTGGCATGATCCAGCAAGGGCATTCTGATGTCCTTATGACTCCCTAGGATAACATGTCTGCAGGAAGGAGTGAGTCCAAACCCATCCCCCTGAGGTCCATGCCTACTTGCTACTTAATATACTTAATAAACAAATTTCCTCTTGTTCTGGCTTCCAGCACTCCAGCTAATAGCCTTTTATTATCAACTTCCTCTCAACACAAGCAAGGTCCAGCAATTGGCCATGCTTCAGGACCCCTGGCTATCTCATGGAGGGCTTTGATCCCAACTTTGCTCACTGACACAAATCTAAAGATCAGAAACAAACCAAGCTATCTACCTCCTGATTTATGCTTTAGTCCCTATCTCTGGGCAAATAGGAGGATGTAATTAGCCATTACAGTCACTATCTGCTTGACCTGGCTTCACTTTAAGAGAGAAGGCCATGGAGAGAAACACCCCAAAAATATAGGTTGTGAAAATGAGGACATGCACTGATCTCAGGTTTTTAGACAGAAAACTACAACATGTCCTCCCTCCCTATTTGCAAAACAGTTTGCAGTTATTAATGGAGACTAATGGAGGTGGCTGATGAATAACCCCCAGCCATTCTGCATTGCTCATGATATAGAGAACATGAACATTAAGCTCCTGCAAGGAGCACCACACATGACTAACGGTGCTGAATTCAGCTTGGTAGATTTAGCCAGCTTGCCTTAGACAATGAGGTCTCAATCCTGTCCAAATTTCCAGCATTGGTGCAACCACAATGCAGCCCCAAAATTACAGAACACACATTCCCTTACCTTAAGGAGACCTCTGTGACTTCCTTCCTACCACAATGCAGTGCACACCCACTGGCAGGGCTGCACAGGCACTGGAAAATTGGATAGCATTGGGTCCTCAGTCTGCAATCCTAATCTCCAGTTAGACCACAATAAATCACAGCCCAAGTCCCACGCTGGCTTAGAGCTGTCTAGTCTGTGCAGCATGTTCAAAAATGCCTATTCTAATCTCAATAGCCCTACTCCCCAGGTGAACTTTGTTTCCATCTTTGTAGGAGTTGTGCTCCTTCCATAAGTCATGGTAACTGTGCCTCCCCTAAGTGGTTGGTGGCTGCCTCCCCCCCCCCCACTGGCACCTATTTTGTGAAACTATGCCATGTCATCACATAGCATCATTCGTAAGTCCTAGCAGACATGCATAGGATTGTGCCCTGAGTCTCTTGTGAATGATGCTATATGATAACATGTTGTGTCATGTTGTGTTCAATGGGGCTTACTCCCAGGAAAGTGTGATTAGGATTGTAGCCTCAGGCTGCAATCCTAAAGACACTTTCCTGGGAGTAAGACCCATTGAACACAATTGGGCTTCCTTTTGAGTAGACATGGTTAGGATTGTGCTCTTAGTCAATGAATGGATTATTCCCATAATTCAAGTCACCACTGTATACATAAATGAATATGTTATAAAACTAGCAAAAATGTACTTGCATTGTGGGATAAAATTCCCCTGTATGCCATCTCCCCACTGCGCATCGTCCCCCCATGCACATCGTCCCCCCATGCGCAACGTCCCCCCATGCACAGCATCCTCCCCAGTGCAACCCCTCCCTTCAAACAACATCCCCCCATTGCACTGGGCACCAAGCACCAAATTGGCTGGATGTCGGTCAGTCTTCCATGTTAAGTATAGGACAAAAACATGTTGCACCCCTTTTCAGCCCCTTCAGGTTTACGTTTCTCAACATTGGTTCTGGGTGGATTGTTGATGTCATAGAAGGAACACCCTCCCCAAATTTCATGCTTCTAGGTCCAGGGAGTAGGGCAGAGCATCCCTCTGCTCTCATTTACCTGCTTTATTGGTTCATTGAATGATAGAGTTAGTAGGGACATTCAAGGCCTTTATTCTAACTCCCTGCATCCTCTCTAAAGCCTCTCCAAAGGGTCCTTGTCAAGCCTTCGGATGAAGACCTTCAGCAAAGGAGAACCCATCACTTTCCCCAGTAATCTGTTCCATTGTTGAATTTCTTCCTGTTGTCCACCAAGCAATCTTCCCCTCCTGCAGCTTAAGCTCATTAAATATACACAGGGAACTAGATTACATTCTTCAGGCACATCAGCTAAGACCAAGAGGTGAAGAAATTTTATTGGAGTTTTGGAGATGCAGGTCATCAAGTGCCTGATGTGAAATTCTGGAACTAATTCCAGTTTTGAAGAAATAATAATTCTGTATTTTGGGGTATGTAGTAATCAGTGGGAATTATCTTTGATAAGCATTCATCACATCAAATTTCATTTTAACCCATAGCTTGAACTGAATAATAATTTTTAATTTTTTAAAATAATTTTTAATTTTCTGAATAATAATTTTTAAAGGGAGAATTCTGGTCTGATTTGGTTTCAGGTTTTCAAATCACTCGTCCAGGAAGATAAAAATTTCATTCCAATTTGGTTTGATTTCCAGTTTGGACTGCTTTCCTTCTTACTTTTTGCATCAGATCCATAATGCTGCAGCATGTTGGCCATACATCTTAAAGTGACAACATATTTTCCCACCTCCCCCTGCAACATCCCAGATAATCCCTTATTAAAGAGTTTGGGTTCCCCAAACAGCTATCAATGCATCTGTCAAATTCAGCCAAGCAGGTGACATTTAGCTGATTTAGCACTTCACCTGAGTTTGACCGCTGTGGTTCCTCAGAAAGATAATAAACTTTTCACGTGAATCAAATAGCTTGCGGCTAAAGGAGGACTTGACAGCCCCCAAAAGAAGTATTTTTCATCTTCAACAGGCGTAGCTGCAATAGTCCGTGCCAGTAAAAAGAAAGAGCCATAAAGGCTACCATTTATTGTGGTACAGTAGGTGACAAAATGCTGAAGCAGTAAAATTCAAAGGGACATTGAGGGTTTCTCCCTGTAAAAAACAACTGAGAATGTCCAAGGGTCACCAGACAATTAAAACAAATGAAATTTCTCAGAAGTGGGAAGACTTTCTAAATCCCACTACCATGAGAGAGGTCATGGCATCCTGTATTTTAAAGTAATGATACCTGAGGGAAGAACACTCTTTCTCAACAATATGACAGCTTTCCCACTGATAATAGGAGCTTCTGTCTCATGCAAACTGAAGTAAGGGGGGGGGGGCGCTCTGCTGTACTGGGTTACAGCAGGAAATGTAATTAATAATATCCCCCATCTCCACCCTGCAATCCCAACCCAAATTTGGGCCCCATTTGACTGTCATTTACATTTTGCATTAATGTACATTTTGCATTGAATTCTGCTGTAAAATACACATCTAAAGGTATATAACATGATGTGGATAATTATTCTAAATCTTCGTGATTTTGGTCACCCTTCCCCTAAGGTTGTCACCCCTCCGAAGGCTGGAACCTGGGTAGAATTGCCCCCTGCTGCCAGCTAGCTCTAGCTACAGTTATGTGGAGTGATGGGAGATTTACTTTTTTTTTAGCATTAGTGATGAAAAAAATGTTTTCCAGTATTCCTAGTGGGTGACCTATAGCCACTGCTGAATGCAAGCCATCTGAGAAGAAAATCTTTCATTTGTATACAACAGTCACCATTAGATCAGCAAGGAAAGCAACAAGGCAGGTGAATGGGATTTTTTAAGGTAGACAGGTAAGGAAGTGATGATGTTTCCTTCAGGCTCAAATTTTTATCTGATCTGGAGATCTTTCAGGTCCATAATGCTCACCTTGTATCTGAGGTAAAGATTACAAATCTCTTGAAATGTGAATTTTCAAGC
Organism: Cryptoblepharus egeriae; assembly: GCA_030015325.1. Lineage (NCBI taxonomy): Eukaryota > Metazoa > Chordata > Lepidosauria > Squamata > Scincidae > Cryptoblepharus > Cryptoblepharus egeriae. Next base: position 43,034,502 of record JAREYC010000008.1, read on the forward strand.
CAAAAAATACAAATTTCAGTTACTCTATTATCAACAGTTCTTAGCCATGGTAACAAAATAGAGTCTCCTCATTAAGAAATAGGATACCAGGATTGCCTGATTTTAGGAAATTACAGAGAAGGGCTGATAAGCTTCCCAGGACATTGAGTTGGATGAGATAAACAGTTTAACCCAGCTGATCAATTCTTGAACTCTTGGTCAAATGGACTCTTAGGCCTCAATCCTAATGTTCAGTTAGGCTGGCACAAGCCCCCAGCATAAGTCCTATGCTGACGTGGGGATGTTACAAAGTGCTGTACTCCTGGGGGTGGGGGTAAAGCCAGTGACCAGGCATACACCAACATCCTCACACCACCATGGGATGATATGCCAGGTGAGTTAAGGCCAACCTAAATTGGGTAGGATTGTGCCATTAGTCTGCAGTTCTAAGAGCACTTTTTTGGGAGCAAGCCCAATCAAACTCAGTGGAACTTACTTCTGAGCAGACATGAATAGGATTGCACTTTTAGTCAAATGAATAGTTTTTCAGACAAAGGATTGTCTCCCCTCACAAACCAAAACCAGATATTAACAGAAATAGTCACTCAACATTTTCTTTCCCAGATGCAAATGATGAAGAAAATGAAAAGAATTGGGATTATTTGTTCATGAGGAAAAGAAAAGGGAGATTCACAATAAATCTGTCAACACCATTTCATTTAATTATACCATTTCATTAGCATAGGTGTTCCCCATATTAAAGGAGAAAATCTAACTTTGCAGAAACCAAGGACCAGACTCTGCTCCCATTAAATTAATTGACACCTAAAGTTGCTTCCTTGCTATCCAGGGATTTGCTCTGGATTTCCGATGTGTTTAGACTAACAATGGGATTTGACTTTGGGCTTTAACAGCTGACTATTACTAGGCTAGCTCATAGTTGGACGTCTCCAGATGAATAATCTTATTTTTATAATCAGATAAGTAAACAGGCAACCAAAGGAAACCAGCTTGGAAAGTAGGCTTTTTTCCCCAGCAGCTGCTGCTGCACAATTTTTCAGAGGGTTTGCAAAGCCTGTTCCAGGAATGGGGCAAAAGAGATGCCACAAGATGACTTTCTTCCCTTAAAACAGAGTTAATTCTAGCAGGAGGTTTTTAGTGATGATGGTACACCAGCAGTGCTTGTTCAACCTGGAGTCATAAGAACATAAGAAGAGCCTCCACTGAAACAGGTCAAAGTCTCGTCTAGTCCAGCTTCACACAGTGACCCATAGATGCCTCAGGGAGCACACAAGACACTTGCATCTAGATGCCCTCCCCTGCATCTGGAATTTTGAAGTTGTCCACATCTAAACACACCCCTCATCCATCCAGCCCTGTCCTCCTGTAGAAATCATCCAGAAGTCTTGGCAAAGCCCATAAGCAGTGCAGTAAGGCTAGGGTCACCATTCTCCCGGAAAACCTGGTTATTGCCCGGGTTCAAGGGTCATGATGAGGCTAAGGTCATGACCTGGCCAGAACTGGGTCTGGGGGAATGGCAGGGATCTGCAGCCTAACACCAAGTGACCTGCTCAGCTCTAGACTGTGGAGTATCCCCAGTGTGCATGTGCGACATGCAAGAGTTTCATGTGTGCACTAGGGGTCTGAAGCCCACCGACACTGGGCTTCTCTGCAGACAACACATCTATCTCCCCATTCCTGTGGTGGCATGGAGAAGTTGGCACTTGTCTGTGCATAGGCTTAACACCTCTGGGAGTGAAGAGGAAGTGTCTTACGGCACTTTTGCAATACCCCCAGGCCAGCAAGGGACTTGTGCCAGAATTTGTCCTGGCCTAATCAGTGGTTAGGATTATGCTGGCACTTTTCAAATAAGGCAGAGAAACCTGCTGTACCCCTCATGGCATTATTTATTCCATCACAGAGAAGTCCAAACCCTTGCTCAGAGGTCAGATGTGGCCAATGGTAAGCCTCAAGGGGGCCTGCAGCAAGACCTTTCTATCCAACTGTGGTGAGGTGAATTGGGAGGACTACGAAAAATACAATATGGAACCTATGGGGGTTCACATGGGGGACAGCCTCTTTGTTTATCGCCGCCCGCTCTACCCTCCCCTGGACATTGAGCTGTTCCCAGATGCGGTGGAGGTTTGGTCCATCAAGGATTTAGTGGAACTACGGAACAGAGGGAGAAGGAACTTCGGGCCAAGGTGAGGGATCACCATCAGCCCTTCCCCTGCGGGAAGGGGGGGTGTGAGCTTCTTGCCAAGGAGCATGAAGGGAACCTGGGAGAGGGTGGATCAGGTGGGAGATTCAAGGGAGGAGAATGCACGGGAAACGGGGCAGTCAGAGGTGTTGCCTTGGAAGAGGAAGGACAGAACAAGAAATGCCTGAAAGAGAAAAGAGAGAGAGAGGTTATGTTCTATGCTCTGGACTTTAACTAAAAGATGTTCTAATGTTTCTCCTACCTACTACTTACCTGTTTGAGGAGCCTGTGAGCTCTGTTTGTTGAATTGTTTTACCTGTAAAAGAAGAAAGAGAAATGAGTAACCGTTATGCTTGAGTGCCTCCTTGGAAGTAAAAGTGATCTTGGTTTTAATACTTACCTGGTCTGTGTGTCTTCTTGGGAAGAATGTCTGACCTAGAGGAAGATGATGCCGCTCAGGTCTCTGGCGTTAGCAGAGGCTTTGTGACAGAGAGAGACCAGGGGCACGCTAGAGAAGACCAGAGGCTTGACACCAACCCTCAGGCAAGATTTGTAATCCTCTAGAAATTATCAGAACCTAATAATCTAATACACTTTAATTTATAAATTTATGTAAATATGTTCAAATTTGAAATGTAAATCGTTTTCCTGGCACCTGACTATAGTGTCAGGGAGATAATGTGGCCCTCAAATTCAATCTTGGACACCCCTTTTCTGGTACAAATACAGCTGTATGTACACAGTGGCATCACAAGGGTTAGTGTAACCCAGTGCACAAGGATTTTCATCACCTGGTAACTATATGTCCTTTTTTCCAGGATATGCCCACTTCTTTATTTTTATGTGCTAGGAAAAATTAAGCCAAATAAATTACATACTTCCACATTTTTAACAAGTAATTGCTTTTTACTTAATTACCTTAAGAGAAGTGGGATTTTTACTCACACACACACACACACACACACACACACACACACACATGTGCACATGCACACATACACAATCTAGTTGAAAAATGGAAAGGAAAGTCACAGTTCATAATTTTTGTCCAATGGGGATACTGGCTACAACCTGTCGGGTTTCCATTCATAAACACGAGCTTGTTATGGTACAAATTAATAGCAAGTGTACAGCGCATTTGGCATGGAACTCTTCAGCAATACCCAAAAATTGGTTTTCTAGATTAGGTCAATTCCCCATTGCTTCATGTTCAGTCTTCCAGTGGCCAGATGTCATTAGAAGCTCTTGCTGGTGATTTATGGCCATCCCCTGTTGTTTGTCCCAATGACTTTTCCCCAGTGCCTTTTATTCAGGCTGCACCTGAACATGGAGGTTTTGTCCAATGATTGTGATTAATACACAGTGATAGGCCAGAAATGTGGGTCTAAAATCTTTTTTAATGAGCTTTATTGGCTCTTAAAGTTAGCCCAGATAGTGGTCCAGCACTAAAATGTATTTACACTCTGGCTCCGCACTACTGCTAAGCTGGCAGCAGCTTGTTCTGAGGTCCTTTTTCAGTCAATTTGTTAATAGGTTGATGCTAAGCATGTGTGCTAGTTTCTGGCATTGGGCATTGGAAAAATGAGCTCTCCCGAAGGCCAGTCACACTTTCCATGCATTCGGCATCAGGAGCAGATTTCTACACCTTTAATGATCATTCATGGATTTGCCAGCAAATCCTCAAGCATATCAGTGCTAGAAAAGGGGATGAGCCAAAATATTGGGCTTAACTTTGCAGCCATTTCATTACCTGCTCTACTAGTAGACTCTCTCATCTGCCAATTTTTTTAAAAAGGGACCAAGAAGATTGACAAAATTCTCCCATCATTTGACGGGCAAGGGGAAGAACAGGGACACTTCTTACCATCTAATGCTGTGCACAGCTCTTGGCACAGAAGAGAAAGCCATCAGCCAACCTCTGAGGCCAACTGAGGTGGTTGTTTCAGGCAGAGGATTGGCAGAGACCACCCACCTCCATTTACCACAGCTCCCTTTTTCTTCCTCCTACTCCTTGGGTTGAAAAAGGAAAAGGGGATGGAGACGTGAGGAAAAGAGGACAAATTGGTGTGCAAGGTGGGAGGAAATATAACATGTAAAATGGTCAGTATTTGGCTCATTACCTCAAGTACTGAAAAGTCTTGGGCCAGAGCTGTTGGCATGTAAGGAAGCTTTACCCACATGCACAACCTTTCCTCCTGGATGCTGGGGAAGGTAATGGAGTATCATCCAATTACTTGCACTCTTTTGATTACCTCAGGGAAGGGCGGCTTGCTTTTACTGCCTTGTTACTTCCGTCAGGCAATGGATTGATGAAAGGAACCTGTCTGTCCCCACCAGTGCTCCTTCTCCCAGAGCTTAATCCTATCCTTCACCCTGTCAATGTGGCACAAAAAGGCAATTTCAACAACCTTCCTACCCCTTTCTTTACCTGCTAGATCTTCCTTTCTTCACCTCCTTGGATCTTCACCTGCTAGAGCTGATGCAGGTCCAAGAAGATCCATTGCATATTGGGAGGCTTGTAGAAGAGTAAAGGGGAATTTCCCTTTTTCTGCCTCATGACTGGAACTCCCTGCTGCTTACCTGATCTGAATGATGGCCCCATGATGTTTTTCATGCCATGAAAACAATAAGCAAGCATTACCCCCCAGTCATAGGTGAATGTGACTTGGTGACTTGTATATGAGACTTGAGGCAATTGGGCCCTGAGTTGACGGTTCCTCAGAATCTTCCACAAATGTGACCTTGTGAGTTAGGATTGTGAGTTAGGGTTCTGGCCTTATGAGTCAGTGAAAACAATGAATTTTCATGACTCAAGTCTGAGTCATCTAGCCCCCAAATCCAGAGTAATTATGGGAGCACGTAAGAGACTTTACGTGCACCCATAGTTACTGCACCACCTAGTGAAAACCTATGGGAAATTCATATTGGAATCCAGAGTAAGTTGTTCTTACACTGGAGCAAGGACTCCCCGTAGTTACTCTGGATTTTGCCCTAAGTCTAGTTCCCAGGCAGCAATACAGGGACAGTCCTTGTGACTCAGGCACCAGGAGATCTTGGGATGGCCCAGTTTCCAAAAGGCAAAAATAGGGACCAAATAGGAATAGTGATTTACTAAGACCAAATAGCCCAAATCTGTAAGTGTAAATGTCAGCACAATCTTAACTATTGGCTAGATCACACAAGTCCCTTGCTGGCCTAAGGGTGTTGCGAAAGTGCAATAACACACTTCTGTGCCACTCCTGTATGGGTTAGGTCAGAGCATTGACATGTGCTAGTCTCCCCACATCACCATGGGAATGGGGAGACAGGTGAGTTGTAAGTCGCACTGGCTTAAATTTCTTAGGATTGCAATATTGGGTACATGGGGTAGTTGAAGCAATTTTGGACTACAGATATAAATGCCCTATTCTCACCACTGCCCATGTGTGATATCACCAAATACATGTTTGGGGCAACCATTCATTCTCAAATATATTAACCACCTGAAGCAATGCATAGTGCAGTATATAAAACAAGATTATGGTTATGATAGAGATAATAATGTAAATAACAATAATAAACATATACCACCTGCACTGTGCAAATAGCTGTAATGTTTCACCTCAAACACACATCCAGTTAAATGAAGGAGAGGCAGCTGTGAAGTGGAAGCCCAGTGCCAGTGCTATTTGCATATTTATTCACAGCCCATTAAATTCACTTAAAAGGCAAGATTATTTCTCTTTATCCCCCTCCCTCAATGACAGAGCTGGGCTTAAGCACACACATCATGCTGCCATCTAATATGTCATCAAAATGGCCCTTGTTACACAGATAAACCTTTTATCTCTCTCACCCAGATTCTAATCAGGGGTTTGGTTTGCATGTTTCCTTTGTTACTGCAGCAACCAATCCAACTGGGAGTCTCCATGCCCTGGCAAAGAAACTCATTTTGAACCATTTCCCTCTCCCCTGTGTATGTCTCTCTCTCTCCCTCTCGCCCTCTGTGTGTGTGTGTGTGTGTGTGTGTGTGTGTAAGAAAGAGTGTGTGTGTGTTTGTGTGTGATTCTTTACTTTTATTTAATCTTTGTCTATTTGACAAAGGTGAATTTTTCAGGTGAAGTGCAGGGATTGAAGAGATCTTGTGAGCGGGATCTTAGCGTAGCCGTGGATCACAAGCTGAGCATGAGTCAGCAGTGTGATGTGTCTGCAAAGAAGGCAAATGCCATTTTAGGCTGCATTAAGAAGTCTGTAGCTTCCAAGTCGCGAGAAGTTCTAGTTCCTCTTTATTCAGCATTGGTCAGACCTCACCTTGAGTACTGTGTTCAGTTCTGGGCACCTCACTTTAAGAAAGATGCAGCCAAACAGGAGCAAGTCCAGAGGAGAGCGACAAGAATGATCAGTGGGATGGAAGGGAAACCCTACGAGGAAAGGTTGGGGGAACTTGGGATGTTCAGCCTGGAGAAGAGGCGGCTGAGAGGAGACATGATTGCCCTCTTCAGATACCTGAAGGGCTGTCATAGGGAGGAAGGGGCTCATTTGTTCATAGCTGCTTCTGAAAGCAGAACTAGAACCAATGGGTACAAACTGCAAGAGAGGAGATTGCGGTTGAATCCGGAAAAAAATTCCTGACAGTGAAGGCGGTTCAGCAGTGGAACAGATTGCCAAGGGAGGTGGTGGACGACTCTCCCTCATTGGCGATCTTCAAGCAGAGGCTCGACAAGCACCTGTCGGGGATGCTCTAGGGGGATTTCCTGCTGCATGCAGGGGATTGGACTAGATGACCTACTAGGTCCCTTCCAACTCTATGATTCTATGATTCTAAGACAAAGCCTGGAAGTTGCATCCCTGCTCTTTTTTAACAGAGGTTCCTCCAAAGAAAATAGCATTTGGAATTCCAGTTCATGGAAATAAGGGTGCAATCCTAACCAATTCAGGTCAACATGACTCACATGGCATGATGATGGCATCATCATGGCATCATCCCGTGATGAAGTGGGCAGGTCAGCGTATGTCTGTACATTGGCCTGACCACCCCAGGAATGGTGCAGAAGTGCCTTATGGTACCTGTGGTGCCTTGTGACAACCCCGGGTCAGCACAGGACTTATGGCAAGGTTTATGTCAGCCTAAGTGGAAATTAGGATTGCAGCGTATGTGTACCAACCAACAAACCAACAGTATTAGGAATCTCCATTTGGCACTATACGTAGGGATCCTTTCAAAAAAAGCATTCGATGAACACTACATGTAGTTTCTGTATTTTGTAACATCAAGTACTGAGAGAAGCATGTGTCTAAAACATGCCAAAGTAGTGTACCACTGAACTGCGACTTGTTATGGCTCCCTAGGTTGTGTCTATGGCTTGTTTGGAAATGCAACCAACAACCCTTTTTTTCCCCAAAGTGCTATAAGGCTGAAAATCCTATCCACATTTTCCTGGGAGTAAGCCCCTTTACTACAGTGGGACTTACTTACAGCATGCAGACATGCACAGGATTGGATTCTAGCAAAGTAAGTCCTTTGCTAATACTGAATTACGCAAGCTGGGGTTAGGTCAGTGTGGACTTCTGCATTTAGATGTAAGGAACTCACGTTCAACTCTCTACTCATTCCTGAGATTCTTTGGGTGGTCCACAGTAGCTCCGCCATCAAGACCAAACAGCATCACAGATGAAGCAGTGAAGTACAACAGCACCCATAAGACAACAGGGACTATTTGTTTTCCTTGATAATGTCACTGAAATGCAACTCTGAGGGAAATATAGTGGTACCTTGGATTCAAGTAACCTGAATTGCAAGTGTTTTGCAAGATGATCCAAGATTTCTAAGAAATATTTGCTCAGTTTATGAGCAATGTCTTGCAAAAAAAGCTCTCCAGGCTCGTGGGGTGCTGGCAACTTCATCACTCAGCACTGATGCATGCCAGTACCTGAATCCCAGGGGTGCCAGCAGAATCAGTGCCCAGAACTGATATGTGGCGGCACCCAGATCCTTGACATGCTGAAAGAATCAGCAACTAGCTGATTAACAATATTTACAATATTTTAAATGGGTACAAAATTAATTGACTCCTCATTTAGCAGCTTAAAAAAGTCAATATTATTAGAATTATAATTCTGACTAAGTCCATTAAAAGAAATTTTCTTTTGATTGGGCTTTGCACTAAGTGTGAATAAATAGTATTCATTTGATGTTGAAAATCTTGAGCAAATGTTTATTTCTTCTGTGTTTTTTTTAAAAGCAGCACTTTTCAACATCTGTTCCTGAGTTTTCCACTGCTGTGAAATAAACAGTTTTTGGAATGAAGGCAGAAGAAAGGATAAAAATGAAGAAACAAATATTATAAATGTTTAAAATAATTCCAGTGACAGCAATTAGCAAACCTAACAAATGAAACACAAGGAGAGAGACAACATTTCAGGAAAAGGCTTTTATTGCACCATTTTAATATAAAAATATCCTAATTATATATAAAAGCCTGCCCTTGAAATAGGAGAAGTTTCTATCAGAGTATACTTACTTTGCCTTTTCGGAATCAGCAGATATTTAAGCATTTAGGATTTATGCAGTGGTGGGATTCAAATAAATTAACAACAGGTTCTATATCCTAATGAAGCCCCATGTTGTGGTGGGTCCCAACTTTTTTTATCACATACTAGCAAAAAGCATACCCGCATTACAGGAGTAACATTTCCCTATACTACATCCCCCCATGGTGCATCAACACCTGATGCGCAACTTCTCCTCACGCGCAACTGCCCCCCTACACAATATTCCTCCATGCGCAACTTTCCCCCATGCACAGCTTTCTCCCATGCGCAACTTCCTCCCATGTGCAACTTCCCCATGCACATCATCCCCCCATGTGCCTGAACTCCTCATATGCAACATCACCCATCTGCATCAGTCCCCGATGCGCAACTACCTCCATGCGCAACTTCCCCCATGCACAACTTCCCCCCATGGGCAACTTCCCCGCATGTGCACCATCCCCACATGCGCATCTTCCCCCCATGCGCAACTTCCCCCATGCGCAACTTTTCTCATGAGCATCATCCCCCCATGCGCAACTTCCTCCCATGCACAACTTCCCACATGCGCAACTTCCCTCCATGCGCAATTTTCCTCCATGCGCAACTTTCCCCATGCGCAACTTCCTCCCATGGGCAACTTCCCCCCATGCGCAACCTCCTCTCATGTGCAACCTCCTCTCATGAGCAACTTCCCCCATGCGCAACTTTCCCCCATGCGCATAATCCCTCCATGCACATAATCCTTCCATGCGCAACTTTCCCCATGCGCATCCCTCCATGCGCAACTTCCCCCCATGCGCCACTTCCCCCCATGTGCAACTTCCCCCATGTGCAGCTTCCTCCATGCGCATAATCATGCGCATCATCCCCCATGTGCAATTTCCCCCAAGCGCAACGTCCCCCAATGCGCAACTTCCCCCAAGCGCAACATCCCCCAATGCGCAACTTCCCCCCATGTGCAGAATCCTCGCCAGTGCAACCTCTTCCTCCGAACAACATCTTCCAGTGCACCAAGCAGAGAGCACCAAATTGGCTGGAGGTTGGTCAGTCTTCCATGTTAAGTATAAGACAAAAACACGTTGCCCCCTTTTCAGCCACTGAAGGGTTAAATTTCTTCACATCAGTTCTTAGTGGGTATTCATGTGACAGAAGGAACTCCCTCCCAGAATTCCATGCTTCTAGACCCAACGTGGCGGGAACTTTAGGGGAAAGCGAACATGAGCTGCCAGAATTTAGAATAACGTGGGAAATAAAAAGAGTGCAGAGTGAAACTTATACATTGGATTTCAGGAAAGCTGATTTCAACAGGCTTAGAGGAGTCATAGGCGGGATCCCATGGGTTGATGATCTAATGGGGAAAGGGGCCCAAGATGGGTGGGAGCTCCTTAAGAGGCAGCTTCTACAAGCACAGTCAGAAACAATTCCCATGAAAAAGAAAGGGGGGAAAAAACCTGAAAAAAACCAGGTTGGCTCCACAAGCAACTTGGGGATCAGCTGAAGTTAAAGAAAGAGAAGTATAGGGAGTGGAAGACTGGAAAGATCACCAGGGAGGAGTACAGGCAGATAGCCCGGTCTTGTAGGGAGGAATGTTAAAGCTCAGTATGAGCTGAGGCTGGCCAGGGGAGTCAAGGATAACAAAAAGAGCTTCTTTAGATATGCCCAAAGGAACAGGAGGAGAGATGAGGGGGTGGGGCTGCTCCTGGACAAAGATGGACAGCAGGTGTCTGGAAACCAGGAGAAGGCAGAGCTGCTCAACTCCTACTTTGCATCTGTCTATTCTCGGAAGGAGGGCTGTGCAAATGGGGGCGTGGGATCATTGGCTGATCTGGGGATGTGCTTGCATCCCCAAAGTGGTAATGAAAACATGGATGGTGCAAAACAGCAGATTAAGATTGACAGAGAACTGGTTTGAAACCATTTAATTGGCCTAAATGAATTCAAGTCATTTGGACCAGATGAGCTGCATCCTCGAGTTCTTAAGGAACTCGCAGATGTCCTTGCAGAGCCTCTGTCGATCATCTTTGAGAAATCCTTGAGGCGTGGAGAAGTGCCACTGGACTGGAAGAGGGCAAATGTAGTCCCAATCTTTAAGAAGGGGAAAAAAGAAGACCCGGGAAATTATAGACCAGTCAGTTTGACTTCAATCCCGGGCAAGATATTAGAGCAAATCATAAAACACACAATTTGTGCACATCTAGACAAGTACTTGGTGATCAAAACAACCCAGCATGGATTTACCAAGAATAAATCTTGCCAGACAAATCTGATCTCCTTTTTTGATCGGGTTATGAGCTTACTGGACAGTGGCAATGCTGTGGATGTCATTTATCTTGACTTCAGCAAAGCATTTGACAAGGTCCCACATGACATTTTAATTGGGAAGTTGGAAAAATATGGGCTAGACGGGGCAATCGTTCAGTGGATCTGCAACTGGCTCCATGGCCGCACTCAAAGGGTTTTAGTAAATGGTTCTGTGTCAACCTGGAGGTCGGTTTCAAGCAGGGTACCCCAAGGCTCTGTCTTGGGACCGGTTCTCTTTAACATTTTCATTAATGTCTTAGAGGAAGGGTTATGGGGGAGCCAGATCAAATTTGAAGATGACACCGAGCTGGGAGGAGTAGCAAACACAACAGAAGACAGGAGAAACCTCCAGGAAGATCTGGATAAACTAGAATACTGGGCTGTAACAAATAGAATGAATTTCAACAGGGAGAAGTGCAAGGTTCTGCACTTAGGAAATATAAACCAAAAATACAGGTATAAAATGGGGGATACTTGGCTTGGCAGCACAACATGTGAGCGGGATCTTGGAGTCGCCGTGGATCACAAGCTGAACATGAGTCAGCAGTGTGATGGGTCTGCAAAGAAGGCAAATGCCATTTTAGGCTGCATTAAGAGGACGGTAGCTTCCAAGTCACAAGAAGTTCTAGTTCCTCTTTACTCTGCATTGGTCAGACCTCACCTTGAGTACTGTGTTCAGTTCTGGGCACCTCACTTTAAGAAAGATGCAGCCAAACAGGAGCAAGTCCAGAGGAGAGCGACAAGAATGATCAGTGGGATGGAAGGGAAGTCTTACGAGGAAAGGTTGGAGGAACTTGGGATGTTCAGCCTGGAGAAGAGAAGGCTGAGAGGAGACATGATTGCCCTCTTCAAATACCTGGCAGGCTGTCATAGGGAGGAAGGGGCTCATTTGTTCCTTGCTGCTTCTGAAAGCAGAACTAGAACCAATGGGTACAAACTGCAAGAGAGGAGATTCCGGTTGGATATCTGGAAAAAATTCCTGACGATGAGGGCGGTTCAGCAGTGGAACAGATTGCCAAGGGAGGTGGTGGACTCTCCCTCACTGGGGATCTTCAAGCAGAGGCTCGACGAGCACCTGTCAGGGATGCTCTAGGGGGATTGCCAGCTGCAGGTAGGGGGTTGGACTAGATGACCTACTAGGTCCCTTCCAACTCTATGATTCTATGATTCTATAGTTGGGGCAGAATGTTGATGAGTCCTCAATTCTCCAATGAAAAGTATAGGGAGGAAAATGTGTTGCACCCCTTTTCACCCCCTTCTGGTTGGAATTTCTGAAAACCGGTTCTTAGTGTACCCCTCGGTCATGGATGGATCACCCACCCCAAATTTCACGCTTCTTGGCCCAGCGGTTTTGGCAGGGTGGTGAGTGAGTTGGTGAGTGAGTGAGTGAGTGAGTGAGTGAGTCAGTCAGTCAGTCAGTCAGTCAGTCAGTCAGTCAGTCAGTGACTTTTCTCTTTTATATATAGATAACCACCAGGGTCCAATGGACCCTGTATTCTAATTTGGTACATAATAATGAATAAATGTTGAATCAAGTTTTAGTATACAGAGGTGCCTCACATAACAAGTTTAATTCATTCCGGAAGCATGCTTGTTATGTGAAATGCTCATTATGTGAAGTGGATTTTCCCACAGGAAATAATAGAAACTCGGACAATTGGTTCCAGAACCCCCAAAATATTCATATAAAAATATTAACTGTATGTAAAACTGATGACAAAACACTGGAATTAAATTCAAAACATGCAAAACATGTGCATGATCCTATGAAGTCTACTTAGGCTGCAATCCTAAAGACACTTTCCTGGGAGTAAGCCCCATTGAACACAATGGGGCTTACTTCTGAGTAGACATTGTTAGGAGGCAGACACTCTCCTGGGAGTAAGACAACAACGTCGTCTTAAAAGTTTAACACAATGGGGCTGGGAGTTTAACACAATGGGGCTTACTCCCGGGTAGACATTGTTAGGAGACACTTTCAAAGTTCCCCACTTTCTCCTTCTCTTCATCTTCAGCCTCTCTCCCCCCTGCTCCCTTCTGGCTAGCCCTGAGCTGCTTCCCTCTTCTCCACTGCTGTTCTCTCCCTCTGCCCAGCAGACGCCCAGCCACAGGAGGAACAGTGTGGAAGTGTTGCTTTCGCTATGGGCAGGTGCGCTAGGCAGCCCTGACGCTTTTTAAAAGGGCTGCTGGCCAGCACATCTGCCCAAACTGCCAACAAGTGTGCTTGTTAAGTGAAGCAACACTTGTTATGTGAGGCAGAATCCTAGATAAATTTTTGCTTGTTATGTGAATCACTTGTTAAGTGAGGCACTTGTTAAGCGACGCACCACTGTAATTATTTTACACTAATTTTAATTGTGAAATATTGTGAAATTATGAATTTTGATTATAATTAAGATAGCAAAATATTGACTAACCTGTGAAGTGCAACATGAGTCTGATGGATCCTGCCGGTATTCAATGCTATTATTTGAATTTACAAATTCAAAACATTCACGCTTTTGGATTTATACTGTCTAATTAGTAGTAAAAATGTCACAAGTACTTATCAGATAATAATAATAATTTCAATTAAAAAAACAACACTAACTTCCAACAGGGTCCTTTTGGTACCCAGGGTACTCAGAAGTAAGTCCCATTGTGTTCAACAGTACTTACTCCCAGGAAAGCATGGTTAGGATTGCAGCATCAAGCAATTAAAGTAATTAACATCCAGCTTGATTGTTTTTTTCTGAATTTGAATGGATCTTTCTCACAGAATCACCTTGAGCAGAGGGAACAGAAGGAAATCCCACTCTGTTTATCTATTTTATCCTGATAAAATAATTTGCCCACACCTCCTAAAAACATAAAAAACCTCTGAAAATTAAAAAATGAAGTGGGGTGGTCAAGTTTTTATCAGAAATGCCAGATAAAAGGAGTGGAATTCATTCAGGTCATGGCACTAAAATGGTCAAGCTACACTGCAGGTTTTTTAAAACTTACATTCAATTTAATCATTTAATTACTACTGAATTAATTATTATTAAATGATTTCATTACAATTAATTTTAGTTAATACAGTTAGTACAATTAATGCTGCAATCCTATTCTCACTTTCCTAGGAGTAAGTCCCATGCATAGGATTTTGCTTTCAATTATTACATGACATCAATAATCACAAAAAGCTTGGAGAAAGAAGTGTGATTTCTGGAGAGGAGGAAGAAAAGTTTGAAGTAGGTTATCAAATAGTGTTATATTGGACAAGGTGATCCTGCTTTTCTAGAAAGTGTCCTGGATTTCAGCCTTGTGTCCTGGAAAAAATCTTTATTGCCCTCCTTTCCTTGTGATCAAGCAGCATGTAATTCATAAATTATATGTAATACATAATTTTAAATTTAATAAGAAGTGATATACTGTTTAAATTAAACAAATGAAAGTAATATATAAATAGCTATATACTGTATGAGTGTTTTTAACTTGTATTTTGTCATGTCCATTTTTCTTAGGTGTCCTATATTTTGGAGGGTCTTGTCCTCTTTTTGTGTTTATGACATATGGTCATGCTGCATATTGGGGAAATGTGGAGGTCAGGGTGACCATATGCTATAATCATAAAACAGGACAAGCCCCCTCAAATGTAGGACACTGAAGAAAAATGTAGGACATGACAAAATAAAAGCTAAACACATTCATATGTAATGCTTTCATGTATTATTATTAAACACTGTATTATTATTATTGCTGTGGGTGGCACAAGCGGTTAAGACGCTGTGCTCTTAGGATCCCAACTGGGTCGAATTGACCCGATTGGAAGTTTGTGTTGTGTTTTTTACTGAATTTATTATTATTACTTGACAAGACTTTCTGAGTTTTTTACTGCTAATGAAACAGTTACAAATCCAAAAGCAGAAAAGTTTTTGAATTTACAGGTTTTTCTGTAAATTCCAATTTATACATATCATCCCAGGATGGGTCCATTAGACCCATTTTGCCTTTTACTGCCTTTTATTGACAGGGCAATAAAACTCCATGCTGAGACCATCCTTTTGCTTGTTGTGGGGAATCTTCAGTGCAATAAAACCCATGCTGAGAACCTCTAAATCTTTTTGTTTGATGTGGGAAACCTGTCCTGCCATTGGATTGCATAAGCAAAATGGATTCTTTTGGATTTTGTAACTGTTTCATTAGCAGTAAAAAATCTCAGAAAGTCTTGTCAAGTAATAATAATAAATTCAGTAAAAACTTCCAGCCGGGTCTAATTGACCCGTCCTGAGATGATGTATTAGAAAAAAATGGGATCCTAAAGGTTAACCAGCAGGCCAGGGTTCGAGACCTGGGTCGGCCCCACAAGACAGGGTGAGCTCCTGTCCTTAGCCCAGCTCTGCGATGCCAGCTGGATCCAATCGTATTGCCTCTGCCTTTCCATTGGAATAATTCAGTGGTGTGGAGAGGGGATTTGCTGCTTGGGTAACAGCCTATCCTCCATAACAATCCAACCCAGGCTTTCATGCTTCGCATGCAGCGTATGCAGTGCCAAGCACAATACCATAGTCCTTCAAGACTGACGGAGGCCTGCTTCTTATTATTGCATTTTAAATCATTATAATTACATATAATTTGTTAATTCCAAGAAGGCTACATGCTGCCTGCTCCCAAGGAAAAGGAGGATACTGAAGTTTTTTTCCAGGACACAAGGCTAAATCCAGGACATGTCCTGGAAAAAGAGGACATCTGGTCACCCTGGCTGGGGGTTAGAAGACCTGATTGAAACTAGTGCAGGATTCATCTGGGGTGGCGAAGAGAGCCCAAGATATGCATGTCTACTCAGAAATAAGCTTACACCCAAGAAACTGCAAATGGGCTTGCAGCCTCAGAGCCCAATCTTGTGCCTTCCTATAAAGAGCAGTAGCTCGTTTGAGTCAATGGGGGCTTCCTCCCAGGAAAGTGTGGATAGGAAGGCAGCCTCAGAGCCCAATCCTAGGCATGCCTACTCAGACGTAATACCCATTATAGTCAATGGGGCTTCCTTTTAGGAAAGTGTGGCTAGGACTCAGCTCAGCAACACTGGTGATATCTGATGAACCCAGACATCCAGAATCTCTCCATCCTCCCCTTGGAAGTAGAGAGCCTGCCATCCCTGCTGTCTAAACCACACTTGCAGCCAGCATCTTCCCAGGCTCGCCTTTCTTGTGGAGAGGAGGTGCGTTCCTGAAGCCAAGCCCTGCAGCCCCAGCCGTGCCTGTACCTGTGTTGCGCTGGGGGAGACCGCTCTTTGGGGGTGGGCAGGCAGGGGGTTGCCTGTCCCAATCCTCTGCCTGCCTCCTCAAGAGTAAGCCCCATTATACTCCCCAGGAAGGGAGGAGAGGACTGCAGCCCCCTTCACCTCCAAGCCACTCAAAAGACCTCCAGCCTTCCCTGGCTGGTCAGTATGCTGTGGGAGAAGAGGCTGGGGGGCGGGCATGGCTTCACAGGTTCCTCGCTCCCCCGGACACATAACTGCAGCAAGAGGGAGGAGCTGCAGAGGCTGCCTCCACTCACTGCTGACCTTTTTGCCACGCAAAGATCAAGCACCCGCCTCTTCAGGGTGCAGTGGCTTCTTCTATTCTCTGTCCCAACTCCCAGTTCTCAGAACCTGGCTCTTCAAAGCCATTTAACAAATGGTTCGTCAAAACTCGGGCTCATCAACCAACAGTTCAACCAAGTAGGTGCAAACCGGTTGAAGCACACCTCTGAATTTATGGCTGCAATCCTAATCCCCAGTTAGTCTAGCATTAGTCCCATGCTGGCCTAGCGGTGTTGCAAAAAAATGCTGTGAGGCACTTTTGTGCAATTCCCGGGGGGTTAGGCCAGGGCCCAAAATGTGCCAGCCTCACCATACACACCACAGATATGGAGAATGGTTGAGTTGTTCTCAGGGTGACCATATGCAATGTAGGACAGAATGCCTCTGTATTTAACTGTTGTATAGAAGGTTCAGCTCAACATGGAAGGGTTTGAAAAAAGCATAATTCCTTCTTCTTTACAGTGTCTAAAGGTGCCAGTAGAGTGACAGGCCTGGGAGGGTGTCAGGATTTCCAACAGTGACTATTGTTTTGTCATAGATCATGTCCTAGCCTGATCCACCAAAATGAGAGTGCTCAGATGTGCACCAGAAATTTGGCAGTGAAGACCCAAGTAGTCTCACTGCAACAGCTGGGACTTATCCTGGGCAAGGGGCAGTGGCGTCACTAGGGTTTGCATCACCTTGGTATGGGAGGCCAGCGCATCACCCACATGCAGTGGGTGGGGCAAAACCCTGGGTGGTAGGCGTGGTTATGTGCCATTTCTCCACCCATTTGTGTGTTTTGTTTTGGAGGGGTTTTTTGGTCACACATTTTGATAGACTAAAGATATTTCAGACTGGCTTGTTTCATTGCATTCTGCTGTAAATTACGCCTCCAACAGTATATAACATGGTGTTATTATTCCTAAAAACCATGATTTTAGCCATTTTGGTCACTAGTGGAGTCATCCCCCTCAAGGGTGCCACCTTTCTAACACCATATTGCAGGGATTACAATGTTAGCTTGGGTCATTAGTATATAGTCACTGATAATGTTTGTGAAAGCATTTCCACCTCTTTTCAGTTTGAACTTTTATCCAATGGTAGGTTTCAGGGGTTTCTCACAGGTTCTATAGAATGAGCGCCTTGTTCTGAGAACTAGTTACTAATGGGACATAGAACCTGTTGTTAATTTATTTGACTCCCACCACTGCTTTTATCCCATGCACAAAACAAGTCTCATGATATAAGTTTAGAAATTCCAAGGAATGTTGTGCCTTTTCGCTTTCTTTTTTTCCTCTTTCTTTTCTCTTTCTTTGCAATCACTGGAGCCAGGCTTTTTAAACAAAATAAAATAAAAAAAGATATTTCAGGTGTCTGCCTTTTAGAAGGCTTTGTTTATGTTCAACTTTAGGTCAACTTAACAAGTACCTTTTAACGAAAACATTACCTTTCCCCGACCTTTGGGATTTGAAGGTGAAAATGCAACCATGGGCAGAAGGAATCCTCATTGTCATGGATGAAACTGTCAGCATAGAGAATGTTTTTGTTTTTTGGTTTTTTTTCCCAAACGTGTACCTTTTCCAAGCCCTTAAAAAAAGCCAGCATATAACTGAATATCTTACACAGAGTGATATGCAAAAGAAGCTGAAACACAAAGATTTATCAAAGGTTAAAAATCTGAACCTTCTACTCTTCTCATCTCTGGTTTGACCACCCACAGTTTTGACAATGCAAATGATGATTGTGGTTGATAATGTTTCAGCCAGTCCCTGATGGAAAAAGTTTGTCCCTTTAAGTTTCAGTTTAACAACTACTTTTTTACCTTTACTGAGCAGCAGGTAGGCAGTTTCTGGCTATCAGAACAGCTGTTTCCAGGTTGTGCCAAGATTGCCACTCTCTTTTTTTTCCTTTGGCCACCCCAAAATCAGGATGACCATACGACATAACCAAAAAAGAGGACATTCACCCCCCCCCCAAATGTAGTACACACACGAAAAATGTAGGACATCACAAAATACATATTGCATTCTCACAAGGAAAAAGAGGTCAATGAAGATTTTTTTACCAGGATGCAAGGCTAAAAAAGAGGACATATTCTGGTAAAACAAAACATATGGTCACCCTGCTCTATAAAGCAATATGGAAGCATTAAGCGTTAAGCAAGAAGCATTCTTCAGCACGCTAGGACCGAGACAGTGAGTCACTGCCTTGGTGCAACCTGAAAATAGCTATTGTAAGAGCTGGAGACTACATGTGCAGTTCTAACTTAGGTGAGCACAACTCAATGGTCTTCCCATTGTAATTCAGGGACGAGAGCACATGTCTGTGCATTGGCCTAACCCTCCCCCAGAAGTGGTACAGAAGTGCCTTACAGCACTTTTGTGACACCCCTCGGAAAGAACAGAGGTTAGGATGGCAGCCTACCTTCCTGCCACAATAAAGATTTAAAAAGTGGTCATTAAACCATTATTTTAAAGGTGTGCTTTTCAGATTTGATTATCTGTTGCATTGTTTTATTATTTTTGCCTTTTTTGTTTGTTTTGTTTTTTTGTTTTGCATCTGTGGGGCTTGAGGAAAAAAAACCCTCTGTGTTATTTATTGTTTTGGGGGGGCTATTTTTATTTTTTACATTTTAAAACTGCAGTTCCGTGAAGGAGCTCAGGGCTTTGCACTGGCCTAGCACAATCTTAGGAGTGTGCTGTCAGGGAATATTGACCTGGTGCAACACACTGACTCAGATCCTCAAAAAGCTTTATTATTTCTTCGTCCATTTCTGAGGAATATTTAAAATGTTGGTTTTAACCATCTAAAGCCCTATACTGGGCTTGTGATCTAGACCAGAGGTCTCCAAACCTTTTGGTATGGGGGGTATTTCTCTGACACAGTATCGGGGCCAGAAAACTGATTTACATTTCAAATTTGAATAAATTTGAATAAATTTACATATAAGGATATATTGGAGTGGCTTACAAGGCTTGCCCAAGGGCCAGATAGAGAGCTCTTGCCAGAGGCCACATTGAGAATCACCAAGGGCTGCATCTGGCCCCCAGGCCAGGGTTAGGAGACCCCTGAACTAGACTTATGAGTTTATGTGTGTGTGTGTGTGTGTGTGTGTGTGTAAAAGAGAAAAGTCACTGACTGACTGACTGACTGACTGACCCACTGATCAACACCCTGCCAAAAACGCTGGGCCTAGAAGCGTGAAATTTGCTGTGGGTGTTCCTTCTGTGACCAAGGGGTGCACCAAGAACTGGTTTTCTGAAATTACAACCAGAAGGGGGTGAACAGGGGCGCAATGCATTTTCCTCACTATACTTTGCATTGAAGAATTGCAACATTCTTTGCAACGAAGAATCAACATTCTGCCCAAACCCCTGGACCTAGAAGCATGAAATTCGGGGAGGGAGTTCCTTCTGTCACATGAACACCCACAAAGAACCGATGTGGAGAAATTTAACCCTTAAGGGGCTGAAAAGGGATGCAACATGTTTTTGTCCTATGCTTAACATGGAAGACTGACCAACCTCCAGCTGATTTGGTGCTTGGTGCCTGGTGCACTGGGGGGATGTTGTTAGGAGGAAGAGGTTGCACTGGGGAGGATGCTGCGCATGGGAGGTTGCGCATGGGAAGATGCACATGGGGGGTTGATGTGCATGGGGACTGATGCGCATGGGGGATGTTGCGCATGCGGGGTTGTTGCACATTGGGGGTTGATGCACAAGGGGGAAGTTGTGCATTGGGGAAGTTGCACATGAGGGACTGATGCGCATGGGGGGACTGATGCGCATGGGGGACTGATTTGCATGGGGGAAGTTGCGCATGGGGGGACTGATGCACCGTGAGGGGATGGCGTATGTGGGAATTTTACTCCCGCAATGCGGGTACACTTTTTGCTAGTCCTGTATAAACCTTCCTGACTACTGAGATCAAATTCTGGGTCCTTTCTCTGTATATCCCTATTTCCCTATATATCTTTGTACATCTCTGTATATTGATGGGGACCAGAAAAAGGACCTTTTCAGTTTGGCACTGTGATACGGATTGGGAGACACAAGTGGACTACAACAAGCTGTGTACTCAGAATCCCAGCCTGCCCCGGTGGGGGAAGGACAGCAGTGAATCCCAGGCCCTCCAATGGAGGGAGGAGGGGAGGGACACTTGGAGGAGATAAAAGAGGGAAAAAGGCGGGAAAAAGTCAGAATCTAGCATGGAAAGGAGGTGAGAGGTTGCAGAGTGTGTAGTGTGGTCGAGCCAGCAGCAGCCAGGCCAGAGGATGCTGAGTAAAGTGCTGGTCCTGGGGAAGCATGCAAGAGAAAGAAAGAGACATTAGAGACTCATTTACACTTACCTGGATGAGTATATAAATGTTGACTCACCCGTTTGCCATACCTGTTTGGAGAACCTGCATGCTCAGTTATACTGTTTTGTACCCGTAACCAAGAGAGTAACCTGTGAGAAACCAATATGCGTATGAGCCTCCTCTGGAAGTAAAGAAAGCTTCTGTTCTGTTACTTGCCTGTGTGTGTCTCCTCCTTGGGATCTTCTGAGATGTTGGAGGTTGATAGTGATGCAGATACCGAGGTGGCCTCCCCTAATAGGATCCCCGTCACCGAGAGAGGGTTGGGACAAGCAAGGGGGAACAGGGTGCACCACAGGAACCATCTCAAAAGAATAAGAATCCTCATTTGTTACCTAAATTTAGTGTGAACAACAACCCCAGAAAAAAATGGAAACTGCAATTTTGTGAACAAACTTTAGTTACCAACCCTCCACAACTGGCCTGGACTCTCCAGGAATCAACAGCAATCTCCAGGTGAAAAACTGAAAGCAATCATGGGGATTTTGCTAGGGTCTCCTTGGCTTCATGAGATATAGTTGGAGAAGAAAAAAAAATTCAGAAACAGCATCAGTCAGAGCTACCCTACTGTGCACAAAAGTTTTAAATTGTTTCTCTTGTGTTTGAGGGAGAGAAAGGAAGTGCTTGGAGGGAAGCTCTGGGCTTGTGACTGCTTGTACAGGTTGATTCTTGGCATCCACACAGGTTCAGTTCCAGGTCCAAAATCCTGAGTGGATGCAAATTTTCATGTTAAATAAAAGAAATTAAGGCTGCAATCCTATGCATGTCTACTCTGAAGTAAGCCCCACTTTCAATGGAACTTACTCCCAGGAAAGTGTTCTTAGAATTGCAGCCTAAAAGATTAGGGCATTGAACACAATGGGGCTTACTTTTAAGTAGACATGGTTAGGATTGTGCTCCAGGCAATCATTTTAAAATAGCCTGCTTACTGTGGTAATACAATCAACCTCCATTTCCAGAAGGTTGTATGTAAACTGATTATCACTTCCCAATAGCTTTGCTTTGCATTCTGTTGGTGCTCCAGGCATAGGAAGGGAAAGAACAGCCTCCCAGCTGAAACAAAGCTTTTTCAAGCTGCGGAGAAGGACAAAGAGGTTGATCATATGCCTGCCTACAGTTACAATGATAAGCAGGCTATTTTTAAATTGAAAGGGAAGTTTATTTTTAATTTAATAAGTCAACTTCACTCTTATTGAAACAACACAATAATTAGATTATACTTAAAACTAGGTTATACCTGTACATGTAAGCAACAGCACTGAGGCTCATGCACCCATGGGGAGAGCATTCATTTCAATTAAAGGGGTACTGCATTGTCCATACTTAAAACCATCTACATTTTCTTCCTTTATTGAAATGCATAGGGATGACCAGGAAGCAGCTGAGCTTGCTGTGTGCATTAGAGCTTTCCAGACTTCTTAGAATGTGTTGGATCTGACAGAGTATACTCAGATCCTCAGAGTATACTCAGATGTATACTCAGAGTTTGAGATGTCATTGTAATGAGCTATTTGCAGTGCCTGAACACTTCTGTTAATAGATTATATTATTGTGAAGTGTGACTGTATCACAATGTAAAAATAATTTGGCCAGGATTAATTTAATCCTGCCCTAAAAACAAGGAAACAAAGGATGCCAGTGAATGAATTCTCTATTTTTAAATTAAGACTTTTTTCAGTCAACAGGCAAGACGTATCATGCCTTTCAAGGCTGTTTCCAGCACAACAAAACTTTACACCCAATGCACAGCTCATAAGTGTGTGTGTTTTGGGATTTTTCTGTATTTGGAAAACCTTCCTTTTGCCAAGTTAACAAAACCCAACTTGTCAGATTTCAATCATGTGTAAAAAGTTTTTAAAGAAAAATGCCAGACAGCATTTTTTTGTTACTGTGAATAGGATTGTTAATTGGACTGTTATGGGGTGTTGGGGCCACACTATTAGCCATTAGCCCATAATTATGTCATTTTCTCTGTAAACTGCTTTGTGAACTTTTTATTGAAAAGCAGTGTTTAAATAGTGTAATTGATTGGATTGATCGATTCTTCATACTTCAAAATCAATGGTTCTGAGCTTTGTGATGTTCCACCATACCAGATAATGTCTGAATGAACGTTTGTAAAAACCAGCATGTTAGAAAGGTGGAAAAAATTGAAATAGTGTGCTCTATACAGTATGTATGAAGGAATTTTGTATTAGTAGTGTAGTAGTGATGGGGGTAAAGCTTTTGACAGTGGCTAGTTAACTGTCCTAATTTCACAGAAGGGGTGAACAGACAAAAGCTTTCTGTCTGTCCGTCCGTCAGTCCATCCATCCATCCATGTTTTTTATCATTTTTAGATATAGTTAATATTTTTATATGAATTTTTTGGGTTGTGGAACCAATTGTCTGAGTTTCCATTATTTCCTATGGAAAAATCTGCTTCACTTAAAGAGCGTTTCACTTAAAGAGCATGCCTCTGGAAAGAATTAAGCTCTGTATGTGAGGCACCGCTGTATTTTGTCATGTCTTACATTTTTCTTGGATGTCCTACATTTGGGGGGAATCTTGTCCTCTTTTGCAGTTATAACATATAGTCACCCTCTCCTCAGGGTATTAGGCCAATGCATAGACATGCGCTGACCTCCCTACATCACTGTGGGAACAGAAATTAGTGAGTTGTCCAGGCCTAAAGTGGTTATGATTGCGAACTTAAATCCAACAAACAAAAGACCCTGAAAAACGATGAACAAAACAAAAGCAAAATGAGCAAGACATGGCTTGATGGTTTTCATCAGCATGGGCGCTGATGCAGGTTGGCACCCCTTGGGGCCGTACCCAGGAGCTGGGAATCCTGTGTGTGCGGGGGACAGAATCTCCTGAGCACACAGGGGAGGCAATCCCCTGTACGTGCAGGGGATTCCCAGCACCATGGCTGGGGAGAGATTTCAGTGAAGCGCTGATCTCGAGGGCACCTTGGGGATGCCCACAAGATCAGCATCAAGTGCTGATCCTGGGAGCTCCCCTGGGATGCCCGCAAGTTCGCAAGTTCAGCATCAAGCTCTGATCCTGAACTGCACCCCTGGAGTGCTTGTCTGCGTCAGCGGGTGCTAAGCAGATCGTTATCTCCAGCTGGGGGTGCCACAATTATTTGTTCTGCTGAACAAATGCTTGCTGAAGGATTGCTGAACCCTGAGTTCCCTCATCTGTGTTCCCATTATTTCTTATGGGAAAGCTCGCTTTGCTCTATGAGCATTTTGGATTACAAACATGCTTCCAGAATGGATTATGATCATAAACCAAGGTACCACTGTACATTATAAGGGAGGGCAGAGGGAAAGAGAGAGAGGCTTCACTCACAAAGAGAGTAACTCTGTGCCCACACTCTGCCAAGACCTTGGTGTGTTGATTGAGCACATATTGGGCAACAGCAGCATTCCAGTGCCAGACTACACATCGTCCCCTTCTGCACATTCATTCCTCAGCATGTCTGTAATATGCCTATCCTGGTATGCAAACATTTCAAGAAAGCAAATATGGTGGGATTTGAAGCTTGACAATCACACTTAGATTAACTGCTCCCAGTTGTGGCTCTCATGCAGGGTGACCATATGACCAGAAATTTCCATATTTCTGTCTATGTGTCCTCCAAAAGGGCTTCATTGTTCTCCATTTTGGCTTCATTTTGGAACTTTGCAATGGTGTGCAGTACCCCATCATCAGTGGTGGGCCCGGTCTGGCCCAACAACCGTATCACCGGATGTGGGCAGGCCAGGCCGGGGTCAGGGGGTGAGGAGGGTCAGGGGCGGGGCTGGGGAGGGTCAGGGGCAGGGCCGGGGAGGGCACACCACCCACCCCAGTGCACTGCAGGAGTGGGTGGGCAGGGTGAGGGGCGAGGCGAGGGGCAGGCCCCAATTCGGGCACACTGCACGTGTGCTAAGATTGGTGCACGTGCAGTGCCGGTCCAGAAGCTGACCGACCAGCTGATCGGCCAGCTTCTGGACAGGCACTGCGCGTGCACCAACAGACACACACGCAGTGCCTCTCCAGAAGCTGGCCAACCAGAAGTGCCTCTCCAGAAGCTGGCCCGGTTTTCCAGCCCCCCCCCCCCCCAGCTAGTGAATCGCAAGCAGGGGGGGCAAGTTATAACCAGTTTGGGCGATCCGGCCCGAACCAGTTAGAGTCCACCACTGCCCATCATGTCATATGTTATTGGATTCATATTGAACAGCAGAATCCAATGCAAAAAGTATTTTTGAAGTATCTCCTTCCTGTCAAAAGTTATGGCCAAAACACTAAAAATAAAAATATGCATTGAGCTCTATGGGGCAGTGAAAGTGCCCAATATCATGGCTTTACTCGTGAATAGGCAAACATGCCATTGTTTGCTGGAAAGGCCAGGCTGAGAGAAATCCAAGATCTTGTCCTCCTTTTGAGGTCTGGGCATTAGGTCACCCTGGTCTTATGGCTTAGCAAACTGATAAAACATGCTGTACCCTAGTGGTCTTTTTTGTGCATTGTTGGAACCCTTATATGCAGGATGGATTCCACTTTGAGGTAGGGTGTAGGCATGTGAGAGTCCGTTCTGCCATGCTTCCTCTTTCTCCTGCTTTTAACTACCCAGTGGTGGCCAACCAATATGCTGTGCTGCTACTTTGTTCTGTTCCTTCCTTGAGTCTAGACCACTGGTTCCCAAAGTGGTCAATTTCGGCTTTCAGGGGGTTCGTGTCAGCAACAAAAAATTGGGGGGTCAACGATATGTAAATGGGGGTGCACCCACCAAAATCATTATTTCAGGCATTTTGTAAACGTTTTGTATTGCAGGAGTTTTGTAGATATTTTAAATTTGAAATAATTAACTATATGAGTAGGTACAATAAGTTTTTGACTTTGTTATTATAATTCTTGCAAATCACAAAAATTACAATAAACCCTACAATCCAGAGTAACTACGGGAGCACATAAGAGACATTATGTGCACTCGTAGTTACTGCACCACCTAGAGAAAACCTATGGGAAATTCACATTGCAATCCAGAGCAAATTGTTCTTTCTCCAGAGCAAGGACTCCCTATAGTTACTCTGGCTGGAACCCATAGTTTCTAAAAATAAAGATAGTAGTTTTTACAGTGTTTTAGCACAGTAACTAATCTGCTGATAAAAAAAGAAATAATATGCAAATAACTGTACAAGAAGATTTAAGGCTATACCTCAGTCATCTGACTCAAAATATTAAGCAATTGCTATCAGAGCATCAAATTCATCCCTTCCATTAACAACATTAATCATAGTAGCTTTAGTTTTGAACCTTAGCTTTATTTTATGGTTTTGTTTTGTTACTAAGGTCTGATTTTTGTCCAAAATCCAAATATTTACAGAGTTTTGTGCCAAATTTTAAAGAGAATTTTAATTTAGCCTTTTTATTTTGAGCTATTAACATTTAATTTTGTTTTATTTCACATAAAAGTAAGATTTTTAATTTGTTTCAATAAATGTCTGAATAAAAAATTTAAGTATGTTTTCTTTTTTTACAAAGCCCTATCAAAGTGAACAGCCCTGTGTCAGCTGTGAAAAATATATCTGATGATATAAAGTTTATGAAAATTTAATATTAGGCGGCCAGGGGGTCTATGGCAAAAAAGTAATTCAGAAAGTGGTCCACAAGACAAAAAAGTTTGGGGACCTCTAGTCTAGACCAATTGGAAAGGTAGATGAAGCAGGGAGTGACACAGCAATTGCATGCTCTCCATTATGAAAGGTAGAGGGATTTTTTTAAAAAGGAAGTGAGGCAAAATGCAGCAGGATAGAGCAGAAGGATGAGTGGGTTGATTAAGCAAGTTGGTTGATGATGGATAGATTGAACAAAACAACCCCTCAAAACCAAAGTCTCTGGTGGAAATTACCTTCTTTAGGTCCGACAGCCCTGATTACCATTCAGAATGTACATGCCTTAGTCTCAACACAAAATGGAAGTGGTAGAACTACAACACTCCATTTGAGATTGGTTGTAATCCACAATAACATACAGAAGAAAGACTGACCCTCTTCCAACTGGTGAAAATGGTAATAGTAAAGATACGTAGTTTTCTTTGCTTGTTCTCCCATACTTCTGGATTTTGTAAGGGTATGTGAGAAGAATGGTAAGGATTTAGGGTTTTTAAGGGATGGAAACTCAAATTAACTGATTGCAAAAACACACCTTCACTGAGTTAGGCAGACTTAAGTCACGTGTGTCAAAGACTTGAGGAAACATTTTAGTCTAGGGCTAATGACTTGGAAAGCACCATAAATTTGGACAAATCTAATCACCCACAAACAGGGGTGCTGTTTGCATACTCTGGTGTTTGTGCCACTTTCATGTTGTCAGAAAGACCTTGTGCAGTGAACCAGAAGCTGCACATTCAGATCTGCATGAACAGCAGCAACCATCAGCACAGCATGTTATGTTCAGTGAAGAAAGAGAGGCTTGGGATGAAGGCTAACAGTTAATTTTTTGTTTGTTTGTTTGGGTTTAAACAAAAGCAACTACTTGGAGAAGCAGTAAATACAAAAGTAACTACCTGGATGCCTGTGTGTGAATGGGGATGGGTTTCGTCACCAATGGGGATTGTATGAATGGAACCTATCAGCATGATCTGCACTGCTGCCTTCACTTGAAGAACAGCAAGGCTTTTGTTTACTGGGTGGGTATGTCAGAGATGTGTTTAAAGAAACTTCAACACACACACGCACACGCACACTCACTAGCAGTAGCTCTTTATTCTGCAGAGCCATGGCTGATTATTTTACGGAAACATCTTGGGACTCAAATGTTTTTGAGTCCCCCAAACTTAGAAAGCCTTCCTGTTAGGACTCAATTTTGAGTCAAGTTAGAGAGGGTGGAGACTCAGGACAATTCCTAATCAATTTAATCCAGCACAATTTGCTCATCTTTCTGTTCCCACGAAATTGTGGGAGCCCCCCACCCACCCCCAGAGAGGTGCAGAAATGCTATCCCTAAGCCAGAACAAAGCTTGTACCAGCCTAACCAGATGTAAGAATTTCTCCCTCATGGCTTAACATGAGTCAAGCTTCCCTAGATTTGCCCATCTCTGATTTTATTTTTCTAGTGCAGGTGGACTTCAAACGGCATCAGGCAGCATTCTGGATCATGCTCCCCATTAACAGTGTTTGTCTTGTCCCCCTTTCAGGGTGATCAGATGCCAAAACCAAAATTCCTGAACCCCAAGTCCAAAATTCCTACCCACTGAAAAAAATTGCCAAAAAATATATTTTTTTGATTTTAGTTTTTTGGTTTTTTGACAATAACTTTTGATAACTCTTCAATACAAATCCAACGACATATGGCATGATGAGGTAATGTGCACTTTGCGAAGTTTCAAAATGAAGCCAAAATGTAGGACAATGAAATGTAGGACACCCGGACAGGAGGCTAAAAATTCTGACAAATCCAGGTTTTCTGGTCATATGGTCACCCTGCGCCCCTTTTCCTATTGCCTCAATCATCGTGTGACCATATGTCCCGTTTTTCCAGGATATGTCCTCTTTTTTAGCCTTGTGCTCTTGAAAAAAAAATCTTTATTGTCCTCCTTTTCTTTGTTTGCAGGCAGCATGTAGCCTTCTTATAATCAATCAATCAATCAATCAATCAATCAACAGTATTATATACTGCTCTTCAACAAAAATTCACAAACTGGTTTACAGAGAAGATGAAATGAGGATGGGTAATAAATTATATGTGACAGTTTTAAATCCTAATCTAGGCCAGCACAACGCATTGGTCTTCCTGTTCCTGTGATGATGTAGGGAGGCATGTCTGTGCACTGGCCTAACCCACTCCCAGGAGTGGCGCACAAGTGACTTTCACAGGATCCCTACAGGTTAGGATTGCAGCCATAGTGTTTAACTGAAACACATAAAAGCAATATATGAGTGTTTTTAGTTTTTATTTTGTCATGCCCTACATTTTTCTTGAATGTCCTACATTTTGGGATCCATGTCCTTTTTTGGGTTATGACATAGGGTCACCCTGTCTCAATCCACTCTTTCTGTTATAGCCTCAACTTTAGCAAGGAAACAGGAATGTTTACATGCAGAGGAATAGAGAAAGAGTAGGCAATATTTATTATTGGAAGTATAAGCATTCCCTCTGTATTCTAGACCCCTTCATAGATACAGTGAATTGTGATTAATTCTGGGGTGAAACTGGGTGCAGGAAGGGGCTTCCTCACAAATAGTGAAGTGAACTCAACAGCTGTTTTGATGTGCAATGCTAGAAGAAGCTATTTGGGGCTTTCTTTGATTCCTGCACATTTTTAAGTAGGACTCTGGTATCTGTGGGGAACAGATCTGAAGATATTGTGGTAAGGCTGTTAATGAAAAAAATAATTTAAATATTGACTTTCAGTTGAGGTAACCGAAGCCAAGAGGGCTTTTTTATATAAAATTGGTAAGGCTCCAAAGGGGAGGCCAGAAGAACAGGCAGATGTTAATTGAACAATGGAGATGGGTCAGCACAGTATTACTGAAGTAATCATTAAAGTGAGAACAAATGGGTTTAAGAAGCATTTGTTGAAGAATTTGTAGTTTATATATTTATTTAAAACATATTTTTAGGGAAAAAGAAAATATGCACCTTTACAGATTTTGTGCACTAGATTGTTCACAATCAAATAAAAAAGAGATTTTAAGACACAACCACTGAAGAGGTCCTACCTAGGGTTGCCATATGTCCCAGAAAACTGGGATTGTCCAGTTTTGGAGGATTACATTCAGATACTGGCAAGTTTGACAGGGGGTCCTGTCCCAGTTTTGTGGAAGAGTATTATGGCAATCCAAATCCATAGTCTGTAGATAACCCTATAGTTATCCCCTTCCTAATTTTTGAAGACACTTGAAGAGATTTTCTCAGACACTTGAAACAGTGTTTAAGATGATAATGGAGGAACAGAGGTACATTTGCATTGGAGAGGGAACTCTTTGGTGAAAGGACATTTGAAGGAGGAAAGGAATATGCTTTGAAAAACAAAAACTGGTGTCTCACATAACAAGTTTAAATCATTCCAGAAGCATGCTTGTTATGTGAAACACTCTTTATGTGAAGTGGATTTTCCCATAGGAAATAATGGAAACTCAGATGATTGGTTCCACAACCCAAAAATATTCATATAAAAATATTAACTGTATGTAAAAATGATGACAAAACACTGGAATTGAATTCAAAACATGCATTCAATGTGCATTATCCTATGAAGTCTACTTAGGCTGCAATCCAAGACACTTTCCTGGGAGTAAGCCCCATTGAACACAATGGGGCTTACTTCTGTGTAGACATGGTTAAGAGGCTGCTATCAAAGACACCTTCAAAGTGCCTCCCACTTTCTCTTTCTCTTCATCCTGAGCCTCTCTCCCCTGCTCCCTTCTGGCTAGCCCTGAGCTGCTTCCCTCTTCTCCACTGCCATTCTCTCCCTCTGTCCAGCAGACGCCCGGCCACAGGAGGAACAGCGCGGAAGTGTTGCTTTCGCTATGGGCAGGCACACTAGGCAGCCCTGACACTTTTTAAAAGGGCTGCCTGTCAGCATGTCTGCCCCAACTGCCAATGAGTGTGCTTGTTAAGTGAAGCAACACTTGTTATGTGAGGCAGAATCCTAGATAATTTTTGCTTGTTGTGTGGATCACTTGTTAAGCAAGGGACCACTGTAGTGTAAAGGAATGTCTTTTGGCTATTGAGTATTTTTACTCTGTTGGCTTAAACCTCAGGTCTGGCCCGGGGGGGCAGATGAGCCTAAATGCAACTTCTGGCATTTAGGCCTTTGGGCAAGTCTTGAAATTCACTCCAATATGTTCTTATATGTAAATCACAGGTGGACTGAGGCAGGTTCGCAACGGTTCTGTAGAACCTGTTGTTAATTAGGGGCTGACGTTAGCTGAACCGTTGTTAATTGGGGGCCATCATCTTTGAATTGCATGCAAGTGTGTTTGAATTTCTCATAAAGGGCCTCTGGGTCTGTCTTGTCAGAGGAAGCTCAACTCCCTCCCCTTCTGAGGGGGCTGTCTCTCCCCCCCTTCCCCTCCCTAAGGACATTTTTTAAAATACAAATACCTTATTTGAGTGGCTGCTCTTCTCTCTCCATTCACTGGAGGCATCCATGCGTGCCTCCTCAGAAGCAAGTTCCATCCTAGTCAATGGAGCTTACTCCCAGGTAGGTGTGGATAGGATTTGAGCATCAGACCCCAATACTCTGCATGCCTGCTCAGAAGCAAGTACTGAGTGACCATATGTCCTCCTTTCACAGGACAGGTCCTCTTTTTACTCTTGTGTACTGGGAAAAAAATCTTTCCCTCTCTCCTCCTTTTCCTTATGAGCAGGCAACATGGAGTCTTATTATTATCCATACTTCTTTCCAGGACCACAATAAATCTTCACTGTCCTCCTTCTCCTTATGAGCAGGCAACATGGAGTCTTATTATCCATACTTTTTTCCAGGACCACAATAAATCTTCACTGTCCTCCTTTTTCTTATAAGCAGCAGCATGCAGCCTTCTCATAAATTTTATTTTTTCCCAGGACAGGTCCTCTTTTCACTCTTCTGCCTGGGAAAAAATCTTCATTGTCCTCCTTTTCCTTATCAGCAGGCAGTATGCAGTTCCCATCCTGCACCCCCAGGAGCCCAGTCCACTGCCTACTCTGAAGTAAATCCTATTAAAGTCAGTAGGTTTTACTCCCCTCTGAGGATAAGAGTGTAGCCTCAAAGCCCAATCATTGTCTACTCAGAAGTAAGTTCCATTATAATAGTGAAGCTTACTCACTGGAAAGAAGCTGGTTTCTAAGAGCTTGTAATCCTATGCCTGACTACTCAAAAGTTAATCCCATTTCAATTTATGAAGCTTACTCCCAGGAAAGAGTGCAGAGGAGTGCAGCATTAGAGCCCAATCCTATTCTTGGCACTCAGAAGTAAGTCCCATTAGAGTCTGTGGAGCTTACTCTCAGGAAAGTGAATAGGATTACAGCCAAAGGATGGTTACTGAGAGCTCAGTCCTTTGCTTGACTACTCAGAAGTCCTATTATATTCAATGGAGCTTACTTACAGGAAAGTGTGGACAGGATTGTGGCCTCAAGTAGTGGCTAAAAGGCAAACCTCAGCCTGTAGAGGGGACACCACAAACTCTGGTCCTAAACTGTAGATCAGTGTTTCTCAACCAGTGGAATGAGTACCACCAGTGTCTGCTGTATTAGGCACCTGGATGCAAGTGTCGTATGTGCTCCCTGAGGCTGCTGGTGGGCTGCTGTGTGATTCAGGAAGCTGGACTAGATGGGTCTTTGGTGTGATCCAGTGGAGGCTTTTCTTATGCTTTTATGTTCTTATTTGTGGCACACATTCCCCCTGAGAGCATAATAAAGTGTAATGCATAGGAATAAATTACACTGAACTCAGGGGTTTAATACTGATTGATGCCATCACAAGTGATACATTTTTTTTTTGTAAACTAAGGGTTAAGGTGGCGTGCCCTCCCCGCCCTGCCCCCTGACCCTGGACCCACCCCCTGACCCACCCTGGCCATGCCCACTTCCGGAGAACCGGTTGTTGGGGCAGGCTGGGCCCACCACTAATGTAAATGTATGTAAATTTATTCAAATTTGAATTGTAAATTAGTTTTCTGGCCCCCCTACACAGTGACAGAAGGATGATGTGGCCCTCCTGCCAAAAGGTTTGTAGACTCCTGGCTTAAACTATTTTAAAGGTCATTCCCTTTATTTAGCTGAAATTTGGGGGAGGGCAGGGTGACTGTAGAATGGAGGACAGTATGCCTGTACCTTTAACGATTGATAGAAGAGGGAATTTAGGCAGGTTTAAAAAGCAGCACCTGCCTAAATTCCCTCTTCTACACAATGGTAAATGATACAGGCACTCTGTCCTCCATTCTATATGGTCATCTGAGGGGGGTGGGGTCCTAACATTTTATCTAAACTACCGGTACATTTCCCACAATTCTTAGGTGAAAGCTATTCCAGCTGAGCTGATATGCATTTAAGTAGTACAGCTATGCCCACAGTGAACAGGGCTTTCCCCTTGTTTCTGTCTAGACCATTTATTTCTCCAGCTAGTGTTTTGCTTGATGTAGGTTCCAAACAGGTTGGTGCCCAGCTTTTGCAACATCTGGCAAATGTAACTGCTCCTCACTGGACAGAATCCAAAATTGCTTGTAATTAATTATAAGTTTTGCACAGATTGTTTTGAAATTTGGTGCATGTTAATGCCCTTCAAGTGTTGGGCCCTGCCCTGTTCCTTTTTTTAACCAACAACCCATTGCTGTGCTAATCTCCCACAGACAGAGCTGATTTATAAACTGTGCCATTAATTAAAACATAATTTATCATTATTATTAATAACAGTTCAAACGGGAGAACATTGCTTTTACATTGCTTTTATCCCACCACAAGCGTCGACTCTGTTTCTTTGCTCCAACACACCTGTGAAATAGGTGACTCTCTCATTAAGCTCATCCTGGGTATAGAAACAATAAGGAAAAGAAAAGGAAAAATTAATTTTGAAATTGTTTATTGTCTTCCCTTATTCTTTTGATTTCTTTGGAGGCATGAGATGATGAAACAAGAGCATTAGACATGATGAAATTAGAGCACAATTAAGGCTTTAAGTAAAACAAACCCAGCCTCTCACAAAAGGTGTGGAAACTCCAGTAGACCAACTGGCTGACTGTATTCATGCTCTGAAACCAGCTTTGGTTGGATTTTTTGGCAGGCGATCCCCAGGAACTATTCTGGGAAAAATGAAAAGACATGTTCTATCCTATGCCGTTACCATGTGGTGCGTGCTATTATTTAGGTGTAAACACTGGGGTGAAGCTTGACTTGCACCATCAATGAATAATTGTTGCTTCTGGAAATTTGCTTTCTGTGTTAAAGGAGGTGAGCATGCAAGTGAAAGAAATATTGTGCCATTGTTTCAGAAGTGCCAAGATCTTCTGTCTTGTGAGCTTCAAGTTGTAGAAAGTAAACATCAGAATTATTATGCTAGGAGTTGTTGTTTTTTCTTCCTTTGAGCATGTTGTAGCTAGTATGACATCATTAAGACAGGATGTTCTTGAAAAGAGGGAGGACTGTACAGGGCTGCATCCTATCTGGAAGAGACTGAGAGCACAACCTTAACCAATTTAGGCCAGCATAACTCATCTGGCATATCTTCCCATGGTGGTATGGGGTGAATAGCACATGTCTGAGCACTGGCATTACCCATCCAGGAGTGATGAATTGCATAAGTGCCTTTTACAGCAGTTCTGTGACACCCCAATTCAGCATCTGATTTATGCTGGGGCTAATGCTGGTAGGGTTGCATATGTCCTGGAATACTGAGACCAGGTTGACCAGGTGCTAGACCTCAAAATGTAGGCTAAGGCTCCCCAAAAGTCTGGATGTTAACTGAAAATCTGGACTTTGGGGTAGCCTTGTCCTACATTTTCTTTAAATGTAGGACATCCTACATTTTGCCCTACATTTTAAAAAAACACCCCCTGGGGGGCTTACCTTGTCTAGGGTAGGGAGGCTGCTGCTGGCTGCTGTGTGGTGCTTAGGTGCAACTAAAGGCTGTTCAGGATTGGCGTGCATCCATAGCAGCTATCTGAGCAGCCATCTTAAAAACTAGAGGTGTGCGCATGCGCACAGCCTCTGTGTCTCTCTGCGCACGCACTGTGGAGGCGGAGCATCCCTCTAGAGACCCGTCGCTGCCAGCGCACCTGCCTCCTCTCTTGCCAGAGGTCAGATCAGATCAGGATGCCAGGTCAGCGCACGTATCTTCACTTTCCCTCTTGCTGTTGACCTGGCCTGGCCTGTGGTAAGAGTGGAGGCAGGCACACTTGCAGCAGTGGGTCTCTGGAGGAATGCTGTGCTCCACAGTGTGCATGTGCAGAGAGATACAGAGGCTGTGCGCATGTGCACA
Organism: Cryptoblepharus egeriae; assembly: GCA_030015325.1. Lineage (NCBI taxonomy): Eukaryota > Metazoa > Chordata > Lepidosauria > Squamata > Scincidae > Cryptoblepharus > Cryptoblepharus egeriae. The sequence goes on from JAREYC010000008.1 coordinate 43,069,312, forward strand.
CCTCTAGTTTCCAAGGTGGCTGCTCAGATGGCCGTTATGGATGTGCGCCAATCCTTAGCAGCCTTTAGTTGCACACAAGACCCCCCCCCCACGTGGCTGGACATTTGCATATTGGACCGGACAGTCTGGTCCAGTATGCAAATACAGGACAAGTCCAGCCAATTTCATCTTTATGGCAGCCCTGACTGGGATAGTCTTGGTTTGGGGGGGGGGATTTCATTCACATACTGGCAAGTTTCAGGAGGTCCTGTCCTGATTTTGGGGAAGAGAATTATGGTAACCCTAAATGCTGGCCTATCTAGAGGTTAGGATTGCAGCCTCATCTTTCTACTCAAAGACTATTGAAAATATAATACTAGATGTGCCACTGACCATCTGAAATTAGAATGGTTTCTAGAGAAACATTTTTCTCTTCTGATACTAGACTCAAAGTTTCCCAGTGAAACTAACAAGATATTTGGGATGGACAATAAAAAGTACTTCTTCAAACAACATATAATTATTTGACAGAGTTCACTGCCACAAGGTGTTTTGAAGGATACTAATCTGGAGGGTTTAAAATTTGATTAATCATACTCAAAAGCCCCCTTCACTTGCTATTAGTCATGATGGTGATGTAGAACCACAAGGTTCAGAAGCAGTTTGCCTCTGAATATTACACAATGGTTCTCAGAGTTTTTGGTACCAGGACCAGTGATGGGCTTCAAAGAAATTAAGAACCGGTTCTCTGTCCATCTGGCAGCCACTTTTAAATGGCTATTTTTAAACTTTATATGTACTATCTCTTGTTAAGAACCGGTTCTATAGAGTAGGTGCGAACCTGCTGGTGCCCACCACTGACCAGGACCCACTTTTTAGAATGACAATCTGTCAGGATCCACTGGAAGTGATGTCATAAACCTGGAAGTTAATGGCAGGAAGTGAAATTCATCTTAACTGCTCCGGAGAAATGGGCTTAATTTCACTTGAGGAAATAGGCCTGAGTTAAAAGACTGCAATACTAAGTACACTTTCCTGGAAGTAAAATCCATTGAACACAATGGGGCTTACTTCTGAGTAGACATGGATAGGTGAGTTTGATATGTTTGTGTGAGTGTTTGTGTGGTTGGAGAAAGGCTAGTCTAGGCCTCAGCTCACTGATAGGATTTTTTCTTTTTTTTCTTTTTTCCTTATAAAAGTGGTTTTTTTTACTCTTTTGCCTGAGTGTTTGAGGCTGCTGTGTGGTTGGAGAAGGGCTAGTCTAGGCCAAGGGCTCTTGTCCTGTGGGTCTTAGCCTGTGTATCTGAGCCTGTGAAAAAGGAGGACTTGTCAAGTCAACAGGAAATGGAAGGTAAGGGCACTGTTCTTGTGACATGCACCAAGTGTACCATGTTTGTCTTCTTGCCCAAGGACCCCGGGGATTATCAATGCTGCAAGTGCAAACTGGTTGCAATGTTGGAGGAGAAGATGGAAGCATTGGAGGGTGAAGTATCCACCCTTCATCAAATTAAGGCATCTGAGGAGTTCCTCGATGCAACGCACACAGAACTTCTCCAGAGGGAAGTTTCGGATGACTTCCTGAGTGGGGATGACACCAGTGGGAACCCCAGCAATTATGTCTCTTCATGGAGGTACGTGACAGTCAGGAGAAAAAAGGATAGGAGATGTCCAGAACCACTGGAGCTATACAACTGTTTCCAGAGTCTCTCAGATCCCAGCATACCATCAGAAGTTCCTCTTGCTAGCGCACCTACATCAGATCTTGGGAGGCCTGCAATAATTCCCCTTACTGGCATGCCTGCAGATCCCCCTCATAGACAGCTACCAAAACCAGTAAGTGTGGGGGAATCGCAAATCAAAAAGAGAACACAGAGGAGGGTGGTGGTGATTGGAGATTCTCTCCTGAGGGGCATGGAACCTGTATGCCGACCAGAGCTGTTTTCCCATGAGATATGCTGCCTCCCTGGTGCCAGGATACGGGATATCACGGAGAGGCTACTGAGGATGATCATGCCTACTGAACGCCACCCATTCTTACTCATCCACGTAGGAACAAACGATACTGCTTGGCAAACTTTCCAAAACATAGTTGGGGACTATGAAGCTCTGGGGAGGAAGATTAAGGATCTGGGGAATACCCAAGTGGTATTCTCATCCATCCACCCGGTAATCAGCAAAGGTCCCCAGAGAGAAGGCAAAATTTTCCAGGTCAATAGCTGGCTTCGAAAATGGTATCATCGAGAAGGATTTGGATTCTGGGATCACGGGCTGAGCTTCCTTGAAGAGGGACTCCTAGCGAAGGATGGACTACATCTTACGGGTTGGGGGAAGAGTGTCTTCAGATGGGAGATGGCCAACCTGATCAGGAGGGCTTTAAACTAAATAAGAAGAGGGTGGGTTATGTCCAAAGAGAACATAGGAATAAAGAAAATGCTCAGGATGGAAATTGCCAGGGAACGACTGTAACTCAAAAATCTTTCGAGGGGCTTGGTTTTTTAAAAAGGGGGGGGGGAATGCATTGAATTGCAACCTCCGGGGCTTACGTTGCATTTACACAAATTAATAGAGTCTGGGAAATAAACAAGATGAGCTGGAACTTTTAGCAAGTGAAGGGAAATTTGATTTGATAGGAATAACTGAAACTTGGTGGGATAACTCCCATGACTGGAATGCAGAATTGGAAGGCTATCAGCTGTTCAGGAGGAACAGAAGTGGCAAAGGAGAAGGCGGAGTAGTATTATATGTCAAGAACATATATAACTGCTCTGAAATCCAGGAAACTTGTCCGGATATCCCTGTGGAGTGCATTTCTGTAAAAGTGAGGGGGAAAAGCAAGAAGCAAAACATTGTGGTGGGCGTCTACTATAGACGGCCAGGCCAAGGAGAAGGAGTAGATTATGTCTCCTTGAAGCAACTGGAAGGCCTTGTAAAGAGATATGAGATAGTAGTAATGGGGGACTTTAACTATCCAGACATTTGCTGGGAGACAAACTCAGCCAAACATGGAAGCTCCAATGAATTCCTGATGGGCCTGGAAGATAACTTCATGGTCCAGAAGGTGGAGGAAACAACAAGGGGAGGGGCCATCCTTGACCTGATCTTAACTAATCGTGAAGAACTGAATGACCGGATCAACGTAGCTGGAAATGTAGGGGACAGTGAACATGAGCTGCTGGAAATTAGAATATTGTGGGAAATAAAAAGAGTGCACAGTGAAACCGTTATATTGTATTTCAGGAAGGCTGATTTCAACAGGTTTAGAGGAGTCATAGATGGGATCCCATGGGTTAATGAACTAACAGGGAAAGGAGCCCAAGTTGGCTGGGAGCTCCTTAAGAGGCAGCTTCTGCAAGCAAAGTCAGAAACAATTCCTATGAAAAAGAAAGGGGGGAAAACCCTGAAAAAACAGGTTGGCTCCACAAGTAACTTGGGGATCAGCTGAAGTTAAAGAAAGAGAAGCACAGTGGCACCTCTCGTAAAGAAAGCCTCACGTAAAGTAAGTTTCACGTAACAAACAAAAATTTCTCTAGAATTCTGCTTCACATAACAAACTGTGCTTCCCATAAAGAACACATTCGTTGGCAGTTGGGGCAGATGCGCTGGCCGGCAGCCTGTTTAAAAAGTGTCAGGGCTGCCTACCGCACCTGCCCCTAATGAAAGCAACACTTCCATGCTGTTCCTCCTGTGGCCGGGTGTCCGCTGTGCAGAGGGAGAGAAGAGCAGTGGAGAAGAGGAAAACAGCTCAGGGCTGGCCAGAAGGAAGCAGGGGAGAGAGGCTCAGGATGGAGAGAAGGAGAAAGTGGGGAGACACTTTGAAGGTGTCTTGGATTGCAGCCTCCTCACCATGTCTACCTGGAAGTAAGCCCCATTGTGTTAAATGGGTATTTCTCTCAGGAAATTATCTTTAGGACTGCAGCCTAAGTTGACTTGATAAGATCATGCACACTGAATGCATGTTTTGAATTCTATCCCAGTATTCTGTCATCATTTTTACATCCAGTTAATATTTTTATATGAATATTTTTGGGGTTGTGGAACCAATTCTCTGAGTTTCCATTATTTCCTATGGGAAAATCCGCTTCACATAAAGAATGTTTCACGTAACAAACATGCCTCCAGAACGAATTAAATTTGTTACGTGAGGAATCACTGTATAGGCAATGGGAGACAGGAAAGATCACCAGGGAGGAGTACAGACAGATAGCCAGGTCCTGTAGGGAGGGGGTCAGGAATGCTAAAGCTCAGTATGAGCTGAGGCTGGCCAGGGGAGTCAAGGATAACAAAAAGAGCTTCTTTAGATATGCCCAAAGGAACAGGAGAAGAAATGCGGGGGTGGGGCTTCTGGAAAAGATGGACAACAGGTGTCTGGAAACAGGTGTCTGCTGTGGAAGTCATTTATCTTGACTTCAGCAAAGCATTTGAAAAGGTCCCACATGACATCTTAATTGGGAAGTTGGAAAAAATATGGGCTAGATGGGGCAATCATTAGGTGGATCTGCAACTGGCTCCATGGCCTCACTCAAAGGGTTTTAGTAAATGGTTCTGTGTCAACCTGGAGGTCGGTTTCGAGTGGGGTGCCCCAGGGCTCTGTCATGGGCCAGGTCCTCTTTAACATTTTCATCAATGACTTCAAGGAAGGGATACAGGGGAGCCTGATCAAATTTGTGGATGACACCAAGCTGGGAGGAGTAGCAAACACAAGACAGGAGAAACCTCCAGGAGGATCTGGATAAACTGGAATAGTGGGCTGGAAAAAAATAGAATGAATTTCAACAGGGATAAATGCAAGGTTCTGCACTTAGGCAATAAAAACAAAAAACACAGGTATAAAATGGGGGATACTTGGCTTAGCAGCACAACATGTGAGCAGGACCTTGGAGTCACTGTGGATCACAAGCTGAACATGAGTCAGCAGTGTGATGTGTCTGCAAAGAAGGCAAATGCCATTTTAGGCTGCATTAAGAGGACTGTAGCTTCCAAGTCGCGAGAAGTTCTCGTTCCTCTTTATTCTGCATTGGTTAGACCTCCCCTTGAGTGCTGTGTTCGGTTCTGGGCACCTCACTTTAAGAAAGATGCAGCCAAACAGGAGCAAGTCCAGAGGAGAGTGACAAGAATGATCAGTGGGATGGAAGGCAAGCCCTACGAGGAAAGGTTGGGGGAACTTGGGATGTTCAGCCTGGAGAAGAGAAGGCTGAGAGGATACATGATTGTCCTCTTCGGATACATGAAGAGCTGTCATATGGACTAAGGGGCTCATTTGTTCATAGCTGCCTCTGAAAGCAGAACTAGAACCAAAGGGTATGAACTGCAAGAAAGATGATTCCAGTTGTATATCTGGAAAAAATTCCTTATGGCGAGGGTGGTTCGGCAGTGGAACAGATTGCCAAGGGAGGTGGTGGACTCTCCCTCACTGGGGATCTTCAAGGAGAGGCTCGATGAGCACCTGTCAGGGATGCTCTAGGATGATTTCCTGCTGCAGGCAGGTGGTTGGAGTAGATGACCTACTAGGTCTCTTCCAACTCTAGGATTCTATGATTGCATCCTAAGAAAATTTAAAGTTTACAATAAATAGAAGTTTTAAAATTTTTAATTAAGAACCTTCCTAGCTCCCCTCAGCTGTGGCCAATCATCCCTAAGGCTGCATCCCTATCCACCATATCCATGCATCCCTATCCCTATCCATCCCTATCCATGTCCCCAATCATCTGCATCCCTATCCATGTCCCCAATAATCCCTAAGGCTGCATCCCTATCCACCTTTACCTTGGAATAAGCCCTATTGACTACTGTTGTTAAAAGCATATTCATACCAGTACCCACTGCATTTAGGCTGCACAAATGATATTGTAATTTATTAATTATGGCCTGATATGGGTGGAAGTAAAAAACAAGGCCACAAAGCAGGCAGAATGAACTCCAGGAAATTACATACACAACCAGACCCTTGTTTTCACTTTATATCAGCAGTTTTTTTCACAACATTCCCACCAAAATATTAACAATTGTGTGAGAGCAACAGCAATGCAGAAAAAGTGTCAGGTTGCAATCCCAAACTACAGTTAGGCTGGCACATGTTCAGCAAGGAATCTCCTTGATATAAGCAATAATTGCATATGCACTCCAGAAGCATTCCAGTTAAGTCCTTGCAAATTCAATAGTGCAGATTCATACCAACACTAGCATCACTTGGATCTCACAATGAAGATCAGATATGGGAATGATCAGACAAATATCACCTTGCTTTCACTGAGTTAAAGAATATCCTTGCAAGACAGGTATTCTTATCCTACTTTGATCCATGCAACATCTTGTGGATCCCAACCCGCTATTGATCTAGATAGAACCTGTGATCCCAATCAAATAAATCATGCGTCTATTGTTGCATACTCCAGCAAAGCTCTTCCACTTGCAAAACAGTATTTGCAAAAAGAGAGTAAGGGCACAATCCAGAGCAAGTTCAGCCTGCTCTGCCCTAACTGCTCTCTCCTAACTATTCTGTATCCAGAGCAGAACGTTATGCTGGATCCAGAGAGTCAGGAAGCCTAACTGCTCTATAGCATGCTAAGTAATTGACACATGGGGAGGACTTGCTCCTGAGGAGACACCCCTCAGATCACACAGAACAAGGAACAGCTGTGATGCCTACAGTGGTGACACGACTCTGCGCATCACCCGATGTGAAAGTCTGTGCGTCACCCCTGGAATGCACGCACCCCCCACCTACACTGCGCAGTCGCCAAAGTTGGCACCTGCGCAGTTGTTTCTGAAGCCAACTGAAAGAATACTTCAGAAAGAATACTGTGCAGGCACCATCTCTGACGCCTGTGCAGTACTTTTCTGAAGTCTTTTGGCTTCAGAGGAGACTGTGCAGGCGTCAGAGTTGGTGCCTGTGCAGTACTCTTTCTGAAGCCATTCGGCTGCCGCTCCGCCTCCTGAGTGAGGCCAAATGGCCGTGCAGTGGCACAGACTTCTTCCACTCTAAGGAAGTCTCCTCTGAAGCTGTTTGGCATGCTCATTGTGTTTCTGCGCAGTGCACCTCAGCTGGCCGTTAGGGCCAGCTCTGAGGACAAGTGGCAGCTTCTGGCTGCTGCTCCAACTTGGAGCAGGCCTGATTGGGCTTGCTGACACCTGGGGCCTGCCAAAGGACAGTCAAACTCCTCCGGTGCATCACCCCATATGGAGCACATCACCCAATGGAGCACACACCAGCCGCACCAGTCTGATGACACCACTGGGTACCTGCCTTATAAGGAATCTCTAATGAGATTTCAGTACATTCTACAGTGAATACAAGGGGCTTCTTGGAGTGGCCTGCTGTATCCTGAGGTTTGTGGGCAGCCGTAGTTTGTTCCATATCCTGAGGTTGAGAGGTAGGGGTTGCAGCTACGTTGGCCAAGAACTCAGAATTTTGATCCACACTGCCATTCTTACTCAGGCCTTATCATGGACCCCTATGGGTCTACTCATTACTATACCTGCTCCTGAGGTGGTATATCTCTGAGGAACTGGAAGAGGGCATTTCTGCCTTGGAAACAGGCTTTGGATACAGAGGAACTGCTCTGCCCTAGGCAATGCTAAACATGCCCTCAACTTGCCTCTCCTGAGCTGCTTAGGCTGCCCCAGTTAGGGTAGAGCAGGTCCACCTCTCTTAGGGCACCCTATGTTGCCTTGCTCTGCCCTAAGCCTCTTCCAGAGTAACTGGGGTGGAGCATCTTGCAGTTGCTCCACCCTAGTGATAGATAGGGCAACACAAGGGCTCTTATGTGGACAGATTAGTTGCTCTGGATTGTGCTGCCTGACTGTTGCTGCATCCTCAGGGTGACCATATGACTGGAAATTTCCGGATTTGTGCTCTTTTTAGTCTCCTGATCGGGTGTCTTCCAAAAGGGCTACATTGTCCTCCATTTTGGCTTCATTTTGGAATTTTGCAATGGTGTACAGTACCCCATCATGTCATATGTCATTGGATTCATATTGAAGAGCAGAATCCAATGCAAAAATCAGTTTTGAAGTATCTCCTTCCTATCAAATGTTATGGCCAAAAAACTAAAACTAAAAACATGCATTGAGCTCTATGGGAACGTGAAAGTGCCCAGTATCATGTCTATACTCATGAGTCGGCACACGTGACATTGTCTGCCGGAAAGGCCAGGCTTAGATGAATCCAAGACCTTGTCTTCCTTTTGAGGTTTGGGCATCTGTGCATGCCCTCATTTTCGCTGATTTTTAAATAGGTGTCCATTCACAGTAATAACTGACCATAAACCTCTTGAGCCTATTTAACAATCCATTTTTTACCTCAAATTCTCTTTGCATGATGAATGCGTTGATGCCCTTGTTTGGTTATTCCATATTGTCTGTGGAACCATGCAAATGACTAGGTAATGAAGCTCACCAAGGAATGGTTAAAATTAGAGTATGGCTTCCTGGGATTGTCATACTTACTAAACAATATGCACAATTAGGAAGCTCAGTAGTCTTGGGCTCCAAAGACTTTTCCAACTATTTCCACTAGTGCCAGATTTACCTATAAGCTATAATTTAGGGCCCTTTTTCCTTTTTTTTAAAGGAGAAAAAACTGGATGTACATTTCCAAAATATAAAATAAAAAAACAAATAAAATAAAACATACATACAGCAACAGTGTTTTGTATTGTGTGGGCTCCTATGATGTAAGTATTGGGCCCTGCCTGCTAGCCTGCTGGACGTATAAAGGGTCCCATTACCTTCAATAGCTTAGGGCCTCATCAAACCTAAATCTGGCCCTGATTGCCACCCTCTCCTGTTATGCCCCCCTCTCCTGTTCTGCCCTTCGTGATCCCCATTTCTCCCACCTTTGTCATCACCATCCCACTTTTTCATTCCCTCTCTTTCCCCTTTGGGAAAGGGCCCAAAAGACACCTGTACCCTTGTTAAAATTCCTCTTGAAGGCCCTGAACTGCCTTCTGCTCATACCTTTCATAGACAATATCATTGAACTCCAATGCAGTGGTATTGCTAGGAAGTCTGGGGGGCCCTGTGCCCTGGATACTATCCTCAGGGTGGTGACACTCTGGGGGGCGTGTTTGACCAAAATATCTAAAATTGCTAGAGTTCTTCGGAATAGCCCCATTGGGGCTTTTCATACACCTTTGGATGTGTATTTCCAGCAGAATCCAATGCAAAAAAAGCTTTGAATTATCTCCTTCCTATCAAAGGTTATCGCCAAAAATCTAAAAAGATAAAAATAAAAATGCATGGAGTTCTATGGAAAGTGAAACTGATCCATATTGCACCTTTAGTCATGAGTAGACTAACGTACTTCAGTCTGTTGGAAATAGCAGACTGAAAGGAATCCCATGTCATAAGAATAGTCCTGATCCAATGGATGCAGCCCCCCAAAATCAGCAAAGAAATTCCCTGATAATTGCATTGAGCTCTATGTAGAGCAGAAAGCTACACAGTCATGATTACTTGTGATTAAGCTAAGATGCCTTGGCTCATGGTTGGGTCAGGCACAGAGGAATGTAAAGCCAACTGAATGGTCCCAATCCAGTGAAAGTGGAGCTCAACAAGTATTCCAGAAGGCAGCTTCACCCCCTCCCAAAAAAGAATTAAAAAAATGCTTAATTGGTGAGGTGATTTTTAAAATACAAAATTATTAATTAACATCTAATTAATTATATTAATTAATACTAATAATAATTAAATAATTTTGATATATAGAAGTTTCAAAAATTTTGTGGGCCACAAGTGCCAAATAACCTAGCTATAGCACTGCTTCAATGTCCAACCAGCCTAGGTCTTCAATATCATCATTTACAGTGTATCTTCCTTTCTTCCACGAGGTGAAGCAAGGCAACACATTATAGTTCATAAGCAATTTGCCCACAAACACAGAAGCAAAGTAGCTCCATTTGGAGAAGCTTGCTGTATCATGTACTGTATCTTCAGACCATATGCTAACCTCCACATATCCTCCACAGGTAGAGAAGGAAGGGTTCAAGGAGAAGGAGAAGTGGAGTAAAAACTAAACTTCAAGGGCACAAACATTTCCTAAACTGTGTGGTGAAGGCCTGCATGCCAGTGCTCTTTACCCCAAAACAACTTGTGGAATCCTTACTAAAAGCAGAAGATTAATTTTAGGCTGTCTTCCTGAGTGGATTTACCTGGAAGAAAAGCCTGGTGCTGAATCAACAGTGGTATATTAATGATATATTAATGGCCCGATCCTATCCAACACTCCAGAGCACTTACAGTTTCATTGGTAACAGCTGCATGAGGTCACAAACGATTTCCTCATGGCTTCATTACAACTGCCTCAGTACTGGAAAGCTGGATAAGATTGGGCCCTGTTTGCAGGGTTTCCAGACGTCCGGATTCCCCCGGGTGTGTCCTACATTTGGGGCCCTTGTCCGGGCCCCTGGCCCCTATCCGGGCCCCTCCGGAAATGGAGGGGTCCCTGGGGAACCTTCGCAGCTTCCCCTGCAGCAGCGGCAAGGCTTAGAGCCAGCCGCTGCTCTTCTGGGTGGCCACCTGCCCTTGCAACCTCCCACCAGCTGCGGAGGCTTCCTGTGGAGGGGAGAGGCCAGGCGGGGGCTGAGCGTCCTCTCCCTGCCTGGCCACGCCTCCCCAGGCTTTCCTCGGGAAGCTTGAAAGCACTGAGGAGGCATGGCTAGGCTGGGAGCAGAAGCTCATCCCTGCCTGGCTTCCCCGTCGAGAGGAAGCTGGATCAGCTGGCCAGGATCTGCAGCCGTTCCTGAGTGCCCCCAGCTTTTCTCCCTGCCAGCCTCAGCCTCCCCAGCACCAGAATGTCCAGGTAGGAGGGAGACCCCAACAAGCCCTCCCTAGACCCCCTTCTTTCCCCCACCCACCCCACAGAAACCACAAACACTCTGCCTGGGTCTCCCCTATTCCCTCCTTTTCTAGGAGATCTGGGCTCACTGCTGCACTTTCTCTGGGGGAGGGGGAAATCTCCCACCAGCCACCCACCACCAGTCAATCCTGCTGCCTGTCCTGCACCCACTACCCATACCCACCCACCACCAGTCACACATGCATCCACTTCCCCCACAAACCCCTTACTTACCTACTTTCCCCTTCCCCCAATTCCCCCACCAGCCACCCTTGCATGCACCCACTTCCCCTCCCCCAAGATATATATAGATAGATAGATAGATAGATAGATAGATAGATAGATAGATAGATAGATAGATAGATAGATAGATAGATAGATAGATAGATATATTGGTTGTATGTATGTTATCCTCAATCTCGGGTCCTCTACCAGAGGCCTGGGAGTTTGAGGGTTCTGCACAGTATCTTAGCTGTTCCTAGCAATGCGCTTTTCTGGATCTAGTGTTTCGCTGTCCCTCCTGGAATCTGTTGGAGCCATTCTTCCAGCTTGGATGTCACAGCCCCTAGTGCTCCAATCACTATTGGGATCATGTTCACCTTCACTTGCCACAGTCTTTCTAATTCCTCCTTCAAACCCTGATACTTTTCCACATTTTCATGCTCTTTTTTCCAGATGTTGCTGTCGTTTGGTATCGCTACGTCTATCACCAGGGCTGTTTTCTGGGCCTTATCTACCACCACAATGTCTGGCTGGTTAGCCAGTACCTTCTTGTCTGTCTGGATATGGAAGTCCCACAGGACCTTGGCCCTGCCATTCTCCACAACCTTCAGAGGGGTCTCCCATCTGGTCTTGGGAAGGGTTAGTCCATAGGCTGAGCAGATGTTCCTATACACTATGCCGGCTACTTGGTTGTGCCGTTCAACATATGCTGTTCCTGCCTGCATCTTATACCCTGCCACAATATGTTGGATTGTTTCTGACGTTTCTCTGCACAGCCTGCACTTTGGGTCTTCTCTTGTATGGTAAATTCCCGCTTCTATGGATCTGGTACTTAGTGCCTGTTCTTGTGCTGCCATGATGAGGGCTTCAGTGCTATCTTTGAAGCCAGCTCTTTCCAGCCACTGATAGGATTTCCCAATATCAGTTACTTCGGTTATCTGGCGATGGTACATCCCATGCAGGGTCTTATCTTGCCAGGACACTTCCTCAGTTTGATCTTCCTTCTGGATTTGCTGTTGCTGTTGTTGCTGGAGACATTCTCTCATCAGCTCATCTTTGGGTGCCATCTCACTGATGTATTCCTGGATATTCTGGGTTTCATCCAGGATAGTAGTTTTGACGCTCAACAGACTCCAGCCGCCCTCTTTCCGACTAGTGTATAGTCTCTCGATGTTAGACTTGGGGTGGAAACCCCCATGCATTGTGAGGAGCTTTCGGGTCTTCACATCTGCTGCCTCCATTTCTTTCTGTGGCCAGCTTACTATGTCAGCAGGGTATCTGATGACTGGCAGCGCATATGTATTGATGGCATGTATCTTATTTTTCCCATTGAGCTGGCTTTTCAGGATCTGTCATATTCTTTGATGGTACTTGGATATTGCTGTCTTCCTTGCCTCCTCTTCATGATTACCGTGGGATTGTGGGATACCTAGGTACTTATAGTTGGTCTCCACATCTGTTATGTACCCTGTTGGTAGTTCTACCCCACTGGTCTTAACCACTTTTCCTCTCTTTACGATCATTCGGCTGCACTTATCCAGGCCAAATGACATCCCAATATCCTCACTGTAGATCCTTGTCAGGTGTATCAATGAGTCGATGTCTCGTTCATTCTTTGCATACAGCTTGATGTCATCCATATAGAGGAGGTGGCTGATGGTAGTTCCACTTTTGAACTTGTACCCATATCCAGTCTTTGCTATTATTTGGCTTAGGGGATTCAGGCCTATGCAGAACAGCAGGGGAGACAGTGCATCTCCTTGATATATGCCACGCTTGATCGATACTTGTGCTAATTCTTTTGAGTTGATTTCCAATGTTGTTTTCCATTGCCCCATGGAGTTCTTAAGGAAGGTCATTAAGGTCTTATTTACTTTATATAATGCCAGGCATTCACAGATCCACGTATGTTGCATTGAGTCATAGGCTTTCCTGTAGTCAATCCAAGCTGTGCACAGATTAGTCTGTCTGGTTCTTGAGTCTTGGGCTACAGTACTATCTATGAGCAGTTGATGTTTTGAGCCCCTGGTATCCTTCCCAATGCCCTTTTGAGCTGTGCTCATGTATTGGCTCATATGTTTTTGCAATTTAGTGGCTATGATGCCTGATAAGACTTTCCATGTTGTAGAGAGGCAGGTTATAGGCCGATAATTGGATGGTGTTGTTCCTTTTTGCGGGTCTTTCTGAATCAGTACTGTCCTCCCTTGTGTGAGCCAGTCTGGGTGGGAGCCTGCTGCTAGCAGTTGGTTCATTTTCTCTGCTAGTCGTTCATGCAGTGCTGTGAACCTCTTTAGCCAGTAAGTTTGGATCAAGTCTGGCCCTGGAGCTGTCCAGCTCTTCATATTCCTGATTCGTTCCTGGACGTCTTCAGTTGTGATGGTGACTGGCTCTTGTTCTGGGAGATTGCTATGGCTTGTTTTTAGTTCCTTTAGCCATTTTGCGCTGGTGTTATGTGTTATTTCATTTTCCCATATGTTCTTCCAGTACTGTTCAGTTTCTACTACTGGGGGTTCTGTTGTTACTTTGTTGTTACACTGCAGTTGAGAGTATACCTTGGATTGTTCTTTGGAGAACAGGGCGTTTATCCTTCTGGCCTCTGTTTATCCTTCTGGCCTTCTGGTATATCTCTTTAGTCTGGCAGCCAAGGCTGTGAGCCTTTGTTTTGCAGTCTCGATGGCCTCAGGTAGAGTCAGGCCCTTATATTTTCTAAGTATGCGAGACTTGTTTTTGATCTTCACCCCCTTCTGTAGTTCCACCAATTGGCTGACTTCTCTTCAAGATGTCTTGATGTTAGCTTCTAGCCTCATTTTCCAAGGGGGGTGTGTGCTGATGTAGTTTGCCTGTTTAATTGAATAGCCAAGCATTTCTAGTATTACAATGGCTGTGGCATATATTACTTTGTTGGTTTGGGTTATGTTAGTGGTGGGGATCGTCATAAGGGCCTTATTGACATCCTTCAGCATACTGTCTGATGGTAATTCTTTGCTAAGTCTTGGTAATCTAACCCGAGTGTTAATTGTGGCTAATTTGGACATGATCTTGTTCCTCATATCCGCTGATGAACTCTGTAGTGGCCTGGGTGGAGATGATGTTTTGGCTTCAGAGGTTGTCTGTGTACCCAGTGTTTCCCCTGGTTGTTGTATGCCCAGTTGCTTTTCTGGGCTTTTTCCTTATATATGTGATGTTAGGTGTAGTTGTTCAATCTCAAGGTTTGACAGTAGCTTTCTCTTTACTGTGTTATAGCGCTGAGCGCCTAGTTGTTTCTTGCTTAATGTGGATGTAGGTCTTTTTTCCACCCATAGTCTTTCCATGCGTTCCATGTATCCCCTTTCCTTTGGTCTGCTGTTGAAGTAGCATTCCATTAATTCCAGGTTCTCTTTTCTCGTCCATTTGTGGTTTGTTCCAGTAGCCCACTTTTCATCAGATTGTCCTGGTCCCTCAACATCTGACGCAGACCTTGTTAATCCAGGCGACGTCTGAGCCGGCATGACTCTCTTTGTTTGCTTTGCTCTCATATCATTTGAGGTAGGCAATTAAGGCATTAGGGGGTCTTGCCCAAGGACCCCTTACTGGAGTAGGAGGTTTCTAGACCAGGGTTGAACCCAAGTGGCTGTATGGGGATTTGAACCCTGATCCTTCAGCACTCTGGCTATCCACACCAGAGGCAGTGCTCTTAACCACTACACTACCCAGAATACAGAAATATGTGTGCATGTTTTATATATATGATATGTGTGTATTATATATATATGTATTATATATATGTATTTATATGTGCGTGTGTGTATTTTCTATATATATAATACACACATATATATAAAATACACACACATATATAATACATATACATATATACAGTATGTATTTATATATGTGTGTATTTTATATATATGTATGTGTATTATATACATGTATTTTATGTATTATATATATATGTGTGTATTTATATATATGTATGTATGTATGTATTTTTGTGTGTGCATAATATATGTGTGTGTATTTATACATATAAATGTTCTGTATATTCTATGTGTATTTATATGCAGGAAGAAGGAGGGGGAGAGGAAGAGAAAGGGAAAGGGGGGATGATTGAAAAGATCTTTCCTGCTACAGACAGGGGGTTGGACTAGATGAGCTAATGGAGTCCCTTCAAACTCTGTGCTGTGTTTGGTGCATAGTCTGCGTCTGGTTCTTTGCTTGAAAAGTTTGGTGCAAACATCTGTGGTCCTTTGCAAAGGTGTTTCCTAGAGGTTGGAGTAATGCAAATGTCTGCGTCTGGTTGATTGCAAAGGTTGGTGCAAAAGCCTTAGTGTCTAGGCATAAGAAATCTACTTTTACTTTCCATAATACCAAAACACAAGTGCCAGTTCTCCCCCAATTCATTCAAACCTGGACAGAACCTACATGAAGCTGAATTTGGCAAAATCATTTGGAAAACTCACCCAAGCAGAATGGGACGGGGTGAGCAGAAAGTTCATCATTTTTCAATTTAAAAAGAAGTAATTTATAGCAAAATCCTAACCCTGCCTACTCTGAAGTAAGCCCCAGTTGTGCTCAATGGATCTTACTCCCAGGAAAGTGTCTTTAGGATTGCAGCCATAGTGTAATATATTAAGTACAGGAAAGCAATACCAGTGTTTTTAGCTTATTTTTAGTGTTTTTAGCTTATTTTAACATGTCCTATATTATGTCCTACATTTTTCGGGTAATGTGTAGGAATTTTGGCCTTTGATCAGGAATTTTGGCCTTGCCGTTCAGGGATTTGGCATTTGGAGTCTGGTCACCCTGCTGTTTGTTTGTTCAGATGAACCATTACTGGGAGAATGTTGTGAGCATTCTCTCTCTCTCTCTCTCTCTCTCTCTCTCTCTCTCTCTCTCTCTCTCTCTCTCTCTCTCTGTGTGTGTGTGTGTGTGTGTGTGTGTGTGTGTGTGTGCATGTAAAAGAACTTCTGGTTGGATTGAAAGTACATATTTCATCTGAACACATATGCCTTTTAAATATATTCCTGAAAACATCTAATGAAAAAACGTAAAACATCCAATTTGGCCCTGAGTATGCTGATAGAGGGAGGGGGGTGTTAATTCATGTTGCCTGTAGTGCACACCCATGTGTAGAAATGCACATTTATAGAACACACAGTTCATAGCCCATCATTTTATGGGCAAAAATCTGCCCTCCTCCTCCTCTGTCCTCATAATTGCCTGTGAGGTCTAATAGGCTCACCTGCCTTTTCTGAGGGTGAGTATTGTGCTCGTAATGACAACTGCAATTTAGGAATTAAATGGCAACTTAATCTAGGTCACTGTACCTAAATGATTTGTGTTAAAATGGGCCATTGCCAGAATGAGCATATATACTATGCCAGAACCATGACGGAATGAGCCTCTATACCATGCCTCTATACCATGTGTATAGAGCCTCTATACCATGTGTATTGCTGGCCAAAGAGTAGCATTCTTATCCTACATATGCCTCTTGGAAGTAATTCCTACTGAAATCCAGTTAGGCAGGGATCAATTATGATGCATGGCATTCATTGCTTGCTTCCCCTTTGCAAGTCCATAGTGCTCCTGTCGGAACAGATCTGCCATTTCAGGTTACGTTGGGCTGGCATGAATGAGCAAGGAAGGGATGCACGCCAATCTGGAAGCAGACCTGATAGATAGACTCTGCAACTTGCATGCCCAGCTCCTGTTTTGAATGGCTCAAGCACAGCAGATTTCAGAGCAGATAAAGCAGTACAACAATTACCTGAAATAACATGGTGGGTGCTGTTGCTGAAATTTGGGGTGTCTGTTGGGGTCCTTGTTTTCCAAACATTTTGTGCATTCCTAGAAGAGAGGGGGATAGGATAATGCCATCTGGCTATTTGGAGGCTTATTTGCCTCAACCTTTGTGTGTTGAGGCAAAGGTGAAAATCAGGCTTCTAAAATATGTTTCAAACTTAGGACATGAAGTTTCCACAGGAAATGTAGACACAAGTGAAGAATCCAAATGAATAAACAAGGAGTTGCAGGCGAGAATTGTGATCAGACATAAAAGGTACGGTAAGCAACATTTTGGAGTACACAAATTTGAATTAATATTCTGAAAAAATTAAACTGAGGGCTGTGGTCAGGGATGAGCATCATTGGGTAATTGCCATTGGGCTAGTGCCATCAGAAGCACCCACTGATCACCACCTCTCTGCCCATAGCATTTGTGTGCCTTTGTCAGACAATTCCATGAGGCTACAGCAGGGGAAGGTTAGGTTCAGTTTTCCCTAGAGTTGGTTCTGGCCTCAGCTATTGTGTATGCTGAAAAAGGAGTGGGATTGGTGCACCACTTGCCCAAGTATGCATTGGCCTCAAGCCCAGCTTCCTAGGGAAGGAGGGGAAAACACAATTGAGCTGACTCCCAGGCAAGGTAGGACAATACAACAGGTAGTGTGCACCTCAGCAGACACCTGTGGCAGGCAACCCCTCCAAGAAAGCTGTGAATATGGTTGCTGCTGGAAAAAAGTGCAGGCAATAACCGCACAGGCCAAGCTCTGTGTTTGAAACCCAAGAGCTGGCCAAGGTCTGTGATCCATGACTCACAGGCATCCACTGCCAGCAACAAAGCCCAACAGATCTGGTGTTGTTTTAATATATTCATATCAATTCTAAGCGTGCCAAGAAAATGCTTTGACATTCATCCATTTTTTACAACCATCCAACCATCCATGTCCCACCCAAAAAGTGCAAGGTATTCCCATATTTTCATTGAAGTATGACAGATGTAGTTCTGCCACCCATGACTATAGATCCCGTGGTGGGGTTGGGGGAAGAGGACATATGATGTAATGCTGGAAATTCTTGAAATTTCCAAAATCTTCAGGATTTGATTCGGAATCATTTAAGGATACATGCCAATTCCTAAAGACTCCAGTCCAGTCCTGGAGGGTTAGCATCCCCAGAAGGTGTAGTTTAGCACATTCCAATATACAGTATGCATTATCCTTGTAAGAAATCTGCAAACCACAAAGCTGTGTAAATGGAGCCACCTTTCCAAAGACGCAATCATGCATTCTCCCTTCACTGCCCAGGGCGTTGATGTTGCACCCATGATAACAGGATGACATAATCACAAGAGAGAACAAGCCCCCCACCCCATGTAGGACATCCAAGAAAAGTGTAGAACACAACAAAATAAAAGCAAAAAACACTCATGTATATTGCTTTCATGTTTTAAACAGTATATTACTTATTATTCAATTTAAAACTATTCTTTTTGTTAACTTCCTCATTTACCACTTATTTATATATCTGTTTATTTACAGTATTTACATACTACTTCTCAACTACAATTTATTAATTACAAGAAGGCTACATGCTGCCTGTTCCCAAGGACCAGGAGGATATTGAAGATTTTTACCAGGACACAGGGTAAAAAAGAAGACATGTCCTGGAAAAGGAAGATATATGGTCACCCTGCAATATAAGGTCTAAAGGCAGTCCCCTCCGCAGATAGGCAGGGACAGGAGTAAGACATCATGGTAAGCACCAAAGCAGGTTGGTGGGGTTGGCTTTTATAAAAAGGCTGCCCTCAACCTAGTGCTCATGCAGGATTGTGGCCAGAAACATGATGTACATGCAATGAAGGGAAATATAAGAGCCAACTAGGGAGATCAGGGGACTGTAGCTGTTATTAATAAAATAACTATTCTCAGGTGCTTTGAAGATACCCCATAAGTGGTTTTTAAAAAGTTTTACATGACTGTCACAAGTTCACACTTCTGTCAAAGGGGGAGGAGGAGAAAAAGAAACAGAGTTTCCTCAGGTCTTTTTTGTATTTTACTGAACTGTATTAAATTGGTATAAATCATTGTCCTATGAACTGCATGGAATCCTGTCAAAAGATTCATAAATGGCTTGTCAGGGGTGCTGCCTTTGGGCCATTCCAAGGTGCTGTCTCAAGGCTGTTCCCTGACTGTTTTCTCCCTCATCCCACCAGTCATGCGCTTCTTTGTTCAACTGATATTTCCAAATCAGACTCTGTAGCAGACATTGTATATAATTACATATGATCCTTGTCTTCATTTAATTTGTATTTTTCTTTTCGCTACTAGGCCTTACATATCACTTTCATTTGTTCCTTGGTGTAAAATGGAGCCTCTCTTTAAACTGGCATTTTCAAAATGTTGACAGATCACCAACCACAAAAGTATTTTCCTCTCTGCAGGCTAATTGTTTCAAATTCTGATGGATTATCTAAGAAAAGAGGGAAAGAAAGAAGTGGAGGGAAGAGGAAAAGAAGGCACTCTGTTCAAACAGATGTTTGCAAACTGTGACAGCAGAGAAATGTGTGTATGTTTGTGTGTGTGTGAAGACCACCCAAAAAAGCTAACACACTTGGCATGCAATAAATATTCCTAATAACTTGACATGATTAAGTTATTCCCCCTCTCTTCACCCCTGTGATTTTTCAGCCATGAAGATTTATGAAAAGATACTCAGAAATACCTTGATGGAAATTTAGAAAGAAAATTAAAAATTCCCAATCCATCATCATCTCCTGTTTTGCCTTTAAGCCATTCTGTCTTGCTGAATAAATGGCAAACTGTCATAGGAAAATGGTCCCTTCACACCACAGAACTATTTAGCCCAGGGGAAGGCAGGGGTTTCCCCACTCCAATCACTCTTATTTCATGAGTTGTTTGTTAACTCTGGCATGCAGCATTTATGGAAGTGGTGACAATCTCAGAAAAGATATTTTTATCAGCAAAAAAAAGTTTGCTTTCGGACTCTTTGTATTTAATCAAGTGTAATTCTCTAGACTTGTGAACTATTCATAGTTTCCTTAATCTGCTTTCAGTGCAAAGTTCTTTGCCTTGCATGAAATATTTTTATGCATTTTTAAGTTATATTCTGTTTGTTTGCATTTGTGTGTAAGAATGTGTGTGAGTGTGTGAGGTAGAGCACAATCCTAACCATGTCTACTCAAAAGTAAGCCCCATTGTGTTCAATGGGACTTACTCCCAGGAAAGGGTCTTTAGGATTGCAACCAGAGAGAGAGAGAGAGAGAGAGAGAGAGAGAGATTGTATTGCTTTGTTTCACTAGCCTTTTTATCAGTGATGATAGTCAACCTGAGCATGCTGTAACAGAGTGAAAAGATAGGGGGAGGGAATTTCATTATCAGTCAGTAAGATAACACTGTATTTGTTGGGTCTACTGAAAATCATTTTGTCCTGGTCTGCACATTACTCTTCCACCACAGCAGCTCTCCAATAATCACTTTTTGATCTTGAATCAGCCGCTTCAGAGTCTGTGAGCACAAAATGGTTGAAAACTGCCAATCGCATTATATTTGGGACCAACTCTTGCTTGCCTGAGTGAGCTTCATAATGGCTGTGAACACAAGCCAGTGATCACAGACAATTCCATTAGATTTCTCTCCACAGTATCTAAGAGGCCAAACTGTGATCAGTGATAGCGGAGCCTCAGGCTCTCATTCGCTGCTCATTCAAACGAGAATGGTCCTTTAAAAAAGGTAGCCTGGTTTTGCTCAGGAAATTACACAAGCCATGTGTGTGTTAATTATTAGAATGTATGCTGTTCAGCCCTGCTACTATTAAATCTATGCATTTGTTGATTTTGATTCATTTCTCAACAGTGCCCTCAAAACAGAAGATTTAACAACAGCAAATCCATTTACCCTGATTTTGCTTTTTGGTCTATTTACATGCTTCAAATCTGAGATTTCTTAACCTTCTCAGTTATTGATGAGAATGTGATATATTAACCAAAATATTATGAAATACTGAATTTGACAAATTTTGCTTATTGCATTTAATGTTACCAATATTATCATTTTAAAAAATCATAGCTTTCATTACCTGCTCATTCGATCCCAACAGATTTGCTTTTCCACAGGAACAAAATTATAAATTAATTTGCACCATCCATTGACTATTCTTGGCTACCCACAGTGGTGTAGTTAGGGGAGCAACAAGCTTTGGGGGCTGCAAACTGAGTGTCACACTAGTGGCTAAAATTGTGAAAAACAGAATATGTATAAATGATAGTCCCATCATGTTATATATCATTGGAAAAGTAATCTAATGCAGAATAATGCAATGAAACAAACTGCATACAAAATTATAATTATAATTATACAGTTACCCATGCTGTGCCATACACAAGTGCCATACAGGCACTTCTAAGTGGTGGTCCTCTTATATTTAGCAGAAAAAGATTAACCATTCCTCTTTGCCCCAGCACAGTTTCCCTAACCAATAAGGGGCAAAATTTTCATTTTTTTACTAAATTTAATTTTGTTGTTGCGGTGGTGTGGGTGGGACAAAATCTTATTTGACACCAGATAACAAATAGTTGCTTTAGCTATACCACTAGCAGAGCAAATGGGTGGTGAACTGCTGAGGAGGAAAAGCAGGTTTTTCCCCAATTTTCTTTAAAAAATACCCCAAGATGACATCACTTTCTGTTGTAACATCACTTCTGGGGCAACATTTTGAGCTATGCACCAGGCTACATGATCATTAGCAACACCACTGGCTACCTACAGCAATACTTATTTATTCATGACCATTCTGAAGCTATATGTGGACATTTTGAAGCTATTCTCTGCATCCACTGTGGCCACAGTGAATATTTTGACATCCACAGCCAGTATGAAGCTATCCACTGCCATTTTTAGTCTATCTGCAACCATTTTTAAGCATCCACAGCAAACATCTTCAACCACTCTGAAGCTAACAATGCTATTGTGAGATTATCCATGGCATTTTTCCAGACCAGGAAAGCTACTGCTCATAGACCTTCCAGACTATATGGGAGCCAGTGAACATGGTCTCTGATCTCCAGAGTTCATATAAGAACTGACATAAAATACCAAGGACAGAGAAGAGTATCTACTGGGCATCTATCATGCATGCATTACTAATATGTATACTTTCCTACTGTCTTGTCTCACTGCATACAGGTATCCCCACTTTCTGATGGTTCATTTTACTCACAGTAGCACAGCAGCAGTCCAAAATATCTTTCTGGATACAGCACATAGCCTGACTGTTCAGCAGAAGTTAGGATTGGCTGTCAGAGAATAGGTCTCAGCAGCTGATTTCAAGGCTTTGGGTGGCTTATTTGGGTTAAGATGGTCCTTCAGGTTGCAATTCCATACACGCTTTTCTGGAAGTAAGCCCCATAGAACACAATGGACCTCCTTCTGCTTAGACATGCAAAGATTGGGCTTTTAGGCCCAACCCATTTGGAGCTTTACAGGTGACCATCAACAATTTATACCAAACTGAGAAGCAAAATGGTAACTAATGCTATTGAAACAAAATTGGTAAAAAGTGGAAAATCATCAATATGCTGATCACCAAGATTCTCCCAACATTCTGGCAGCTGCAGTTTGTACCTGTTGAAACTTCTGAAGTGTCTTTAAAAACATCCACAACACAGGGAACATTTCCATAATCTAACCTAGAGCTAAGTAGGGCATGTGTAACTCAGATCTGGTAAATCCAAAAAGCCTTCCTGCTTGCACTGCTGCTATAGCGGAGTTAAGAGAAATATCTTGTGTAGGCGGCTTCAATGATACAATTTTAATTAAAAAGGGAAAGATCTGTCCTGCAGCACATACACTGCAGACAGCAAACTACTGTTCTAGCAAGTAGAACCTCCCTCATAGGATCCCTGAGTATATCCCTTTGCTTTCTACAATAATATTAAATTCTACCGCTCTTTCCTTTGAGGATAAAGAATAGCAATGAATGACATGCTCCCATTTTTGGTCTTTGTTAGCTTGGCCCAGTCATGGAGAACCACTCAAAAAAAAAATTCCTATTTTTCCAACTATATAGGATTAATCCTGGTTAGTGACACTGTACTTGGGTAACATGGGACATTTATTCTCCCAATAAGGTGGGACCCTTTTTATTTACTAAGAGAGCATAATCCAAACCATGTCTCCTCAAAAGTAAGCCCTATTGTGTTCAATGGGACTTAATCCCAGGAAAGTGTCTTTAGGATTGCAGTCTTAATTTGTTTTGGAGAGAGGCCTACAAAATTTTATTTGATCCCAAATAGCAGATAGATATCTGCCTTAGCTATTCTACTAGCTGGACAGGAGGCAGCAGATCAAGTGGATGGTGAGCTGTCAGAGGGAGGAATTGGGTTTCCCTGAATCTTCTTTTTTAAAAGAATTGAATGTCATTTCTGGAGCAGGGTGTCCAGATATCTGGTATTGCCTGGACAGATCCGGATAATGGCAGGGGGTCTGGCAAGATAGGTAACCCCCTGCCATTCTCTGGAAAAATGACTCCATGGTTGCTGCCATCTTGAAATTGCATGCGCAGCTCTGTGGGTGTGCAATTCCTCCCTTCTCCCACCCCTCCACCATTTTTAAATTGTGCATGCAGCTGAGCTGAGCATGCCTCTCTTCATAGAGGCCCCTACATAGCCTGCAATGGCTGCCTCCCATCCAAGCACCAGCCAGTAGAGGCCTATGCAGGTCCCCCACTTCTGTGGCCCTTCTGGGGGACTCCTGCAGCTGGTACTCGGCTGCAGGAGTCCCCCACCAACCCCCCGCCACTTCTGTGGCCTTTCTGGAGGCCCCCAGAAAGGCATCAAAAGCAGGAGTCCCCTGCTGCTCCCTTCACTGCCTCAGCTATTCCTCCCTCCCTCTCTCTCCCCCCTCTATCTATCTGTAACTATCTATCCCCCCTTCCTCCCTCTCTCTATACTTATCTATCTATATCTATTCCTCCCTTCCTCCCTCCATCCCTATCTACCTTCCTACCTACTTGCCTGCTTCCCTATCTCACCCACCTTAGCCAAACCACCCAACTACTTACCTTTCACCCAGGTCCCCACCTATCCTCTCACCCCCACTTACCTTTCCCCTCTTGCATGGTTTCTGTAGCTGCAAACTGCCTTGGTAGAGTCTTGCATGTCTGGATTAGAATCAGGTATGTTAAAGTCACTTCCATGGGTTCTGGTGCTTCAAACTGCCTTGGTAGCATCTTGTGTATCTGGATTGGAATCATGTATGTTAAAGGCACTTGCATGGGTTCTGGTGTTGCAAACTGCCTTGGTAGCATCTTGCGTGTCTGGATTGGAATCATGTATGTTAAAAGTCACTTCCTTGGGTTCTGGTCTTGCAATGAGGTTTTCAATTTAAAAAGAAGTACTATAGTGTTGAAATTAAGTACAGGAAAGCAATACAAGTGTTTTAGCTTATTTTAACATGTCCTACATTTGTCCTATGTTTTTGAGGTGTCCTACAATTTTTTAGTGGGTAGGAATTTTGGCTTGAGGGGGCAGGAAAACTGACCTTGGGGTTTAGGAATTTTGCATTTGGCATCTGGTCACCCTGTTCTGGAGAAACATTTTGAGCAGCTACACAATCATTACATACGACACTGATTCATCCCAGTACTTGTCATCTGACCTGCTTGTTAGCTTTTTTTTGTTTCATCCACTTTCGTTTCATCGTCTTAGGTAAAAGGAAATTGCCCATATCTTTCCCAGTAGGGAGTGCTGCTCCTGCAAATGGAGAAGAATCTTTTTTTAAGATATATTTTCCCCAGCCCACCTAGATTCTCCTAAGAACTTTGAGAGGTTAGGCAAGGGATTCCAAATTGCTTGGCTCAAAATTGCCTATATCCCTGCTCCTTTAGGCACGAAGCAGACAAATTTTGCTCCACAATATGTCTATATTGCAGAGAGGATCCACAAAACAGGAAAGACAATTTTGAGTAACTTTCAAAACAGCCAAGAGTTACAGAGAACATTAAGGAACTACTTACAACAGGATCCCCCGATTTCTCTTAAATTGTAACCAGAAGATAGATCCAAACAGATTCAATTAGTGATCCAACAGATTCAAACTGCAAACCTCTAGCAATCACACGAACTGCCACATTCTGCATCAACTGCAAATCAACTGCAATTTCCATACCATCTTCAAGGGCAGCTGCACATAGAGCATATTACAGTAATCTAGACAGTGAAACCACTGAGGCCAGATGATCCATCTGATGTAGCTATGGCCAGTGCACCAGCTAAAGCTGGGAAAGGCACTTCTGGACATCGATTTCTGGGCATCCATAGCAGCTGTGAATCCTGGATAATCTCAAACTGTGAATTTGTGCAATGGCAACCCCATTCAGACCAGATGATAATCCAGCAGTGGCATCATGGATTTTTGTACCAGAAGGATCTCTGTATTGCAGTGGTCAGGGAACAGGGTAAATTACCCTAAATGGGGTAAAAATGAAATTCCTGGGGGTAATGGATGGTTGTGCTGCTGAGACACAGCCGGGCGTGCATATAAATCTATATGCCTGTCTGGCTGTGTCTCAGCAGTGCGACCGTCCATTACCCCCAGGAATTTCATTTCATGAGCAGCCTTTCCCAGCCTCCCTGCCTAAAGGTTCCCACGGAGAGGCTTCTCCATGGACGGAGTGTCCTCTCCTGACCTCACCAGCACTTTCCCTTTCCTAATTGGAGGCATGTGCCAGCGAGGTCAGGAGACGATATTCTGCCCATGGAGAAGCCTCTCTGTGGGAAACTTTAGGCAGGGAGGCAGGGAAAGACTGTGCACATGCGCAGTCGGTCTTTTCAAGATGGATTTTTAAGTAGGATTTTTGAATGTAGGATGTCCTTCATTTTTTCCTACATTTTTAAAAAGAATTCCAGATTTTCAACAGATTTCCATGTTTGGGTGACCATGTCCTACATTTTGAGTTTAGGATCTGGTCACCCTGAGTGTGTCAGGCCTTTATGTATAACATGCTTCCCTGCATGATGCCCCAGCCACGCCTCCATGTCCACCCACTATTCAAAGAAATTTTGAATAGATTCAATAAAATTTTGAATTCAAATAAGTAATAATATATGATTTCCTTCCTTTCAAATCAAGGGGGTAATGTCGGCGTATCTAAATATATTTTGGGGTAAAAGGTAAAAAAGTTCCCCGACCGCTGCTGTATTGTCTTGTTAGCCTCAGTCAGGCACAGGGTTTGGGGCACCTTAAATTCATTCAGAGTCTAGACCACAAACAAATATTCGGGGCCAGGTAATTTCTTTTTCCAAGCAAATAATTTCTTTTTCCAAGCATATTCCAAGCAAATTTACTCTCAGCACTCTCAGAATTTTTTTCCCATAGCCCTACTGATCATCCTGTGATATAATGGGTAAAGCTAG
The DNA here is from genome assembly GCA_030015325.1 of Cryptoblepharus egeriae. Classification (NCBI taxonomy): domain Eukaryota; kingdom Metazoa; phylum Chordata; class Lepidosauria; order Squamata; family Scincidae; genus Cryptoblepharus; species Cryptoblepharus egeriae. The sequence goes on from JAREYC010000008.1 coordinate 43,095,540, forward strand.
ACCCTCTGAAAGGTAGGGTACACTAATGTCCATGCTGGCAAATCCCCAAAGTTTTAAGAAAAGGAAAGTTCAAGGTGAATTCCACTGTTCCTCCAAAGGAGATTTCTCTAGGAATATTACAGGGAAGTCAAATGAGTTTCTATACATAAAACAATTGGACTTCCTTCCACTTTGATTAATCACATCTTGTATTCTATACCATTAGGCTTACAGAAAGAGATTTTGCTATGCAACAAGAAGGCTTCCAGTGAACTCCTCACCTTCATAAGGTGACACATGGCACTGGAGGAAACCTGCTACCACACCAATTGCTTTTGAGGCTATCACCTTTGCAAGGGGGAAGAGGGGCTGTCTCTAAAGGTTTACATAACTCAAGTGAAGAGGAAGTGGAAAACCTCTGAAGATGAAAGAAGTCACCTTTCTCTGTCTTTTTCTTAGAAGCCGCTCCACCATTTCTGGCCCACACAAAAGAAAGTTTAGAAGCCCACTTCCTCCAGTGCTAGACACTGTTTCATCTAGTAAATACAGATTTTTATTTTCCAGTCAGAGGTACATTCCTGGTTGCCTCCGAAAAGCAGGTGCCCCAGTCCAAAGTTGAGAATTGTTTTGCATGTATGACATGTCTTGACCTTTTTCTGATTTGCATTTGTAGCTGACAAAGGAGAATGAAGTCTGATATGTGCAGCTGAGTATAAGAAAGAACCTTGGATGGGGTCTCCAGGCACATGTCGTTACCTTTGGGAGGAAGCATTCTGTAGCTTAGTAATAATTTTCTTAATGTTCCATGTATGTGCAATCTAATTATGTCACAAAAATTCAACAATCTTCCAGATTATTCTTTCAAAAGTGGACAATGTAGAAGCTGGACTTCTTACAATCCAGGAAAGTGCAGAACTAGATCAGTATTGATCAGAAGTATATCAGTACTGGTGGCTTGCAAGCCTGGATCATATTACATGGCTCCAGACATGCCAATCTGGATCATTCATAGATGTCTTTTTATGTTTAATTTCCCAATATGTTGCTCTTTGGGCAACTCAGAAGGAGAGAAGAATGGAGGAAGATATTAGCCAGGGGACTGGAAGTTGCTATCATTGTTGTTTATCCTGTCAGGAACCCACTTAAACGTACCAACACTGGACAAGGTGTTAGGGTGGCTCCAAAGGCAACTTGGAGCCAAGACACTCCTTCCATCCATCAACTCATGGGACAGAATACCTGTGAAGTGGTGAAATCCAGTGGAGAATTGTACAAAGAGATCCTACATTCGAACACTTCTGACTTTCGTCATCTCTCCCCCCCCCCCCCACATAATGATTCAACACCTGCTTTTGAATTAGCCAAGGAAGCTTGGCTTTGAACATTAAACAGCAGAGAATGCATTCTTGTGTTGGGCTGGACAAAGTTGGAACAAAAGAATGTCAGGACATTTTAAATGTTTGGGAAGCACAACTCTAAATCCAGCAACATAGTGGTGCAATATTTTAACTGGTTTTATAGGGTTACTATTTGCATCTCCTGGTCCATTCAGACATGAATGCATATGACCCCACAATTGATTCTCTGTGGTAAAAGTTAAGTTCAGATAGAATATGACTGGCCATTATAGCCAAGCAAACACCAGCAGGGATTTGGAGCAACCCCCTCTCAGTCTGACATCTCTACCCCTATACATTATAATGTACTATAGAGAGTACTTTATGAGAAAGGCTGGACTGGGAGAATCACAAGCTGGAATTAAGATCACTGGGAGAAATATCTATAACCCAAGATATGCAGATGATACCACTCTGTTGCACTTAGGCAATGAAAACCAAAAACACAGGTATAAAATGGGGGATACTTGGCTTGGCAGCACAACATGTGAGCAGGATCTTGGAGTCGCTGTGTATCACAAGCTGAACATGAGTCAGCAGTGTGATGTGTCTGCAAAGAAGACAAATGCCATTTTAGGCTGCATTAAGAGGCTGCATTAAGACAAATGCCATTTTAGGCTGCATTAAGAGTGACTTGTAGCTTCCAAGTCACAAGAAGTTCTAGTTCCTCTTTATTCTGCATTGGTTAGACCTCACCTTGAATACTGTGTTCAGTTCTGGGCACCTCATTTTAAGAAAGATGCAGCCAAACTGGAGCAAATCCAGAGGAGAGTGACAAGAATGATCAGTTGGATGGAAGGGAAGCCCTATGAGGAAAGGTTGGGGGAATTTGGGATGTTCAGCCTGGAGAAGAGGAGGCTGAGGGGTGACATGATTGCCCTCTTCAGATACCTGAAGGGCTGTCATAGGGAGGAAGGAGTTCATTTGTTCTTTGCTGCTTCTGAAAGCAGAATTAGAACCAATGGGTATAAACTGCGAAGAAAGGAGATTCCAGTTGGATATCCGGAAAAAATTCCTGACAGTGAGGGCAGTTTGGCATTGGAACAGATTGCCAAGAGAGGTGGTGGACTTTCCCTCACTGGGGATCTTCAAGCAGAGGCTCGATGAGCACCTGTCGGAGATGCTGCAGGAGGATTTCCTGCTGCAGGCAGGGGGTTGGATTAGATGACCTGCTAGATCCCTTCCAACTCTATGATTCTATGATTCTAAATCAACCCTGACTGTTCACTAGAAGGACAAATACTGAAGCTGAAGCTCAAATATTTTGGCCACATCATGAGAAGGGAGGACTCCTTAGAAAAGAGCCTGATGCTGGGGAAATCGGAAGGAAAAAGGAGAAGGGGACTGCAGAGTATAAGGTGGTTAGATACACGGAGGCAATGAACATGAATTTGGATGGACTTCAGAAGCTGGTGGAGGATAGGAGGGTCTGGCAAGCTGCAGTTTATGATGTCACAAAGAGTTGGACATGACTGTCCACCTAAACAACAACAAGAGTGGTCTTCCTGCTGCTGCTGCTACTACTGCAACCATACTGATGTCAACTCTCAGTGAGGCATCCAGCAGCGTGTCCTCCAGTCCACATCAGGCATCTAATTACCTGTTAGCATTTCCTACAGAAGATTTCCTACACTTAAATCAATTTGTCTCTGAGGCATGGCAGAGCTTTTTGTCACTTATTAGGAATATTTTCTATCTCTTTTGCTGTACACATTCTCCCCTTCGTCATTCTGGAATGTGAGCACTGTCGCCTTTGGCAATTTTGCATTTGAAATTCTAGGGGCATCCCTGTGAATATTAATAAAGAGCAAATGAGAATGACCACAGCTGGAGCCAAGCATCTTTCTCTTAAAAACACAGTTGCCAAGTGGATTCTGTAGCAGGTATTTGTGCTAGGATTAATGATCATTAGCAGTCAGCTGTATAATTAGCTGGTGGTAACAGATCTATACCATTCTGGTGACATTTCTGATAAGCTAACATCTTTTCCAGAAAACCCTGTAAGGGCTTCAGCTATGGCCATGCTCAGTCGAGGATGGGGAGTCTTGGCAAAACCTCAGTACCAGGTGAGAAAAACTGACGAGGGGGCAAGTTCTCACATGTATGGCGAGGGTCATGCAGAACAGTGTGGCTTTGCAGTTATATACATGTTCTTGCTTCCAAAGCCAAATAGCTTTTCAACAAGCAAATGTAATCATTCTCTAAGGCACACAGCCTTAACACCTTATTCAAATAACCCCTGTCTAGAAAGCTTGGTCTCTAAATGCTGAAATTGTAACAAGCCTGAACATTTATGCAGTTGGGAGCATGCAAAATTCTGCATTGGTACACTTTTTATTACAATTACAAGGCAGGCAGTTGAACACTGGTACACATACTTAGATCTCCACAGAAAATTTCCTGCACTGATCAATCCTGCAAACAGCTAGTTTTTGGACATGTGCAACTGATTACAACTGAAGAGTTCACAGAGGCATTGAAACAGAAGAAGCCAAGCAAGGCTGTGGGTCCTGATGACATTGCCACTGAACAACAAGAACACAGGATTAAAAGATAAATACACCCATAAAAGTGAAGTTTTGGTGGCTGTGGCATTCTAAGGAATTTGGGGAGCCATGGGCCCCAGGTTTCAAACTGGGGGTAGTGTGACACACTGGGTTGACCAAAATCACAAAAATTGCTAAAATTGCTAGAATCCTTTGCAGTACCCCCATCAAGTCATATACAATTGGATGCATATTTTCCAGCTGAATCCAAGGCAAAAAACAGCTTTGAAATATCTCCTTCCTATCAAAAGTATGGCCAAAAGACTAAAAAAATGCATGGAACTTTATGGAAAGTGAAACTGAGCCATATCACACCTTAAGTTGTGGATAGGCAAATGTGCCTTAGTCCACTGGAAAGGGCAGACTGAGAGGAATTCAGCAATCCCAGAATGATCCTGGTCCAATGAACACAGCCCCCCACAAATCAACCCAGAAGGAAGTCTCTGATAATTGCATTGAGCTCTATGGAAAGTGGAACTGAGCTACACAGCCATGTTTACTTGTGAGTAAGTAAATATGCTTTGGCTCATGTTCAGGACAGGCACAGAGGAATGCAAAGACACCAGAAGGGTCCCAATCCACTGAAGGTGGAGCTCAACAAGTGCTCCAGAAGGCAACCTCACCCCTAAAATAAAACAGTGGTTTAATTGATAAAGCAATAAGATTTAATTTCATATTTTTAAATACTAAAATATTAATTAATACAGATAATAATTAAATAATTTTTATATATGGTGGTGACAAAAATGAGTGTCAAATGACCTAAGTACGCCACTGCCTGGAGGAATAGAATGGAAAAGATTGGTAATGTAAAAGACTAGTACTGTAAGGATATGGCACAACAGATTGGATATGGCCTGTCCAATCCCATTCCCATCTCCAGATTTAATCCTTCCCTTTCAAGCCCTTCCCATACCTTCCCCAGTTCAGTATGTCTCCTCCCTACAGACTTTACCACTACTTAGAGCGCATCCATTGCTTCTGTTGCCACCTGGAGCTCTTCTAGCATCCAACTGGCTCTGGGCCCAAGGGTCCCTGCAGGGAGAGTACCATAAATTGGTTTATGGCACTTTTACTACGCCCAGTGCCAGTGTTGAGCTACAATAGGATAGGGCCTTAAGAGAGGATACCAGTAGTCACCAACCTGTGTCACCTCACATGGGGAAAAGGCAAATAGAAAGACCTCACAAATAGATCTTATTAATCAGCAGTCAAATGTGTGGGGATTTTCTGTATTCTGTCACCTTCCGGTTCATCACTTCCTATATGCATCTATATGCATACAAAGATCAATATGTCAGACAAGATCCATGACTCCAGGGGCAGGGAGGGGGAATTGCTGTAGTCTACTGGGATTCCATCTCCCTTACCAGGAATGCTGTCCAGCAATCCACCAGGTTTGAGTGTCCATATGCCACATTGGATGGGCAGGACAGGATAGGGATTCTGTTGGTGTACCATCTGCCCTGCTGCCCAACAGTCTCCCTTCCTGAGCTGACTGGGGTGATCTCAGACATTTCACTGAAGACACCCTACCTGCTGGTGTTGGGGGACTTTAATGTTCATGCCAAGGCCCCATAAGCAGGTGCAACCCCAACCCATAAGGCTGGACACATGTTAGACCTGGTGTTTCTTCTATCAAAGAGAGGGTGATCTGGAAGTGCAGGAGATTAACATCTCTCCGTTGTCATGGACAGATCACTTCCTGGTAAGATTTAGACTTATTGCAGCTTCCTACCTTCACAGAGGCAGAGGACCTCATTGCATGGTCTGCTCCTAGAAACTAATGAATCCAAATTGTCTTCTGAGGGCTTTGGGGGGATTTTCCTGCTGCTAAGGCTGGTGATTCACCCGAGGCTCTGGTTGACCTCTGGAACATGGAGATCACCAGGGCCTTAGATGAAATAACCCCTGAGCGACGTCTCCCTGCTAGCAGAGTCAAAATGGCTCCTTGGTTTACCAAGGCACTACGAATTATGAAGTGGCAGAGTAGATGCTTTGAGTGATGGTGGAGAAAGACTGATGACGAACCCAGGTTAGGTCCCACTATATTCTGGGGCCTAACCTAACCCAGGTTAGGCCCCAGAATAGGGCCTATTCTGTGGCAACTATGACAACAAAGTGCTCCTTTTTCTCGGCCAACATTATATCTGCACAGAGCCTGCCAGCAGAGCTTTTCCAAGTTGTGCAGGGTTTACTCCATCAGACCCCACTAACTGTTGGGAAACAAGGCAACACAGAGCATTTACATATCAGAAGGGGCAGTGAACCACCCCCTGTCCTGACTGACCTCTCTGTCACCTCTCAGTGACCATTGCAGGAAGTGTGGCTTGGATCTTTTCTCTCTCTCTCTCTCTCTCAAGACGTGAGCACATGGCTCTTCACTATGCCCCAAACCCACATGCAAGCAGGGGCAGCTTTAGAGTCCCTGGACCAATCAAGTCATAGGAACTCTGATGATAATCAGATGCTGTAAATATGAGCCTTCATGATCTGTAAGTAAACCTGTTCTAAAGTTTGATTCTGGTATCAGTTTTGATTTTTGCATGCGCCTAACAGCCACAGTGGAGGGAAAGGCTTCTGGACCACAGAAGGGGATGTTCTGTGGTCATCTCTCTGCTGAAATAATTCAGATTCCAATACTAAGTGACTGTGAGGAGCACAAGGAGGCCCGCAGCAATATGTTTGTCAACCACTTTGCAGATAAAATCACTCAGATCCATCACAACTTGGATTTGACATTAATAATGTCTAATGATGTCCCCAAAGCACCTGTCAGTTTCAACTTAAGGGATTCTTTTCTGCTTGTAGAACCTGAGGATGTGGTCAGGCTTCTTGGGAGTATGAGACCTTCTGAATGCCCGCTGGGCCCTTGCCCAGCATAGCTCATTAGATCTGCCCAGGAGGGACTGGCCGTGTGGACAGAAAGGGCAATAAATTCATATTTGAAGGAGGGGGTGCTGCTTTCTGTGTTAAAGCAAGCTGTGGTTCACTCCCTCCTGAAAAAGTCCTCTCTCAACCCCTCTATATTCAACAATTATCTGCCAATCTCAAACCTCCATTTTCTGGGCAAGGTGATCGAGCATGTGGTGGCATCTCAGTTCCAGAGGATCCTGGAAAGAAGCAGATTATCTAGATCCCTTTTCAATCTGGCTTCAGGCCTGACTTTGAGACAGAGATTGCCTTGATGGATGACCTACACCAAGGACTGGATGGAGGAAGTGCATCCTTGCTAGTCCTCTTGGACTAACTTTTGACATCATTGACCATTGACCCTAAATGGCCTGGGACCAGCATATTTGAGAGACTGCCTGCTTCCATATAATCCTATCCACTCTCTGAGGTCATCAGAGGAGGCCCTGTTGGTTGTGCTGCCACTGAAAGAAGTAAGAGGGATGGTGGCCAGAAACAGGGCCTTCTCTGTGGTGGCACCCACTCTGTGGAACTCCCACCACACTGAATTAAGGAAAACCCACTCAGTATTATCCTTCCAGTGAGACCTTAAAACTCTTTTATATAAACAGGCATTGGATGGCTTTTAGAGGGTGATATTATTGTATTGTTGCCTGCCTGTTTTTAACCTGTGTTTTATTGATTTGATCTGCACCACCAATTTCAGTGGTGCAGATCAAAGGAGCTGGAACTAGTACAAGCTGCCCAGAAATGGGGGTTGGATCCAGCACAAGTACTGGGTTCTAGGCCTGCCTCCTTCTCCCCGGCTACTTACCCACAGTCTTGCCTGCCACCTGCCTTTCCATCACTCCAAACTCCTTTCTCTAACATCTTCTCTTAGGTTGAAGCAAATGTGCCTTACAGCTTGTTTGTGACACTCCTAGACTGGACTGCGCTCTGGGTTTGTAACATCCTCCTGGTGTATCCTGCCATGGTTCACTACCATTCATCTTCCAGCAGAGTGGAAGACTTTGGGGAGAATTGAGGCTGATTGGTTTAATGCTGACTGTGCTGCCATGTTCTGTTTTTTAAAAAGCAAAATTATTTTAGTATTATTAAGGCTGAGACTAAAGTTCTTAGTTAAAAATAAAAATATGACAGCAAAGCATTGCCAGAATTAAGTATGGAAATTATTTTTTGAGGCTTCTGCTTTTCACCTCTATAGGGTTGTTATAATTCCTTTCCAAAAAAACTGGGACAGTATAAAACCACTGCAAACCAGGACAAAATTGGGTCAGAGCCTTGGGGGTGGGGCACAATCCTGTGCAAGTCTACTCAGAAGTAAGCCGCCATTGTAGTGAATGGGGCTTACTACCAGGAACAGTGTGCCCTCTATGGGCACATCATTCCCTGGCTCCTCTTACCTGGGGTGCCAGCTGGGATGACTCCTCTTGTGCTCACTCACATCACTCACACCCACACCCACACATGATTCTCACACCTCACCACACCCAAACCCACATCCCCTCTCCTCTCTCTGAATGGGTTCAACCCCGGGATTTTGACCTAGCTGTATATGATGGGACTCTCAAAACTGGAAATGTCCTGGTTTTAGCAACCCTGCCACTGATGGACAGTACCTTTTTGTGGTGGTGGAATTGTATGCTCCAGTGAAACAAAGGGCTATGCTGGCAGTAGCATAGCTACTGGCAGGGACTCCCTTGCCAGACAGGCCTTTGTTGAGGAGCAAGACTAACCTATCCAAAATCCCACTATACCATTACCATTACCATAACCTTTATTGGCATATAAAGAGCAAACAACAAAACGGACAATGCTAGTAAGAAAACAGATCTTACAATATAGCATGACACTTAACTAGTCTACAGTTTGAATAGGGAAAAGGGTAAATAATTTTCCTTATATAACAAATCAGGGGCTTCACAGTCATACAAACATTTAATTAATAAGCAACACTATAAACAGGTAAGGGAAAAAGAAAAGAAGCTCTTCTACATGGCCACAGTAGATATCATAATTGTGGACAGATAATTTGCCACCGCCTTAGTAAGGGGGGGCACATCAATTGCTTAAAAAGATAGGTAGGAGGTCAGGAAAAAGGTCAGTGAAGGGGAGAATCCAGTGGTTCAGTAGAAGTTTACGGAGGGAGCAGTGTGCTGGGCATTTAAAAAGGATATGGTCAAGAGTGTCAGGTTGAATGTGGCAAAATAAACAAAGCCTTTTGTCCTTGGGTGTATCAGAAAAGCGGCCATAGTGTGTTGCTGATGGGAAAATGTTGAATCGAGCTAACATAAAAGCCCTCCTTTGCGAAGGAATAATCAGTGAATTGAGATTATTTAGAGGAAATTTTAGGGAAGGCTCCAGGCTGAAAATTTTTGAGGAGCAGGTGGGATTAAGATGGTTCCTAAGTTGCTTGAACTCTATCTGATACAGCTTATCCTTGATAAGAGAATGAGCTTGATGTAGGTTGGAGTGGAAAAGAGATTCAAGTGGGGCATGCATGTCTGAGAGTTTAGTATGGATAAGAGATGTCCATTTGGAGGAGTATGGGTCATTAAGAATAGAGGATATACTGAGTCTGGGTGTTTAGTTAGTAGGAGTCGTAGCAAGTATTTAAATGTAAGGGACCAAGCTGTTGTTGAAGGAAGATGGGTCCCTAATTCCAGTATAATGGATGCGAGGCGGATGGAGTTGGGAAGGCCCATTATCTTCCTGAGGAATTAGGGTTCTAGTCGTTCGAGATCAGAGAGGGAGACTGAAATCCAAATAGGTATACCATACAAAAGTTGAGAGATTATTTGAGACTGAAAGATATGAAGGGCAGCTGGGACAAATTGATTGCCAGTGGAAAAATGAAATTTAATGATAGCTTTTAATTTCATTGTCGCAGAGGCAATGGCTCGTTTCCTGTGATGGGACCAAGATAATTTGTGGTGGAAGAGAATTCCCAGATATTTATATGTTTTTACTTGCTGATAAGAGTGAGGGCCGATAACCTAAGAAGAGGGAGACCAGCGTTTAGAGAAAACCATGATTTTTGTTTTTTCTGAGTTAATAGACAATTGGTTAATAGAACAATATTTTTGTAAGCTGAGGAGAGAAGAATGTAAGCCAGATTTGGTGAGAGAAAGTAGGGCCATATCGTCAGCATATAAAAGAACCGGAAGAGGTGTCCCATTAAGCGCTGGGGGAGATTGATCAGAGTTTGAAATATTAGAAGGAAGATCAGCAAGAAATATATTAAAAAGGAAGGGAGCGATTATGCAACCTTGACGTACACCTTTTTGAACAGGGATCCTATCTGTTAGGGTATTTGAATTTGGGGACCGAACATAGCAGAAATTAAAGGTATGAAGACGATGAAGAAGAAACAGTAAATGGGGGTCAATTCTCCATGTGGCAAGTTTTTCCCATAAAAGGTCACGCTTGATGGAATCAAAGGCGCCTTTTAGGTCGATAAAGGCAACAAAAAGCCTAGCATGGTGATGGATGGATTATTTTTCGGCTAAAAAAGAAAGTAGTAGTGTGTGGTCAAGAGTAGATGCTCCAGCCCGAAAACCAATTTGTTTGATTCCGGGAAGATTTTGGGATTGGGCCCAAGGAAGAAGTTTGGTGAGTAGAAATTTGGAATATAATTTGCTGATGTTGGCAAGAAGACTTATCAGTCTATAATTACCAGGCTGCGAAGTGTCGCCTTTTTTATATACCGGAATTATGATGGAGGATAACCACAATTCAGGAATTTGTCCAGTATCGTTGATTAAAGTAAAGAGTTTGACAAGGTGTTCAGCCCACCAATGAGGGTGAGAAGTCAGTATCTCAGAGGGAACATATCAGGGCCTGGGGCTTTGTCTGATTTCAGTGTAGCAATAAGGTCCAAAACTTCATCAGGGTGACTGGGGGCCAAACTGGAAGAGTGGTGGGGTTTAGAGTATAAGGTGAGGGGTTGGTTAAGGATGAAAATGCGCGTGTGAAGTGATTGATCCAAGTTTCAGGCGGGATGGAATCAGAAGGAATAAGGAGGCACTTGGGTGGAATGAGCTACTAATGACCAGAAGGCCTTTTGATTTTGTGAGGAAATCGCCTGATACAGAAGACTCCATTTATTTAGCACAAATTGATTTTTTTGTGTTAATCAGAATAGAGCAAGCTTTACGAAGGGAAAATAATACTACAGAGCAGGAGGGGATAGGTGTTGTCGAATAGAGGAAAAGAAGGATCTGATCAATCTTTTTGCTTCCCAGCAGTCAGTATCAAACCAAGATCGTGGATAGATCGTGGGATGAGGAGGATTATGGGATTTAAGGAAAAAACGGAGGATTCAATGAGAGAATTATAACACGAAATAGCGTTGGAGGGTGTATTGGAGGCTAACAACTCTGTTTTTTTTGAGATGGAATATGGTAGAAAGGACCAGTTCAGGGCAGCTTGCTCGGTTACGGAAGACCATTTGAGTCGGGAAAAGGATTTATTAGGGTACGTTAAACTTGGGTATAAAGATAGGGGCAGGGAAAGGGAAAGCAAAATAGGAAGGTGGTCACTATCTGTATGATTACCCACCAGAAAATCAGAAAGGGAAGGGATGAGTGATGGAGATATAAGGATATAGTCAAGGACGCTTGAACCCCTGGTAGAAATATATGTAAATTCACCAGGGATATCTTGTTTTGCGTGACCGTTAAGAATAGATAAGTTGTAATGTAGGCATATGTCCACTAAGAAAGAAGTATTGGCATTGAAAGATGAGTCTTTAGAGATTCTAGGAGCGAGGAACCAGGATGGGACTTTCTCATCATGGTTACACTTCAGAAAATGGGCTAGCACATGGCTATTTGGGCCTAATCTAGAATTAAGATCGCTGGCAATTAAAAGCTGGGCAAAGGGGTGGGAAGAAGTGTGTTGCAAGAGGAGATCACCTAAATCATCCCATACAGGAGATGATACGGCAGCTAGCGGTGGATGTAAACATGGAAAAGTAGGATCTTTATTTCTTTGTATTGAAGAAAAAATGATTGGATATATGAGGAGTGTGAGTCAAGAGAGGATATCTTAAATGGAAGAGAAGAATTAAAGAGACAGGAAAGGCCCGCACAAGGGCAGCCCATTAAGTTGGTCTTAAAAGCAGGAAGGTGATAGGTGTTGAATCCTAAAATGGAAGGGGGAGTTACCGACCATGTTTCCTGAAGAAGAAGAGTATTATGAGAAGACAGGAATTTAATGAAATCTTGTTCAGACACCTTCTGTCTCCATCCCGCGATGTTCCATGAGAGCAGCTTTAAAGGCAGTAGAGGGACAGAAGCAGAGGATAGAGAGCTAGATAGTCAAGCAGAAGAAGATGGAGGAGTTGTCCGATTTGCAGTGAAAGATGTAAGAGGGGCAGGAGAATCAAAAGTTTCCTTTAGAGGAAGTTCCCTAGTGGGAAGATTAACTATTGTTCAATCTAAGGAACATGAGGGGGGAATAGCCGAGGGGAGTATGGGAGGGGGAAGAGGAGATTTACCAGGGCATTTCTTAGAGAATGTAAAATCATAATTGGTGGGTGGAGGAAATTGGGTCAAAGCATCAACTATAACAAAAGGTTCAGAAAAGGAACTTTTTGTAATAATGCAAACAGGTGATAAGGGTTTATTACTGGGGGTGGTTATAGGAGGATCAGCAGAGGTGGCAGAAGAGTCTGCAATTGATGTCTGGGGGGAGAAGGAGTACTTGGGGTAATACAGGGAAGGTTGGGGTTTGGGAGGGAGGGGAACTATTGGGGCAAGGAGGAACATGAATAGGATGGGCAAGCTGTAAATGATTAAAAGTCAAGGGAGATTGAGATGGGGAGGGGGAGGGGGGAGGGTGGTTTGTGGGTCCATCAAGGATAGGGGGGTCAGCAAGAGGAAGCGGGGGAAGAAAGTTCATTTCCTTTGATGGCTTTGTTGAAGGTTTCTTGAACTTATGGGCATTCTGGAGTTTGTTCCTCAGGAGGCTTGTGATGGTCAAATTCCTGTAGAAATGATGAGGAATAATGCCCCATTCATATAGTGAACTAGTAGCTGCAAGAAGAATTCTGGGTATGCAGGTAGAATTGAATTCTAACAAGTAGCGGACCAAGCATTGAGAAGATGAAATGTTTGTAGATTTAATCAGGTCTAGGGACAAAATTGGAACTCTGAGAAGATCGGACAGATGTTTTTTTGCTAGATGAATATATGACCAGTTTGAGATTCTTCTATGATAACTAGAAGTCTGTATAGAGATGACAACGGCATTGGGGTCCAATTTAAGTTGGTTAGCAGGGCGTAGAGGATCAGGCTTGATGGAAGAAGCAGGAGTCTCACATGGGAGGACTTCTTGATGCGTGATCTTAGGAGGCATGGAAACAGTTTTAGGAGGGAACGATAATAAATTCAAAAAGGATTGTTGAACACCATGTAGAAGTTTAGTAATATGAGTCAGCTGGGAGAAAATCTGGGTAATTGCCCGAGCAGTCTGCAGAGTTTGTTGTCTCAGGGTTGTATCAGCATCATTATGTACTGCAGCTTGGATGCCGGCCGAAGGAGAGGGCTTCTTCAAAGGATTAGGGGATGTTAAAGGGCTGGCTGGAGCTGTGGTCGGCTTCTCCAAAGAAATGGAGGTTTCAGCAGAGACTTGTGGGAAGAGATCTTCCAGTCTTCTTTGCTTAGAAGGAGTGGAATCAGAACTCTGGCCAAGAAGGGAGAAAAGTCGTTTCCTTCCCATGGAGATAAGGGCATGAGGATAAAGGCAATTCTCCTTGGGATAAATGACTCCCGTATTTCCCCTGGAAAAGGTCAGCTAATCAGCTGAGTAATGGCATCAGGGGAAACATCAATGGAATGAAAACAATTCCAGCGAGACACAGCAACAGTTGGATGGCACAGAGTCCTTAAAATAGGAGGTAGGATCCCACAGAGCAATTATCAAGTTAAAAAAAAGTTTGAAATGATGCCAGGAGAAGATAAGAAACAAAAACAAATTGCGATTACCAGAGCTCCAATTCCAGTGTTGTGGCTTGGATTCTCCTCCAACCGGAAGTGGGTTGTCTGGAGAAGGAAAACTCCCACCTCAAACCTCCACTACCTTGTGGCTATACCCGTGGTGGGCTGCAGCAGATTCGCACCTACTCTATAGAACCGGTTGTTCCAATTTCCTGGCGATGGCGATCCGGTAGCTGCAGGGAGGGGCAATCACCAGGGAACTGGATCCTTCAGCTGCTGGAGAGGCAGTTAAAGGGTGCAGCTGAGAGCACTTTCAAATTTGCAGCTCCAAGCAATGGGCAGGAGGAGCCCAGCAAAGCGCCCCACAAGCCCTGAAGATTCCTTTCTTTTCTATGCTTGGAGCAGCAAATTTAAAAGTGCTCCCAGCTCCACCCTTTAACTGCCGACTCCCAGGAAAGTGTGGCTGGGGCTGCAGCCTGAGAGCCCAATCCTATGATGACTACGCAAAAGTAAGTCCCGTGATAGTCAATGGGGCTTACTCCCAGGCAAGTGTGGCAGGGACTGCAGCCTGAGAGCCCAATCCTATGATGACTACTCATCCTACTCATCCTACTACTCATCCTACTGAAAAGTAAGTCCCATGATAGTCAATGGGGCTTACTCCCAGGCAAGTGTGGCAGGAACTGCAGCCTGAGAGCCCAATCCTATGATGACTACTCAAAAGTAAGTCCTATGATAGTATATGGGGCTTACTCCCAGGAAAGTGTGGCTGGGACTGCAGCCTGAGAGCCAAAGCCAATCCTATGCATGACTACTCTGAAGTAAAGTAGGATAGATCCTCTTCTCTTAGCCTGGTGATTACAATCCTAACCATGTCAACTCAAAAGTAAGTCCCATGACAGTCAATGGAACTTACTCCCAGGCAAGTGTGGCTGGAACTGCAGCCTGAGAACCCTATCCTATGCCTGCCTACTCTGAAGTAAGTCCCATGACAGTCAATGGGACTTACTCCCAGAAATGTTTGGCTAGAACTGAAGCCTGAGAACCCTATCCTATGCCTGCCTACTCTGAAGTAAGTCCCATGACAGTTAATGGGACATACTAGCAAGTGTGGTTAGGGTTGCTGGGGGGCACTAACAAAAACTTAGATTTTTTTTTAAAAAAATTTTTTTTTAATTTTTAGTTAAAAAAAATTTCCCCTTTAAATTATCCCCAGCCCCGCCCCTGATCCTGGCCATGCCCCCTGACCCCGGACCCGACCCCTGACCCAGCCTGGCCCCGCCCACTTCCAGAGAACCGGTTGTTGGGCCAGGCCGGGCCCACCACTGGGTTATACCCATCTATGGGAAAGGCTTCAGGAGTCAACCTCGAGGCAAAATACGGAGCAAGAGTCCTGGGAGCAGTTCATGACTGTGTACAATCACATTCTGGTAACTCCTGTGACACGGCTGGAACCCAATCATATCAGCTCTGCTGTTCCATTAGACTATTTCAGTGACGTGGAGAGGGGGGATTTGCTGCTTGGGTAACAGTCTATCTCCATATTAATCTACCCAGGCATTAGTGCTCTGTTGAGGACACTCAGAGCACAATACCATAGTCTTTTGAGACTAAAGGATGCCAACGCATAGCAACCCTACACCTCAAAGAAGTGGGGTGCTTTGCCCAGCCCCTTGATGCTTATCAATACCACAGAGTGAAGAATCATCATACAGGTCTTGGACTGAAGTCAAATGGGCATTTGTTTCACAGAGCTGATGTATCCAAGCCACACTCACTTTTGCTTGTACTTTGGCACTGATGTTACCATCCCATGGGAGCTGGGGTAGCCACCCCAGCTCCAAAATATCTATAATTTATTTATTTATTTTTATTTTAAAAATTTATAACCCGCCTTTCTCGGGCAAATTAGCCCGACTCAAGGCAGCTGCCATAAAACATAATTAAAAACATAAATAGAACAATTTGATTAAAAACAATTAAAACATACAGCTAAAAACAACATAGATTAAAAACAATAAAACAAGAGCCCCCACCCCCAACCTCTGCCGCCTAAAAAGCTTTTTTAAAATAAAGGGTTTTACTGTCACCTGGTATGAAGGAATGCAGCAGGAAGGAGGAGGCTAGAAAAGGCCTTTATTTCAGATATCTGAGGCACACACTAGGCAACAAGACCCTTGGGATGTACGCCTTGCTCTTCAAACACCGTTGCTTTATATTCCTTGGGTGGGGTTACATATGCCCAAGGAAGACAAGCAAGCAACTAATGGCAAAATACAGGCTCATTCCAAACATTCTTTCCACTTCAGCTAGCAACCTTGTCCCGTTATCTGAGCAGATAACCTCTTACTATATTAATATATTCCTCTACTAGCTTAGCTCAAGCTTGGTAAGTGCATATTGTGAAGGAGGGTGAGGCAAGCCTTGGGGGAGTCGGGGGGGGGGGTTACTTGCTTTAAAATTTTAATTTCCACAACTCCAGGTCTTATTACGGCTCCGCCTGAAGCTCTGTGTTGAGGGAGTTTTCCTCAGTTCTAAGGGGAGGGAGTTCCAAAGCCGGGGTGCCACCACCAAGAAGGCCCTATCTCTGGCCGCCACACCTCTCACATCTCTTAGTGGCGGCCCAGTCAGTAGGGACCCCTCAGATGACCTTAGGCGACGGGTCGGCTTGTACAGAAGAAAGCGGTCCCTCAGGAACCCTGGACCCAAGCCGTTTAGGGCTTTAAAGGTCAGGACCAGCACTTTGAATTCAGCCCAGAAACGAATGGGCAGCCAGTGTAGTCGCTGAAGCAGGCAATCAGGAGAAATAGCAGCAGATGTAACTTCCCACAGGGAGCGTCCACAAACTCCAAGGCCACAGCAAGACTCTTCTCCGGAGACCCCAAGGCTTTTGTACCTGAGGAGAGAGGTGCAGGCAATCAGGAGAATTGGCAGCAGATGTAGCTTCCCTCAGGGAGCGTCCACAAACTCCAAGGCCACACCAATAAATATCCATTTATTTGTAGCTTGCCACAGGTAATTACAATCTCTAGGTATTCAATTTTCTTAATGTTCAGACAGTGTCCAAAATGGTTAGTCAGTCTTTCCATGCCTGGACTTGCCACTGCAGTTCATTGCTAATGGTAGTAGAAAGCGAAACAAATGTGAAATAAAAATACAACTATTTTCCTCATTCAAGTTACTTCCACTTGCTAGAGGAGTTGTCTGCAAGATGGCTTGGCTAGATTAATTAGCTGATGTTTGTAACATCCCTTGAAACAGTGTTATAGATTAGAAAACATGGTTACAAGTGTTAAGTATTGTTGTTCTAACACATAGATAGAAAAGGTAGACAGTCAGATAGGTGAAGAGATACAGCAGGAAGATAAGGAGAATTATAATATTTCCAGGGCTTTGGATCTTCAAAGAGCTTTATGAGCATTAACTAATTAATAACATTAAGCAGGCAGATAATAGAAAGATAAAGTGGGTAGGTAGAAAGGAACACTTGGTTGCCTCTGGATACACACTCACACATGTGCACACACACCTGCATGTGCATGAGTGTGGACACGCACACACAGAGAGAGAGGGCTCTCAGTCATGCCTTTTTGACTCTAGACAGAACTGAATTGGAAATCTGGCTGTTTATTTGCTCATATCTGCATGTGATTTATATATATATATATATATATATATATATATATATATATATATATATATATATATATATATATATATATATATATTACTTAGGGTCAAATTACAAATCACATTAAGATCAAACCTCTTTCTTTTTTCACAAAAAAGCAACCACAGGACGTCTAATATGGAACAGGACCATGGTGAATGGGTGCTTACTATGTGCTTTGGTGCTTACTACTGCACAATTTCCTGCTGATAACTGCCTACCCAAATTACTGTAGCTGTTTTGGGGGTGGGTGGGTAATTAAGTGCTTAATTGTTTTTCTATGGGGAAAAACTGCTGAGGGAAAGTGTAAACCCATCTCCCCATGGATCATGGTCCTAATATGCACTGGATTCCTTCTTGTGGAGTGACACTGAGAGATGAAAAGCACTATGCAATCTGGCTCTTTCTTTCTTTTCCAAGAGAGTCATGGCCCAATCCTATGGGCCACTAATTGTTGCAGAACTACCATAACTGCTGCTGGGGTATCATAAAAGGTGCATGGCTATTGTGCACTTCAGGACAACTGATACAACTAGAGGCTACATGTGCATGTGCTATGGCAGCCAGATGCTACACCAGTGTTGGAGAAAAATGTGAATTTCCATAACTGAGACTGGAAGTTAAAATCCCGGTTAACAAAACTGCATGCGTGGCAATAAAGGCTACAGCAAGGCAAAGCTCAGCAAGGAAAGCACCACCACATGTCATGTTGACTTTTTTGGCATCTGAAGGGATTATGGGAGGAAAGCCAGGGATTATGGCTTTCTTCGCTTTATGTTAAACAATGAAGTATTCATAAGGGTTAAAGGACCAAGAATAGAAAGTTTAAGATGACCAGATATCAACAGGATGTGGACACCGGATGGTCAGTCAAAAGATGCCCATCAGCATGGTCATGACCACCAGAATAAGCCATGAGCCATGAGCCATGAGCACGAGCCATGGACTGATCATGAGCTGATCATAAGCTCAGGTGGTCATGAGCTGAGAGCCTATGAGGGATGCGTTTTTTTTTAAGGATACCACAGTATATATAGGATGGCTTAAGAATAGTGAAAAAGAGTATTGGATTCCAAATTGTATGAAGGGCCTTGTTGTATCCTGTGCTGTGCTGACAATAAAAAAGATGATGCAACTCAATCTATAGCTGTGTTTCTCTTCTTGGAAGAATAACCTGCCAGCTGCAACGATCCAAAGGACAGGTAAACTCCCAAAATATCTCTAACACCAGTGCAGGTAAGGTGGTGGTGGGGTCATTCAAGAGTAAGACGAGTAGGACTGAGAAGGGTTCAGGGATTGTTGGGAGCATTTCACAGTAAGGTCATGGGTAGATCTCAACAGGACCAGCAATGCCAGGGTTGACATGATTGAAACTCTGCCTGATCCGAGCTGAAGACCACCATTTCTCCACTAAAAATCCCAAGGTATCTCATTGTCTCCTTGAGTTTCCAGATTTTAGGTTTCAAGGCAGCATATTAGGAACACAGTAAATGAGTCGGGTTTGCTTTGCATTCAAGTGAGAGTGAAGGAGAATCTGCTGCCTTACCCCATGAGCAAATCATTTGAAGACTGGGGGAAGGGGAGCAGTGGCCACAGACTTGGGTAAAAGACACCTGGAGTCCAGCACCCTTCTGGATCCCTCAAAAACTACTGCATGACACAGTGCCTTCTCACTGTTGCATGAATGAGCCTGTCCTGGGCAGCACTAAGAGTCTATACCTGAGTCTGACTAACCCCCTTGGATTTATTCAAATTTACATCAGCTAATGATTAGGCAAAGATTTTTGAGCAAGCTCCTTGGGAACCAGGGAGCAGTACAGTTGGTAAGTATAATATTTCTTCGTCTCAATAGTTTGAATAAAATCTGAAAGTTGGCCCCATTGCAGGTTGCTATTTGTCAGGACAGGTTCAGGGGGTAAGTAAGCATTTATTAGAATAAGTTGCGTACAGTTTAATGTCACTTTAACTGCCAAATAGCTGCCACATCCCTGAAATGATTCAATAAATTCAGCACACAAGGATGGTTTGATGAAAGTAGAAAGTCCCACCTTGGGTTGGCCTTTCTTGTTGAACTTGACCGCTGGTAGATTAAAAGTATTATAATTATTAAAATGAATGGGTATAAGGGACAAAGTCTCTTGGAGCAGAATGATATTGAATTGAGATAAGTAGAGTCGAACCTCTGGATCGTAACTTTTGGTTTTCCAACCCACCACATTCCAAGAGAGTAAAGTAAGGGGCCTAGATGATTTAGGTAATTTAGTAGATGCATTCGCCTTGTTGTCTGGGTGGTGTAGTCAGTCCCCTTGAGCCATTTCAGATGTTGGTCCATTGTCATGTGGAATTGACAGATCTTGCTCAACTAATGGCACTAAGTCCAGGTGAGATTCAGTCGTCCAGTCATCCAGACAGGGTTCTGAGAGGGGAGCGCTAGTTGCACCCGTAGTAGAAAGTATATCCGCATGGGCAGCTGGGAAGAATATCTCCATTATATTTGAAAAGTGTGGGTCATTAGCAAATAGGGCTCCCGGTCTTAAATCAATAGGGGTAGGAGTCTCAGGGGAAATTGATGTTACACATGAGGTTTTTAATGGATCAGGAAAATTAAAGCTATTTACCCCCTCTGTGACACCATCGGGAGAAAGGCCCTCTGAATCCATAGGATTGTCAAAGACAATCTTAGCTGCCAGAGCTTTGGGGTTAGAACTAATCTGGACAAGGGTCTCCAATCTGCCAACGACGCATTGTAAAGGTTTAGAGCTATTGTCCGGAGAAGTTGTCAGAGGAGCACCCAAGGTAGGGTGCGGAGAACTGATGGTATTGGGTAGTAATAAGGAATGGAGAATAGGCTGAGTGCCAGCATTTGCGTCAAGGACCATGAGTCTAAAGGGAAGAGGAGTGGAGGGAGGTGTAGTACAAGCGATAGTCTGAGAAATATGCATAGAGGTGGGGTCCTCCTCCAGAAGAATTCCAGATGCTGGGTTATACAATGAAGCTTTTCTTGTCTGAATATTCCTGGAAGATCTTAGCAGATGGTGCAATTTATCCTTGAGTATTGCTAGATCATCCTGTTGAAAAACAGGGATGGTATTTGATGGTCCATCATCACGATGCGGTGCAACACTTAAGGGAACTTGTGGTTTAGACTCAATTGGAGTTAGACTTCTGTTCTTAATCAGCTCTTTAGGAGAAGAATCTTTAAATACACGTGATGGAAAAAGACCAGGAGACCTTAGGGATGGAGTCATACGAAAAAGTTTCTTCAGAAAGGATGACGAAACAAATGAAAGGAAATTCTTTTAAACGCAGGCACTGAAGGTAAATAAAAGTAGTAAACAATATCCAAAGAGCGGATGTGATGCTTAAGCAAGGCGGAGAGAGAGTCTATAATTTTTCTTTTATTATGCCAGAGAAAAGCTTCAGGCAAAGGAATATTAAGCACAGGAATATTAAGCACAAGTTGATGAGGCTGATAAGACCTAAACACTTTCTGGTCCCTCCTTAGTGTATGGAATTTTTGATGAGTTAAAGGCAGGTCAGATTCTCAGAGGGTTTCCTGCTGCTTGACCAGGGATAAGCTCCCTTTCTTTAAAGGGGCCGAGTTTAAAATGAGTTTAAGTTGGGCTTCAGTATTGTTAATACGTCCTAGAATTAGGATCAAGGTCTCAGCTGACATGAAGCTAACCTCAGAGAGGTGTTGAGCCACCTCGCATTTGGAGTGTTTTATCATGGAGATTTCTTCTTACTTCTCAGTTGTAGCTGGCTGGGCAGAGCGGCCATTAACTGCAGAGGGCTTCGGGGGAGAGTCGGGTGATAAAACAGCTGCTGAGATTATTGAAGCTTCAGCATTGGTAGAGGAAATTGAGGAGAGATTGTTATTACTCACAGAAGGATTGAAAGGTGAGAAAAAATCCTCAAGTTGAAGTTGTTTCGTCTTCTTCACGGCTGTAGTCTCTTTGAAGCCAGGTGGGAGTCTCCTTTTCCTTCTGTTACTTATTGCAGGAGCACCAGGGCTCTGCATAGTTGAAGTTCAATGATAAATTTAATTTAGGAGAGGAGCAAAAGGGGAGTCCAAAATGTCCCCTCACTGCTGCAACAGGAGAAAATGCAGGCATGCAGGAGATAGTAGATGTAAAAGAAAAGGAGCACTGTGGAGTAGGCAGAAGCAATCAACAAAAGAGCCTCTGATCTCTCCCTCTTCCAGAGTCTTCTACTGGGCACACCCTGGGCAAGATCTCCTGAATGTATCCTCTGAACTTGAGGCATTCAGGCTAGCCAAACGAAGACTCCTCGCCATCCATTCTCAAGAACTGATGGAGGCTGCGTGCAGAAGATGTTCCCCTCTCTCCCTAAAACTGGATGTTTCAATTGGGAAGCTACCACCGTATATATAATTAATAACTACCCCCCATCTCAGGAGAGCGCTAACTCTGGCCCGTTGCAACGTCCTCCTGTCGGCCATTCTCAAAGGGAGATTCAATGGAACCCCCCTACCCGATAGACTATGTACCTGCTCGCTGTCGGTCCCAGAAACTCTAGAGCATTCTTTTTTTCACTGTTCCAGATTTGCTGAAGCCAGAAAGGAACTATTTTCATACTGTTTACTTCAATTCTCCATTTTTTCAGAATTGAATGTTCTTAAAAGATTTCTGGATGCTAAGTGATACCAATTTGTTACACAGGGTAGCTACGTTTTAAAATTGTATTGTTAACTCTTATTGAAATTAATTTTAAGATATTTTAAATTTTTGCTTTTATATTTTTCTCTTTGTGTATATTATGCCAATAAAGGTGATGATGATGGTATAATATTTCTTCAACTCCTCTTGGCTATTGCCTGATCCTGGGCCAGGTATACAGCAGAGGTTGTGTCAACCCCTCTGGAGGCTCTGAGATAGCCCAGGATTGCATTGGGCTCTGAAACAACCATGCTCAGAAAAACAATATTTACAAAAGGTAAACCCTGCCTTAAATATCTTCCAGGTGTTTCCCAACAGCCACTGAATGACAACACAATAAATCAAAAATAGAAAGACCAACTTTAAATTGAGCTCTTAGCTGGACCATGGCTGGAATCATCTTTGATGTGAGACCCCCAAATGCTCTCATCTGGCAGTTCTCCCCTTCTGCTCAAGGAAAAAAAGGTACCATGACAGGGGGAAAATCAACAGCAGGCAGGATGCAGGCTCTCACCTGCCACTTCCCAATAGGGTTGTCATAATTTTCTTCCACAGAATCAGGACAGGACCCTCTGTCCCATTTGCCAGTAACACAATCCCCAAAAAATCAGGATTGTCTCTGTTTTGCGGGACATATGGCAACCCTACTTCCCAACTTCAGTTCAAGCCTCTTGATACTAATAGGCTCAGAACTGTATTTTCAAGTTCTAGAGCCTGTGTGCCTGGAAGCAAGCCAGGGCCAACCCAAAACATCCCAGCCCCTGAGGTAGTGTGCCAGATGCTGTCTATCGCCCCCGTCCCTGCAGCAGTGCACCAACCACCACCCCTGCCTCTCCTCTTTCTCCCACATCTGGAATTTGGAAAGGAAGAGAGCAGAGTATCACAGCCTCTCTAGCTCACCACTTTCCTGTCTTCCACACAGCCTCTCCAGCCTCTCCACAATTTCCATCCACATGCAAGTTGGATGAGCAGAGGCAGATGCTCCCCATTACTTTAGGCAATTACCTTAGGTTGGCATTATAAGCAGGCCAACCCTGACTTCCACTAATAGGAATTCCCCCCATTTCCTTCTCTTAAAAATACGTTATGAGGATGGTACAAAAAAAGCAAGAGATTTTGACTTTATGCCTGATTGATGCATTTTTTATTTTGTCAGTTCAATGTTGGAAATTGATCAAACTTAATAAGGATCCATTTTAAGCATATTTGCCTAAATATCTAATTGCCTAATTTATTCCTAAAAATACAGATTAGGATGATCTAGGCTACACTGCAGCATAAGTCCAGGTAAGCATGTACAGGTATGCCTCTTTATCCATTGGGTTCCATTCCAGAACTCCTCATAGATTTAAAAAAATGTGGATAAAAAAGAGTGGAAAAATAAATTTAAAGATCCACTTCCAGGTTTCCTGCTCCTCCATTGCTCCTAATGAAATAAGGTTGTGCCTCAATAGAAGCAGGGGTCTGATTCTAGGACTTCCTGCTTATAAATTAAAAAGTGTTAAATAAAAGGAGTTTTAAAAATGCCTTTACAATAATTTAAAAACAGCTTGTCTTACTGTTGTAATGAGGGGCATTCAGTAATTATAAATGGAAAGGACCCCCTGCCTTTGCCTGTGATTTGCAGTGGCCATTCATGCTGAGTCAAATCCATGTATAAAAAAATATGTGACTAACAAGGTTGGACTTGTAAAAGCAGCTGTTCCCTAATTGTGAACAGTGGCCTCCTGGAGAGCCACAGAGCCAGCTAGGTAAGGCTGGAATTCAAGTAATCATCACTGGCATCCTTCAGTCTCGAAAGACTATGGTATCATGCTCTGATTGGAGGTCCTGAAACAACATCTAGTGTGGCTAAAAAGGCCAATTCGAGAGTGGCAATCCCTTCCACACTGAAGACAAATAAATTCTGTCCCCTGCCCAGGTCCCAGGTTTTGCTGCTTTCGGGTCTGTCTCTTTGCTTCAACCTGCCGAACAAGTGTCTCTTCCATTTGGAGAAGGCCATGCTGGGTCTTTTGCCTCCACGCTGAACGATTGGAGGTCAAGGTTTCCCAGCTGTTGATGTCCATTCCCAAGGCCTTTAGATCCCTCCTGCAGATGTCTTTGTATCGCAGCTGTGGTCTCCCTCTAGGGCACTTTCCCTGCACTAATTCTCCATATATGAGATCTTTTGGAATCCGACCATCAGCCATTCTCACGATGTGCCCAAGCCAGCGTAGACGCCGCTGTTTCAGAAGTATGAACATGCTAGAGATTCCAGCACGTTCCAAGACTGCGTCATTTGAGACTTTGTAACGCCAGGTGATGCCAAGAATACATTGGAGACAGCGCATATGGAAGGTGTTAAGCTTTCTCTCCTGCCATGCATAAAGGGTCCAAGACTCGCTGCAGTACAAGAGTGTGCTTAGGACGCAAGCTCTATAGACCTGGATCTTTGTATGTTCCATCAGCTTCTTATTAAGCCATACTCTCTTTGTAAGCTTGGAGAACGTGGTAGCCGCTTTACCAATACGTTTATTCAGCTCAGTATCTAAGGTGAGAGTGTCAGAGATAGTTGACCCAAGGTACACAAAGTCATGGACAACCTCCAGTTCATGTTCAGAGATTGTGATACAGGGAGGTGGATCCACACTCTGACCCATGACTTGTGTTTTCTTCAAGCTGATTGTTAGTCCAAAGTCTTGGCAGGCTTTGCTAAAACGGTCCATGAGTTGTTGAAGGTCTTCAGCAGAGTGAGCAGTAACAGCAGCAGCATCGGCGAAGAGGAACTCCCACAAGCATTTCAGCTGGACTGTGGACTTTGCTCTTAGTCTGGAAGGATTGTAGAGTTTTCCATCTGATCTGGTCCGGAGATAGATTCCCTCTGTTACTTTTCCAAAAGCATGCTTCAGCATGACTGCAAAAAAGATCCCAAATAAAGTTGGTGCGAGGACGCAGCCCTGCTTCACTTCGGATGTGAAAGGAGTCTGATGTTAAGCCATCAAAAACTACAGTGCCTTTCATGTCCTCGTGAAAGGACCTGATGATGTTGAGGAGCTTAGGTGGGCAACCAATCTTGCGGAGGATTTTGAAAAGGCCATCCCTACTAACCAAATCAAAAGCCTTTGTAAGATCTATGAAGGCTACAAAGAGTGGCTGTCTTTGTTCCCTACATTTCTTTTGCAACTGTCGAAGGGAAAATACCATATCAGTGGTGGACCTGTTGGCTCAAAATCCACACTGTGATTCAGGATATATCCTCTCTGCAAGCACCTGAAGCCTCTTCAGTATGACTCGGGCAAGCAGCTTCCCTACAACACTAAGAAGAGAGATGCCACGGTAGTTGTTGCAGTCACCCCTGTCGCCTTTGTTCTTGTACAGTGTGACGATATTAGCATCCTTCATATCCTGTGGTACTCCACCTTCCCTCCAACAAAGGCAGAATATCTTGTACAGTTCAGAGGAAATGGTCCCTCTACAGCACCTCAGAACTTCAGCAGGGACGTTATCTTTCCCGGGTGCCTTGCCAAAAGCAAGGGAATCCAGGGCTTCGTTTAGTTCTTCTAAAGTTGGTTCACTGTCAAGCTCCTCCAAGACAGGCAGGCACTCAATGTTGTTTAATGCTTCTTCAGTTACTGCATTTTCTCTGGAGTATAGCTCAGAGCAGTGCTGCACCCAGCGTGCCATCTGCTGTGGCCGGTCCTGGATGACCTCACCTGTAGCGGACTTAAGCGGGGCAGATTTCCTCACTGTTGGACCTAAGGCCTGCTTGATGCCATCATACATCCCCTTGATGTTGCCTGTGTCAGCTGCTACCTGGATCTGAGTGCAAAGCTGCAGCCAATAATTGTTAGCACATCTCCTGGCAATCTTTTGGACCTTGCTACGGGCACCTCGCAGGGCTTGAAGGTTGTGCTCACTAGATCAGGCTTTATATGCAATTAGAGCTCTCCTCTTTTCCTCAAGGGCTGGTGTCAGCTCCTCCGAGTGGGCTTCAAACCAATCTGCTGTCTTTCTAACCTGTTTACCAAAATCTGACAAGGCGGTAGTATAAACAGCATTCTTGAAATGTTCCCATCGTTCAGAAGCGTTTGCCTCAGCTGGGCCCGGGAGAATTTCCTCGAGTGCATGGTCAAATTCCAACACTTTTTCCAGACTGCAGGTCTTGCTGATATTGATTTGTGGTCTTCCTTCCTTCTTTGAGTGATGCAGCCTCTTTGCTTGTAATTTTACTCTGCTGCACACCAAGGAGTGGTCAGTATTGCAATCAGCACTCTGATAGCTACGTGTGATCTTAATGCAGGGAAGGCTGGAGCGCCTGGTGAGGATCAAGTCAAGCTGATGCCAATGCTTCGATCTTGGGTGTTGCCAAGACACTCTGTGTTGAAGCTTTGTGTTAAAGAATGTATTGCTAATGCAAAAATCATAATAGCAGCAAAACTCTAGCAAGCGTTGGCCATTTTCATTCATCTTCCCAATGCCAAAATTACCTAGACAAGCAGGCCAAGAACTATGGTCAGATCCAACTCTTACATTAAAATCACCAAGAATAAACAGGAATTCAAGGAATTTAAGGTAAATCCTAACCAACTTTCCATTATTGCCATAGTTGTGCCAATGGGTCCTGCAGTTTGGAGGAGGGGGTGGCAGTCATGGAAACCTCTTTAAGGTAAGGCAATGAGTTGCATTACCCTGAGTTGCATTGCTCTTACCTCAGAGCTGGAAATTTGATTAGGATTGTGCCCTCAATGAATCAACTTCTAGACTGGACACACTGGGATTTACATCCTGCACAGGATTGCACCATAAGCTTTATTTCTTGCAATGGCAGGGAAAGTTTTTAAAAAAGTGTGATCATTGCTTTTGCAAGCCTTGAGGCACTCTTGGAAAAGCAGAAATGATTTTTTAGTTGATTCAGTGATGGATTATCCAACGTTCCTTTCCATTGGATTGAGCAACTAAAGTTAAATCTGAATGTTGACAAATGGTTGGTGTCCCTGAACCAATATGTAGGAAGGAAACAAGGAGAGGTTTGCAGCACAGTGAGAAGGCAGATTCTACTTTCTTCTGTCAGGACGATCCCATTGCCAGGCTATGTTGGCACATAGAGAAAAATCTGCTGTGTCCCTCAGGCCAGTTTGCATGCAGAATCAAAGATTTCAGGTTTAACCCATGGGATGGAACACCCATAAGATGGAACACTATAAGCCACACCACTTCTTCTTAGTCATGAGGTTTTGATCTCTTACTTCTGTGGCATGTGGCATGCTGAATGTATGATTTCCAGCTCCTACAAGGCATTTGCATTAAAGAGATTTAAAACAATTTCCCCACCAACAGCAGACTTGCTACACGTCATGATTATGTGTTGCTTTTCAAAATTAAGCTTAATCCTATTTTAAGCAGCACTATATATGCCTAAGAATGGCTTTGTGTGTTTATATGTGCTTTAAAATCCATATTAAGATATCTGCCTGAAGGGACAATATGGGTTAATTAACATGGTTATGTACGTTAGGCTGACAAATCCTTCAGGTAACAGATTGTAGATTGACCAGCTTGATATACCTCTTTCTCCTTGTCTATTTAGATAGTCACCTTGTTGAGGAAGAATTACAAAAAACTTCATTTCCTGATCCATAGCTATAAAGCATGTATTGTTTTGCTGACAGTTTTCTCCAAGAGACTCAGTGAAATATAATTGACATATATCCAAATGAATACACTGAGCTGGCTTGCTGTTTGCAGGATGAGAATTGTAGGTCATTTAAGGTACAGTGCATAGTCTCTGGAATTTCATGCTCTATTTTGCCTTGATTGAAATGGATGTAATTTGCCTATCTTGTCTATAAATCTATCCCTGCTCTCTGCCTTTTATAAAGGACAGCGAAAAGCATACCCACGTTGCAGGAGTAAAGTTCCCCTGTATGCCATCCCCCCACATGCTTCCACCCCCCATGCACAATTTCTCCCATGCACATCAACCCCCCACATGCATCAACCCCCATGCGCAACTTCCCCCATGTGCATCAATCAACCCCATGCACAACTTCCCCCATGTGCATCAACCCCCCATGCGCAACTTCCCTCCATGCACATCAACCCCCATGCGCATCAATCTCCCCATGCGCAACTTCCCCCATGTGCATCAATCAACCCCCATGCGCAACTTCCCCCATGCGCTCCAACCCCCAATGTGCAGCATCCTCCACAGTGCAACCTATTCCTCCTAATAACGTCCCCCCAGTGCGCCAGGCATTGAGCACCAAATTGGCTGGATGTTGGTTATATTTGTTGGTCAATGTTAAGTATAGGACAGAACACGTTGACCCCTTTTCAGCCCCTTAAGGGTTAAATTTCTCCACATGGGTTCTTGGTGGGTGTTCAGGTGACAGAAGGAACTCCCTCCCAGAATTCCATGCTTCTAGGCCCAGCAGTTGGGGCAGAAAGTTGATGAGTCATCAATTCTCCAATGCAAAGTATAGGGAGGAAAACGCTTTGCGCCCCTTTTCACCCCCTTCCGGTTGGAATTTCCGAAAACCGGTTCTTAGTGCACCCCTCGGTAACGGAAGGAACACCCACCCCTAATTTCACACTTCTAGGCCCAGCGGTTTTGGTGGCGTGATGATGAGTGAGTGAGTGACTTTTCTCTTACATATATATAGATGAAGCACTATACTGTCCTGAAGAATTGTGAATAAAATCATAGATGGGAGATTATTGCTATACTGATGTTTGGTCAGAGGGACTCCAAGCAGTTCACAACAAAATAATCTTGTAAGAATACAAGAAAAACCCCACAATTCCACTAATTAAAACAGTAGTGAAAGTAGATATGAATGGAAAATTGTGGCAGACGGTTTCTGCAATCTTTCCTCTAGCAGCATCCCTGCTGTATCTGACCACCTATGGCTTCAATAATGCATGTCTGCATAAGGAAAGCAGCTTGTCTCTCATTTCAGATAGGACACAGCATGCTCTGGGGGAATTTGCTCATAGGGCAATTTCCCCGTCACACCCATAGCGTTGTTGGTTTCCCTGCCATTTCTGGATGTTACACAAACTAATTAGTGTGTGTGTTTGGTGGTGTGTTCTCTTTAATCCCAGGGAGGACTTCAGAAGAGTCTGAAGACATTCTATATGCATGCAAATCCCCATGGCTAATGCACACCTGTAGCACACCTGTGCCCCTTGCATCATAATGCCACCCCTGCAGTCCCAGCCCTTGTCCCGCATGCGCGTCCTCGGGATGATTGATTATGAGGCCCCAATGCTGATGCAGCAAGTTCCTCCTCTTTGCAGTGCACCTGCCAGCACATGTTGCTCAGCCTCCAGCCTCTTTCTCTTAGCATCCTTGTTAACTCTCAGAATTATCTGTTATGTTGACTAACAAGAATCAAGAGTTGGAAAACCCAAAGCACCTTTGAATCAAAGCTTTTGGTTGTAAGGCAGGTCCATCCAGCCACCAGTCCTCCAAATATCTGCATACCCAAACCAGAGTAAAATATGTCACAGGCACAAGTACTTCCAAAACATTTTAGGGAACCTAAAACAATCTGTAAAAACGAACCTGTTTACTCAGGCTTTTGCCAAACATGCTTTGCTGAGCATTTGTTCTGCATACAGCAGGTCCCAGGCTCCATCCCTAATGTTCCCCATTAAAATATCAGAAGGGGATACCCAAGATATCCTGAAACCCCAGAAAGATTATGATGGCCAGAGTAGATAATGATCAGCTTGATCAACCAATGGAATTGTTCACTACAAGGCACAGCTCCATATGTTCACACTTCCTGGTCAAGTATACTAAGAAGACTCAGCAACAAACAATCTGGTCCCACATCCTGTTTCCATCAGTGATCAGTTAAGATGCCTCTGGAAAGTTTAGAAGCAGGGAACTGAGACAAAAGCTGTACCTATTACTGTATATACTCAAATCTAATGAGCCATCAAATCTAATGCACACCCCAATTTTAAAAAGCTTGAGATTAAAAAAAATGTTTGCTGGAGATCGTAATGTGCAGCTGCAAAGATGCAACAAAATTTAATTTTACTACATACAACAGTGAATTATATGATGAAGATAATACGACAACGGATTTTTGTTATGATTCTTACTTAATTGCACTATTTTATACAAAAAATGGGTTTATGTTATATTTTCTATTACAATAGAGTAAACTGTTAAATGAAATACTGACCTATACTTATAATCAAAATATTTATCTGAACTTAATGCTCCATCAAATCTAATGCACACCCAATTTTGGAGACTAAATTTTGCTGGAAAAGTGCATGTTAGATTAAATACAATATTTATCCTCAGCAGCTGCTTTACTCAGGCTGACCATATGTCCGGATTTGCCCAAACAGGTTAAATAGGGGGAAAATAAAGGACTGCATCTGGAAAAATCGGCATTTCGGCAGCCATTTTGAAAAGCGAAACCTTTTTTCCTTGGGTCTTGTTTCCCAGGGGGACCGTTATCAGGGACAGGCAGGTGTCAACACATGGCTCCACATGCAGCCCCGCAGGCTCAAAAGTTGGGAGCTTTTGCAGGCACAGAGCCCCAGATCCTAAGCCTGCCTACTCAGAAGTGGGGTGCCACTGTTCCCAATGACAATTACTCCTAGGAAAGGAAAGTTGGGAGCTTTTGCAGGCAAAGAGCCCCAGATCCTAAGCATATCTACTCAGACGTAAGTGCAGCCAGTTAGCTCCGTCCTGTTCATATCTACTCAGAAGTAAGTGCCACCGTTATCAATGAGAATTAATCCCAGGAAAACAGAGAAAGCATTGCAGCCAGAGAGGCCAATCCTATGCATGCCTTCTCAGAAGTAAGCCCCATTAAAGGCAGTGGGGCTTACTCCCAGGTAAAATTTGGCTAGAGTTGCAACCTCCCTCCTTTTCCCCCAGATAAATCTCCCCCTCCACCAGAGACCCCCCACCAGCCATCCCTGCTGCCTGCAGCAGCCACTACCCTCAGCCAGCCCCTCACAAACCCCTGTGGCCCTGCCTTTGCCCATAACCCCAAGGAAACCCCCACCAGCTCTGCAAGCGTCCACTCCCCCAAGAGTGTGAATGTGTGTGTATTACCTTAAAAAGGTAACACAGTTTTGAAATTAAGAATAGGAAAGCAATACCAGTGTTTTTAGCTTATTTTAACATGTCCTACATTTTGTCCTACATTTTGGCTTGGACGGGTAGGAATTTTGGCCTTGGGGTTCAGGAATTTGGGGTTTGGCATCTGGTCACCCTGCTTTTCTGCAGTATATTGTCACTTTGTGCAGGCTCCAGGCAGCTCTCTTGACTAATTGATTTTGATGGACTTGACAGACTTGTCCTCCGTATCTAATTTTTCCTGTACACAAACTAGGAATAGTAGGAGGAAAGATACAATCCTCCACCATTTATACAAGGTAAGCCAATAATAGCCATTTTGGGAAAATTATGAGGGTATAAGCTCAAACATTCACAAGTATTCTTGAATTAAGTGAATGTGGCTGATAATAAGATAAATAGCAGCATCTTAGCTAATCCTATAAATTAACTGATGCTCCCTCCCATTCCTATGGTTCCAATTCTTTTGGCAGCCTCTAACACACCCGTCAATCACACTTCATCTGCCCAAGGGTAGAGCAATTTTGGCATCTAAGCTCCACCTCTCCATCATTACCCCACCCACCTGCTGTAGGGCAGATTAAAGAGTGGGCACCCAGCCACTTCTTGGCTACACTACACATAATCTTCAACATTTTTGTGCAAAGTTATTTAGTCCAGCTAAGAGTCGCAGATTAGCAGAAGTCAGTCACTTAGATTCCAGGTCAGGGTGATGCATATCACTGTCCAAAACTGTCCCCCCTCCCCCCAAAAAATCCCCCCTCATACACCAAAAGTGGGTGCCACCAGCTCATAAATAAATTAGAAATTAGGATTCAAATACACAATATTAGTTTCTCCAATGATGTGGCAGCAATCTCAAATTCAAGGCAGGTTACATAAATTCCTCAATTGAATTTTCACCCTGGCTTTGAAGTGCAATCACCATGGCACTGATTTAAATTTCTATTCTTAGTAAAACTTTTTGTTGCCCATAGATTTCAATCAATGCCCACAACTGTTTTATTTTTTTTAGGAAGAGGACTTCCCCTCTTTAACCAGCTGGATTACACTGGTGTTCTTTACACTGATGTTCAGTGATCTCAACTTAAATCCAGGTTTAGGTGCATAGTCATCCTTTGGTCACTGCAGGGGAAGAAGCATCAGACAAAAAAGGATGTTAACACAAAGGCAGCTCTGATTGAAATATAATCATGCATGTTTAGTGCAGTGATTTTCAAACTTTTTCATCTCATGACACACCAACCAGGTGCCAAAATTGTCAAGGCACACCATCAATATTTGGGCATTTGACAAGGCACACCATGCTGCTGGTGGGGGATCCAATTCCTCAATAACCCTATTAATAATTGATGTTTAATAAATAAATAAATAAATAAATAAATAAATAAATAAATAAATAAATAAATAGTCAAAACTCCCATGGCACACCTGTGGACAAATCACAGCACACGAGTGTGCAATGGCACACTGGTTGAAAATTACTGGTTTACTGTGTTCAAAGTGCTTTACACAAATGATCGCCCTGTTTTCAACAGTCTTTTAAGGTAGGCCATTCTCCCTTTTATTGATGGTGAAGCCCTGAGTTTTCCTTACACTGAGGAAGCAGGGAATTTATTCCCATTTAGCAGGGAAAAACTAACCATTCATCTTCCTCTAACCAATAAGGGACACAATTTTCATTTTTTTTACTTAAATTTGTTTTTATTGTTATGGGAGGGGAGGCAACAAAATCTTCAACTTCAGATAGCAAATACAGTGATAACCTTGTAAGACAAACACTTTGTATGCTTTGTAAGACAAACTAAAATTTCTAAGGAATTTTGCTGTGGAAGACAAACAGTGCCTCATAAGACAGTTTTGGCAGAGTCTGATAATAGTTTTACAAAGAAAATTTGCTGTAAAATGAACAAATTGATAGATCTGCATCAAGAGCAACAGCAAGAGATTCTGGAGGAGAGCTCATCTGCAGACGAGGAGGAAAATAAGGAGGAGGAATCCCTCACATAAAATGAGATTAAGGGCGCAATCCAGAGTAACTACGGGGAGTCCTTGCTCCGGTGTAAGAACAATTTGTTCTGGATTGCAATATGAATTTCCCATAGGTTTTCACTAGGTGATGTAGTAACTACGGGTGCACGTAAAGTCTCTTACGTACTCCCGTAGTTACTCTGGATTGTAAGGTAAGGATCTTTGTAAACAATGGGAAAATGTGCCAAACTTTGCAGAAAAGCACCACCCAAATAAGGCTGTAGCAGTGCGAGTGATCAACCTGTTGAATGGCAATGTAATGTCACATTTCCATGAAATCCTCAAAAGGAGACAAAAGCAAGTGTCATTACAAGGTTCCTTGTGAAAGTTGCTCAAAAAGACATCAGTGACTCTTGGTGAAAATTATTCATCCTTGCCTATTAAGGTTTTTTCTTTTGTTTTGCTGTACAGTATATTACAGCGTTTTTATTAATAGTACAGTAATTGTGTTCTGTATTATATTACAGTGTTTTGAATTCAATTTCTGTGTTTTGTCATCATTTTTACATACAGTTAATATTTTTATATGAATATTTTTGGGTTGTGGAAGCAATTGTCTGAGTTTCCATTATTTCCTATGGGAAAATCCACTTTGTAAGAAGAATGCTTTGTAAGACAAACATGCTTCTGGAATGAATTAAGTTTGTCTTATAAGGCACCATTGTAGGTGCTTTAGCAATGCCACTAGCAGAGAAAATGGTGGTGAACTGCTGAGGCGTAGGAGGCAGATTTTTCCTCAATTTCCTTTTTAAAAAATACATAGGAATGATGTCACTTCTTGTTGTGACATCACTTCCAGGGCAACATTTTGAGATTTGTGCTGGGCTATTAGCTATGCCACGGGGGGAACAAATAAATCCAGAAATGCAGTCAAGTCATAGCAGTATGACAAAGGTGCAGAGCCCTCATTGAAAAACCAGGAGGAGGGACCAGTTCTCAATTTTCCTGGAATGGTATTCCATAGTTGTGATGACACTACAGAGAAGGCTTTCTCTATCTCCATCTACAATATTTATATACCACTTTTCAACTGAAAAGTTCACAAAGCGGTTTACAAGAAAATGAAAAAAATTATTAGCTAATTACAGTATTAGCTATTAATAATTGTGAGCCCAAAAGTCTCACAATCTAAAATGCAAAAAGAACACCAGCAGAAACCTCTAGAACAGACATTGCTGGGGTGTGTAGGGCCAGTTACTTTCCCCTGCTAAATAAAGGAGGAACACCCACTTGAAAGAGTGTCTCTTGCCCAGTTAGCAAGCTGCTAATTCCCAAGCTGCTATAGCTCTCACTTAGGGTGGAAGTCTTCTCAGATGACCTAACAAGATGGCCTGAAATGTATGGAAGGAGGCAGACTTTCAGGCAGCCTGAGCCCAAATCATGAAATGCCTAAAGGGTTACAACTTGCACCTGGATTTGGGATTGGAAGCAAAAAGGCAGCCAGGATAGCTGCTGAAGTAACAATCCAGCAGAATCATATAATCTAGTCCCTGTAACAAGCTGAGCTGCTACAGTCTTCATTAATTGCACTTTCTGAACTGTTTAGAGAGCCCCAGTGGAACCACTGTATGAGCTCAGGATACTAAGAAAATTCAACAATTATCTTTTGTGATGGTGAAAGCAGGACTACATATGCTCATGATTTTTCCCAAGAGCTTCAAGCTGACTTTGCAAGTTCTTCTGGTCAACCTAGCAACCTGTGGCACTCCCGGTCAGTTCTTCCTTATTGCGCCTTACCTTTCCCATCCTTTGAAGGGAAACATTCTGAGCATATCATACTTCCTCTTCCTGAACAATAACCACAGAAAGCAAAATTAAGGTCAGGACCTGGCAACCAACAGAATGAAAACAAACTGGATTGGCAAGAGACCAAATGGAGCTCCAAGTTCTGTCCAGTTAACCCCAGCCAAAGAATCTTCAGCCCCAAAAACTCTGGAGGTAATCATTCAGAGTTTAATGGACCATGAAATACAAAGACACTGAGCACAATCCTAACCATGTCTATTCAAAAGTAAGCCCCATTGAGCTCAATGGGTCTTACTCCGAGGAAAGTGTGCTTAGGATTGCAGCCTTAGACCACAGTTGAGTGGAAAAGGCTGTTCTGCAAAGGAGCTTCAGTACTCACAAAATATCAATAAGGCAAAACATGTCCTTTTTCCACGCTTCCAAAGATTTACAGTATAATGTGAAATATAGTGTGAAATAAAAAGAAACAAGAGGTACAAAGGGGAACTGCCTGTTAACCTAGGAAGATATAGAAGTCTTCTAGACCCCTGGTCCCCAAAGTGGGGCACAAACACCACAGGGGGATTTTATTTTTAAGGGGAATAATTGGAGAAAGAGTTATTAACAATGAGGTTTTTTGCCTCATTCATAAAACATGGGACCCACAAGAAAGTGTCATACATTCTCTTGTATGTATGTACCTATAAATAATTTTTATATTAATTATATTAATTTCTGTGTGTATGTGTATTATACACTGGATTCAATAATTTGTTTGTTTCATTCATTCAAAGAAAGACTGAAGCTGACTAAATTGGTGCCTAATATAAAATCTCTCTGCAGCAGACAAGAGGCACAAGGATCTCACTAATTTTAGTCTCAAATTGTATTTTGAAATTGTTAAGTACAGTAACAAATTCATTCTGGAGGCATGCTTGATACGTGAAATGTTCTTTACTTGAAATGGAATAGAAACTCAGATGATTGGTTTCACAACCCCAAAATATTTATATAAAAATATTAACTGGATGTAAAAATGATGACAGAACAAATTCAAAACATTGAATTCAAAACATGCATTCAATCTGCATGATCTTATGAAGTCTACAGGCAGCCCAATCCAGAGCAACTAATCTGTCCACATAAGAGCCCTTAGGTTGCCCTATCTAACACTAGGTTGGAGCAACTGCAAGATGCTCCAGCCCAGTTACTCTGAAGGAGGCTTAGGGCAGAGCAAGGCAAGATAGGGTGCCCTAAGAGAGGTGGACCTGCTCTGCCCTAACTGGGGCAGCCTAAGCAGCTCAGGAGAGGCATGTTGAGGGCATGTTCAGCATTGCCTAGGGCAGAGCAGTTACTCTGTATCCAAAGCCTGTTTCCAAGGCAGAAATGCCCTCTTCCAGCCCTCAGAGTTATACCACCTCAGGAACAGGTATAGTAATGAGTAGACCCATAGGGGTCCATGATAAGGCCCAAGTAAGAATGGCAGTGCTGACCAAAAATCTGAGTTCTTGGCCAGCCTAGCTGCAACCCCTTCCTCTCAACCTCAGGATATGGAACAAACTACGTCTGCCCACAAACCTCAGGATACAGCAGGCCACTCCAAGAAGCCCCTTGTATTCACTGTAGAATGTACTGGCATCTCATCAGGGACTCCTCATAAGGCAGGCACCCAGTGGCGTCACCAGACTGGTGCGGCTGGTGTGGGCTGCATTGGGGATGCGCTCCGTATGGGGTGATGTGCCAGAGGAGTTTGACTGTCCTTTGGCAGGCCCCGGGCGTCAGCACCCCCATTCAGGCCTGCTCCAAGGCGGAGAATCAGCTAGAAGCTGCCACTTGCCCTCGGAGCTGGTCTGAACGGCCATCTGAGGTGCACTGCGCAGAAACACACTGAGCATGCCGAACAGCTTCAGAGGAGACTTCCTTAGAGCAGAGAAAGTCTGCGCTTCTGCACAGCCATTCGGCCTCACTCAGGAGGCGGAGCGGCAGCCAAATGGCTTCAGAAAGAGTACTGCACAGGCACCAACTCTGACGTCTGCACAGTCTTCCCCAAAGCCAAAAGGCTTCAGAAAAGTACTGCGCAGGTGTCAGAGATGGTGCCTGCGCAGTACTCTTTCTGAAGCCAGTTGGCTTCAGAAACAACTGCGCAGGCGCCAACTTTGGTGACTGCGCAGTCCAGGTAGGGGGTGCGCGCATTCCAGGGATGACGCACAGACTTCCACACCAGGTGATGTGCAGAGTCATGTC
The DNA here is from genome assembly GCA_030015325.1 of Cryptoblepharus egeriae. Classification (NCBI taxonomy): domain Eukaryota; kingdom Metazoa; phylum Chordata; class Lepidosauria; order Squamata; family Scincidae; genus Cryptoblepharus; species Cryptoblepharus egeriae. The sequence goes on from JAREYC010000008.1 coordinate 43,132,756, forward strand.
ACCACTGTAGGCACCACAGCTGTTCCTTGTTCAGTGTGATCTGAGGGGTGTCTCCTCAGGAGCAAGTCTTCCCCTTGTGTCAATTACTTAGCATGCTCTGGAGCAGTTAGGGCAGCCCAGGCTTCCTGACTCTCTGGATTCAGCATAACTTTCTGCTCTGGATACAGAATAGTTAGGAGAGTGCAGTTAGGTCAGAGCAGGCTGAATTTGCTCTGGATTGCAGCCTTAGGCTGCAGTCCTAAAGACACTTTCCTTTATTTTTATTTTATTTTATTTTAACACATGGGGCTGACTTCTGGGTAGACATGGTTAGGAGGCTGCAATCCATCCTAAGCCTCTCTCCCCCCTACTCCCTTCTGGCTAGCCCTGAGCTGCTTCCCTCTTCTCCACTGCTCTTCTCTTCCTCTGCCCAGCAGACACGCGGCCACAGGAGGTACAGCATGGAAGTGTTGCTTCCACTATTGGCAGGTGCACTAGGCAGCCGTGCCCATAGTGTGATCGCCATAGCCTGCCCATAGCCTAGCAGGTGCACTAGCCAGCCCTGACACTTTTTAAACAGGCTGCCGGCTGGCACATTTGCCCCAACTGCCAACGAATGTTTAAAAAGCGTCAGGGCTGCCTACCGCTCCTGCCCCTAATGAAAGCAACACTTCCATGCTGTTCCTCCTGTGGCCGGGTGTCTGCTGTGCAGAGGGAGAGAAGAGCAGTGGAGAAGAGGAAAACAGCTCAGGGCTGGCCAGAAGGGAGCAGGGGAGAGAGGCTCAGGATGGAGAGAAGGAGAAAGTGGGGAGACACTTTGAAGGTGTCTTGGATTGCAGCCTCCTCACCATGTCTACCCGGAAGTAAGCCCCATTGTGTTAAATGGGTATTTCTCTCAGGAAATTATCTTTAGGACTGCAGCCTAAGTAGACTTGATAAGATCATGCACATTGAATGCATGTTTTGAATTCAATCCCAGTGTTCTGTCATCATTTTTACATCCAGTTAATATTTTTATATGAATATTTTTGGGGTTGTGGAACCAATCATCTGCGTTTCCATTATTTCCTATGGGAAAATCCGCTTCACGTAAAGAAAGTTTCAAGTAAAGAAGCTGCCTCCGGAACGAATTAATTCTGTTACATGACGCGCCACTGTATTTATGTATTTCAGTTCTCTATTACATGTTTTGAAACTTTATTTGCTATAGTCAGGATTACATTGATTTTTTTCATATTACTTCATATTATTGTTATCAACCATAAATACACAGCTAACAATTTTGTGCTGGTTTCATTCACATCACCAGTCGGGCCCTTCCCAAGAGTCTAGGACTGTGTGATGTAGCGGCGTATAATTCGTGCTGATCCCAGAAGAGCGGCTTTCTGCAGTTGGCAGAGTGATATTTTGTCAATGCCAATAGTTTTCAGGTGCCTGCCAAGGTCTTTGGGCACTGCACCCAGTGTGCCAATTACCACTGGAACCACCTGCACTGGCTTACACCAGATACGCTGTCATTCGATTCTTAGGTCTTGGTAGCAGGAGATCTTTTCCAGTTGTTTCTCCTCAATTCTGCTGTCACCTGGTATGGCGATATCAACAAGCCACACCTGACTGCTTTCTATGATGGTGATATCTGCAGTATTGTGTTCCAAGACCTTGTCCGTCTATATCCTGAAGTCCCACAGAAGCTTGACCTGCTCATTTGCAACCACTTTTTCAGGCTTGTGGTCCAACCAGTTTTTTTGCCACTGCCAGATGGTACTTTTGGCATAGATTCCAGTGGATCATCTGGGCAACAGATTGTGCCTCAGTTTGTAGTCAGTCTGTGCAGAGGACTTTTGCAAGTGAAGCAGTCTGTTGAAGAAGAAAAACATGCCCTAGCAGGTCTGCTGCACTTTCAACAACTTTCTCTTGCTGACTTCAATCAAAGCAGATTCCTGGTTCTCTCGCACATAATCTGCTAGGGCATGTTTTTCTTCTTCAACAGACTGCTTCACTTGCAAAAGTCCTCTGCCCCCTGATCATCATCATCATCATCATCATCATCATCATCATCATCATCATCATCATCATTTTCTTCTTCTTCTTCTTCTTCTTCTTCTTCTTCTTCTTCTTCTTCTTCTTCTTCTTCTTCTTTTAACAATTTCTTAGTGATTTCTTCCTCAGTATTTCAACTGTCCTTTCATTCTTTTATTTTTTCACTTTCATGCTGTGTTTTTAGAAGCCTGTTCTCGGTGGAGGAAGGGAGAACGCTCCTAACCAATCGGTGCAGTCCTTCCTGGAGGCCGGACTTTGTCCATGTTCTCCTTCCTGGGAGGGCACCCAGGAGCTTCCCAGTCTATAAAAGCCGAGTAGACCTGGAGCAAGACACCCTCCACCTTTGCAGACAGCTTCTTTGAGAATCAAGCTGAGAATCAAGGTTAGCAAAAGAAAAACACCAGAGAAGAAAGACAGAATCCCCACTTCTGGCACCAGAACCCCACAAATGGAATCAGGAGGCACCCCAGAAGGAGGCGAGGATCTAGTTTGAGGCAGGTGGAGCGTTCTCCCTTCCTCCACCGAGAATAGGAGTGTCACAGGTAAGAACTCCACTTTTCTCGGCAGTAGAAAGGGAGAACACTCCTAACCAATGGGATATAGCCAAGCAGTATATGTCCTCAGGAAGGGTGGGCAGATCCGAGCAAACTACGGTGCCACCACTTTTTGCAACGCCCTCCTGCCAAAAGCTGCATCAGCCGAGGCAGCCTGATCAATCCTGTAGTGCTTTGTAAAAGTTGAGGGAGTAGACCACGCAGCCGCTCTGCAGATGGATTCCAGAGAGGCCACCCCCTCGAAAGCAGCTGAAGTAGCTGCACTACAAATCAAGTGGGCAGTAATGCCGGCAGGAAGAGTTTTACATGAGGACAAATATGCCAGTGCTATAGAGTTCCGAAGCCAATTGGTAAGCGTCGCCAGGGAAGCACGCTGTCTAGACTTAGCACCCCTGAAAAGTACGAAAAGACAGTCCATCTTACGGATCCCCTTAGTCCGTTCCACATAATATTTAAGAGCTCTTCTGGTGTCCAACTTATGCCAGAAGGTTTCCGCAGGAGACTTAGGATGTGGACAGAAGGAAGGTATAATTAGCTCCTGAGCCCTATGGAACCACAAATTAACTTTGGGCATGAAAGATGGGTCCGGTCTAAGAACCACCTTATCATTGTGAAAGACACACAAGTTGGTATTAACTGATAAGGCCCCAATTCAGACACCCTGCGGGCCGAAGTCGCAGAAACCAGGAAACATGTTTTGTAAGTCAAAAACTTGAAATCAACAGAAGCCAGGGGCTCGAGAGGGGCTTTGGTCAGGGCAGTGAGAACCAGGTGAAGATCCCACGAAGGGAATCTGTGCACTGTGGGGGGGGGGGGGTTGAGTCGACTTATCCCCGCCAGAAAACGATGTACATGCGAATGGTTCAAAGCAGAGCCACCACCAGCCGCACCCAGAGTGCTCTTCAAGGCTGCCACCTGACTCTTCAGTGTGTTGGTACTGAGCCCCTTATCGAGTCCGTCCTGCAAGAACTCCAAAATCTGTTTGGTTCTGACTTTGAACGGTAAGTAATTTTTAGTTTTACACCAAAAACAAAACTTTTTCCAAGTAGAATTATAATTTCTAACCATGGACTCCCTCTTTGAGGCCAGAAGAGTGTCCACAACCTTTTTAGGGTACCCTTTTCTAGTTAGATCCTCCCGCTCAACCACCAAGCAGTCAGGCGGAACAGCTCTGGCTGAGGGTGAAGTAGCGGTCCCTGTGACAACAAGTCTGCCCTGGATGGGAGCCTCCACCCCTGTTCCCTGCTGGGATGAGGAATGTCCAGGAACCATGGCCTCCTGGGCCAGTGGTGAGCCACCAGAATCACCTCCACCTCCAACAACCGTACCTTCCTCAGAAACAGAGACATCAGCTGCAGAGGAGGGAAAGCATATAATAGACCCCGAGGCCAGTGATACTGTAGTGCATCTGTACCTGCAGCCTGGGCCACCGGTACTCGGGACAGAAACTGTGGCACCTGCGTGTTGTGCTGAGTGGCGAACAGGTCCATTATCGGGAGACCCCATCTCTCCACCAGGAGTTGAAAAACCTCTGGGTGAAGTCGCCATTCGACCTCGTTGACCTGCTGCCGGCTTAACCAGTCGGCTGTGACATTTGCCGACCCTGCGAGGTGTTTTGCTCTTAGGGATAGGATGTGTGTCTCTGCCCAATTCAGGAGAAGGGATACCTCGTTCATCAACAGCTTGGAGCGGGTCTCGCCTTGCCTGTTGATGAACGCCTTTGTGGTCATGTTGTCCGTCCTGACCAACACATGGGAACCTTGCAACCTGACTTGAAAGTGTTGCAATGCTAGCCGGACAGCCCTCAGCTCCAGGAAATTGATGCTGTTCCTGGTTTCGGAGTCTGTCCAGACCCCCTGGGTGAACTGCCTGTCCAGGTGGGCCCCCCAGCCCAATAGGGAAGCATCCATAGTCACCACCTTCCGTGGCGGAAGAGCCATGGAGACCTCCTGCCCCAGGCGACCCGAAGCCAGCCACCACTGCACACTGTGTAGAAATTGGATGGATAGCTTGACCCTGGCAGACCTCCTCTGCTCTATAAGATGAAGATAGGGGCGAAGGAGGAGTTGTAGGGGCTGCAGGTGGAACCTGGACTATATGATATCTTGGCAAGCTACCATAAGCCCCAGAAGGGAAGCTAGTTCCGACAGTTCCATGTCCGAGAGAGGCCTCTCGCAGATGTTGCTGTCGCTCCAGAGAGAGCGAGGCCCTGAACAGTCTGGTATCCAGTAACAGCCCCAAGTGTTGCAGGACCTGCGTTGGGACCAGAGAACTCTTCCCTACATTCACCATGAACCCCAGAGTCCGCAGCCAATGCAAGGTGAGTTCCAGATCCTGCCGTGCCTTCGGCTCTGTAGGCGATCTCAGAAGAAGAACGTCCAAGTAGGGGTGGAGGGCTACCCCCTGACTCCTGAGATGAGCCACCAAGACCACCAAAAGTTTGGTGAACACGCTCAGTTCTGCAGTGAGACCGAAGGGCATCGACCTGTATTGGAAGTGCTGATTCCCATAACAGAATCGAAGGTACTTCTGGTGTTTCACCAGGATGGGGACATGTAGATAAGCCTTTGTGAGGTCCATCGAAGTTAAAAAGTCGACCTCCTGTAGAGAAGCTACTTTGGACCTCCATGTCTCCATCTTGAACTTCCTCTTTTTTAGGAAGCGGTTCAGCCACTTCAAATCCAGAATGGCCCTCCAATCGCCATTCCGCTTTGGAACCTGAAAAAACACCAAATAGACCCCTGTGCCCCTCTGTCTGACTGGCACTGGTTCTATTGCCTTGATCTGGAACAGGTGTTGGATGGCAGCCAACTTGAGCTGATGTTTTGCAGGGTCCCTGGAGACCGGAACCTTCCAGTATCGGTCTCGAGGAAGCCTGGTAAATTCTAAGGAGTACCCCCTCCTGACGGTCTGCAGAGCCCAAGAGTCTGAGGTTATCAGACCCCAGCGCTCCGCAAAGGCCAGGAGGTGGGCTCCCACAGGAGGGGACTCCAGGTGGCACGATGAGTCACACTGAGGTGCCGTCCTTGGAGAACTTCGCAAACTGGGACTCCGAGGAGCCAGATTTCTTGGACTTGAATGTGGCTTTTTCCCTGTCCCACCTTGGCTTGGCCCGTCCCTCACTGCTGGATCTGTAACTAGTGTGGAAGGGATGAAAGGAGCTAGGTTTCTTTTGTGTCGCTTTCTTGGAAGTAGGCAGAACCTTCTGCTTGTCTTTGTTCTCCACAAGCAGAGGTTCTAAGGCTTCCCCAAAAAGCTTGCCCCCTTTAAATGGGATGTTAACAATTCTGGAGGAAGAACTTGCATCCCCCTCCCACTGGCGCAATCAAATATGACGCCTGGCCAGCACTCCTTGGGCCATAGACCTGGCCGAGAGCTGGAGGGAATCATAGGCACAGTCAGCTGCTGCTGCAGATGCCAGAGCGATCTTCTTCATGGTGCTCTTGGCCCTGCGCGAGAGCTTCTTGTCCTCCTCCGCCAACTCCTCAGCCCAGACATAGGCTGCCCTGGAAAAAATTGAACTGGCCACCGCCACTCGGAAGGCTTGAGAACCACACTCAAAATTACGTTTGAGCATGTTCTCCACTTTCATATCAGGATTCCCCCTCCGAGGGCAGAGTTGTTGCTGAGGAGACAGCTACCACAGGTGCGTCCACTGAGGGGACCTTAAGCTTGTCCATAATAGGTTCCAGCAGGGTATAAAATTTGTCTATGACTTTGTGATGACATCTGCCATGTGACAAATTCTCCCATTCGGCAGTAAAAACCCTGTTCAGGGATTCTGGAAAGGGCACCGCCTGAGGCTTGGGTGGCCCTTGAGGGTATTGTTTCGCCCTGGAAGATGGAGTATTGGGCCTTTGAGGTGGGGCCGGCAACTCCATATCCAGTATGTGTGCTGACTTGCCAAGCACTCTAGGATACAACTCGGTGGGGCAAAGATGGTCAACATTTTGCGACTCCCCCACCACCTGGTCATCATCGCCTGACAACTCCCCCTCCTCCTTCTCCAACTCCGACTGGGAAGACAGGGAGGAATCATCACAGGAGCGATGGATTTGGGTGAACCCCTTGGATCTCTCGTATACGGGGCTGCCCTGGTCTGACTCTGAGTCTGAAGCAACTGATCTACTTCTGCTACGAAGAGAAGGGGACCTCTTACGTTTGGCCTTTCTGGGCTGCTCGGTCCTGAGAGAACCAGCAGACTCCAGATGCTGTTCCTGGAGGACCCCCTTGACTGCCTCCTTGATCATAAGGGACAAGGTGGCAGTGGACAATGCAGTTGGCATAGCAGGATTGGGACCCCCAACCTCCCCAGCAACATCACCAGCTGCCCCAGTTTGCTCAGCCATACTCACAAAATGGCGCCCGCAACGTGGTCCACACAAAATGGCCACCACGCGGGAACAGGCCGCTTTTGGCACCAAAAACACCTTAGGGAACCCTCGATTTCCTCAGCCTGCAGCAGCCTCAGTGGAGCAGCAGCGACCTGGGGGAGCGCTGATCAGATAGCCGGGCACTTCCCCACAGGCATCAGCCAGGTCTCTCTGGCAGCGGAGCATCTCAGTGGGGTGCCCACTGCAGAGAGCCACGCGCCTCTCTGCCTCCTCCAGGTGTCAGGCGTGTCCTCCGCGGCTGGGCGATGCACCCACCAGCCACGTCAGGCACCAAGCCGCAATGCGGCTGAACCAGCGTCTCGCGCTGGACCGGGGGATCTCCCACCGGCCGGCCCGAGTCAAGCCGCTCTCGTGCGGCACATTCCGCTCCCCGTGGCTACAGGGGAGCCCGGGGAAGCAACCTCAAAGGGGGGCCAGCGGGGGTGCCCCTCGTTCCCTCCTGGTGCCAGTGATGAGGAGCAGGTGCCAGGAGGAGATGAAGGGAGGAGGTAAGAGGGAGAGGGGGGAATAAATAAGAGAGAGAGAGACTGAAGGAAGAAGAGCTCCTAACCAGAGCTCCCCAGGACCACGTCCGATTCAACACGAGGCCGGACGAAACTGGGAAGCTCCTGGGTGCCCTCCCAGGAAGGAGAACTTGGACAAAGTCCAGCCTCCAGGGAGGACTGCACCCATTGGTTAGGAGCGTTCTCCCTTCCTACTGCCGAGAATAGTCAGATATTCTCAAGTTTTTAAAAATGTCTGTATGTTTAGTGGGAAGCTAATTTTTGTTTGTTTTTATTTGCAAGAATAAGTACAGATTTACAAATCCATGCACACACACATTATGGTCCAATCCTATTCAGCACAGGAGCATTGCCTCCATTTGGCCCCTGCTATTCCACTGGTGCAGATTTGAGAATTCCCATGTTGGGTTTTTGAACATGACATTCAATGGAAGAGGCTCTCTACCCAGAAATGACTCCCCCCCTCTTTTGCCACCCTCCCCTCACCACTTTGTAACTTAGTGCTTAGCTGCTGTCTGCTAGTGGTCTGGACTGTAACTGTTACACTGATGGGACACCGCAGACTTCCCCACCGCTATTTACCCACAAGTGGTACTAACATGTCTTATGGGACATTTGCAATATCAAGTACAGTACTGGGACCTCAGCGCAGGCGCTAAGGCAGCATGAATCTGACTGCCCATCATTTCGTAAGACAAAATAAATCAAGTGTGCAGATCGTACATCAAAATTATAAAAGAAACTTCCAGCCCAATCCTATAGATATCTATTCAGAAATATGTCCCATTCTGTTCAATGGAGCCTATTCCCATGTAAGTATGAACATTTTAATCATAGTATCATAGAGATGGAAGGGACCTAGTAGGTCATCTAGTCCAACCCCCTGCCTGCAGCAGGAAATCCTCCTTGAGCATCCCTGACAGGTGCTCATCAGATTTCCAACCGGATATCCAACCGGAATCTCCTTTCCTGCAGTTTTTACCTATTGGTTCTAGTTCTGCTTTCAGAGGCAGGTAAGAAAAAAAGGGCCCTTCCTCCAAATGACAGCCCTTCAGGTATCTGAAGAGGGCAATCATGTCTCCTCTCAGCCTTCTCTTCTCCAGGCTGAACATCCCAATTTCCCCCTTTTCTCGTATGGCTTCTCTTTCATCCCACTGATCATTCTTGTCACTCTCCTCTGGACTTGCTCCAGTTTGGCTGCATCTTTCTTAAAGTGAGGTGCCCAGAACTGAACACAGTACTCAAGGTGAGGTCTCACCAATGCTGAATAAAGAGGAACTATAACTTCTCGTGACTTGGAAGCTACAGTCTTCTTAATGCAGCCTAAAATGGCATTTGCATTTTTTGCAGACACATCACACTGCTGACTCATGTTGCACATTAAACACATAGACTCAGCTGTATGTCAGTTGAGAAACTTTCAGCAGGTCCCTGTCCAGTGATGGGCTTCAAAAAATTTAAGAACCGGTTCTCTGCCCATCTGGCAGCCACTTTTAAATGGCTATTTTTAAACTTTATATGTCCTATCTCTTGTTAAGAACCGGTTCTATAGAGTAGGTGCGAACCTGCTGGAGCCCACCACTGTCCCTGTCACAGATGCATGAAGCCCTCAGTAATGCTGTATTACAGTATCACTGATCTTTCCTGAAGATAATATCTAAGTGTCTACTGGCTATATAATTTGAAGCAAAAGTTAACAAAGAGAGGATATATTTTTGCTAAATGTGCAGCCTCTTTAAAAATGTCACTCTTTTTTCCAGATAGTGATTTTAATAAGAGGATTTTGAGGTGGCCTTCTTCTCAGACAGCTTCTGAGTGAGACAGGTGACTAACCCTATAATCCAGAGTAACTACGGGAGCATGTAAGAGACATTTACGTTGACGTAGTTATGGCACCACCTAGTGAAAACCTATGGGAAATTCATATTGAAATCCAGAGCAAATTGTTCTTACACTGGAGCAAGGACTCCCCATGGTTACTCTGGATTGCGCCCTGTATCAACGTACCAACTTGGGCTGGAAAGGTTAAAAAAAAAGCTAGGGAGCTGTTTCCCATGTGCTTATTGAAAAAAGAACTGTTTCCTACCTTCTGGTTTAGGAGGCTGGCATTTGCAACTTAAAAATATTTATACAATATGTAACCAGAACACCAAAGTCCAGGATCAGAAGCAGTTTTCTGCTCCTGTAGGACAAACTTAATGAGCAAATATATAGCAGGACCTCAGTCATTTGCCTAGGTTAGTTGCCAGGACACCAAGACATAGATCTGGATTTGCCAACATGCCTCCAAGTCCAACCACCTCCTGTTACTAGTAAGGCATACAAGGGTCATTTTTCAGCACCGTGGAGGTTAAAATACCAACAAGATGTCTTATGACCCAATTAGAATTAAATTCCGATGCAGCAGTGCCAACAAGGTTCACCTGCATCCCATGGGGAGTATTTGCTGCTGAAAATCTTGGGGTAAAGGAACATTTGTCCTCTGAACCTGCAGTTGGTCAATATGAACCTGGCTCAGCAATATCGTTGGTACAAGTCTGAGTTGATCCACACAGACAGACAGGAAGAGAGATAGGATACAGCACATATCAGTGCTGATCCCACCCCTCCTGGACTCAATCCACCCTGACTCCTCCCTGTTTCACCTCTCCCTGCCCTTTCTCCACACCTGTGCTGGACATATCTGGTCATATGGGCATCCCTGAAACTGCAGCACTCATGGGAAGGCTCTGACCTTCCTCCCTCCATTCCAGCTTATGAAGCACTTTGCAGCATTTTTGCATAAGATTGGACTGTTAGTATTTCAGGGCTGGAAAAGCCTCTGCCTAAGGCTATGGAGAGTTTCCACCAGTCAAAGTAGACAATGCTGTAAAGGATAATGATCTAACTCCAGCTAAGGTAGTATCATATCTTTTCTTCTTTTCACTTTCAGGACCTTGCAAAGGCAAGCAGCAGAGGGGGGTGCAGTCTCACATCTACCTGTTTATGCATACACCTGTTGAGCATGACTCATTGCTGCTTCTTTATCTCACATAGGCATCATAACATGGGAGACAGAGCAACATGCTATCAGATCAAAATATACATCACCAGTGGATAGACCTTATGCCAACTTCTGGCATTCCTGTTTCCTTGACACTGTTTTGGAAGGATCCCAGAAGCACAGAATCATAGAATCCTAGAGTTGAAAGGGACCTAGTAGGTCATCTAGTCCAACCCCTGCCTGCAGCAGGAAATCCTCCTACAGCATCCACAACAGGTGCTCATCAAGCCTCTGCTTGAAGACCCCCACTGAGGGAGAATCCTCCACCTCCCTTGGCAATCTGTTCCACTGCCGAACCACCCTAATCGTCAGGAATTTTTTCAGGATATCCAACCGGAATCTCCTTTCTTGCAGTTTGTACCCATTGGTTCTAGTTTTGCTTTCAGAAGCAGCTATGAACAAATGAGCCCCTTCCTCCCTATGACAACCCTTCAGGTGTCTGAAGAGGGCAATCATGTCTCCCCTCAGCCTCCTCTTCTCCAGGCTGAACAGCCCAAGTTCCCCCAACCTTACCTCGTAAGACTTTCCTTTCATCCCACTGATCATTCTTGTCGCTCTCCTCTGGACTTGCTCCAGTTTGGCTGCATCTTTCTTAAAGCGAGGTGCCCAGAACTGAACACAGTACTCAAGGTGAGGTCTCCCCAATGCAAAGTAAAGAGGAACTATAACTTCTTGTGACTTGGAAGCACAGTCCTTTTAATGCAGCCTAAAATGGCATTTGCCTTCTTTGCAGACACATCACACTGCTGACTCATGTTCAGCTTGTGATCCACAGCGACTCCAAGATCCCACTCACAGGTTGTGCTGCCAAGCCACGTATTCCCCATTTTATACCTGTGTTTTTAGTTTTTATTGCCCAAGTGCAGAACCTTGCACTTCTCTCTGCTGAAGTTCATTCTAGTTGTTACAGCCCAGTATTTCAGTTTATCCAGATCCTCCTGGAGGTTTCTCCTGTCTTCTGTTGTGTTTGCTACTTCTCCCAGCTTGGTGTCATCTGCAAATTTGATCAGGCTCCCCCATATCTCTTTCTCCAAGTCACTGATGAAAATATTAAAGAGAACTGGGCCCAAGACAGAGCCTTGGGGTACCCCACTAGAAACCGACCTCCAGGTTGACACAGAACCATTTACTAAAACCCTTTGAGTGCGGCCATCGAGCCAGCTGTGGATCCACATAACGATTGCCCCATCTAGCCCATATTTTTCCAACTTCCCAATTAAGATGTCATGTGGGACCTTGTCAAATGCTTTGCTGAAGTCAAGATAAATGACATCCACAGCATTGCCACTGTACTGATAAAAAAAAAGATCAGATTTGTCTGGCAAGATTTATTCTTGGTAAATCCATGCTGGGTTCTTTTGATCACTGAGTACTTGTCTAGATGCACACAAATTGTGTGTTTTATGATTTGTTCTAATATCTTGCCCGGGATTGAAGTCAAACTGACTGGTTTATAATTTCCCAGGTCTTCTTTTTTTCCCTTCTTAAAGATTGGGACTACATTTGCCCTCTTCCAGTCCAGTGACATTCCCCCACTCCTCAAAGATTTCTCAAAGATGATTGACAGAGGCTCTGCAAGGACATCTGCAAGTTCCTTAAGAACTCTAGGATGCAGCTCATCTGGTCCAAATGACTTGAATTCATTTAGGCCAGTTAAGTGGTTACGAACCAGTTCTCTGTCAATCATAATCTGCTGTTCTGCACCATCCATGTTACCATTACCTCTCTGGGGATGCAAGCACATCCCCACATCAGCCAATGATTCCCCACCCCTATTTGCACAGCCCTCCGTCCGAGAATAGACAGATGCAAAGTAGGAGTTGAGCAGCTCTGCCTTCTTCTGGTTTCCAGTCACCTGTTGTCCATCTTTGTCCAGGAGCAGCCCCACCCCCTCGTTTCTCCTCCTGTTCCTTTGGGCATATCTAAAGAAGCTCTTTTTGTTATCCTTGACTCCCCTGGCCAGCCTCAGCTCATATTGAGCTTTAGCATTTCTGACCCTCTCCCTACAGGACCGGACTATCTGCCTGTACTTCTCCCTGGGGATCTTTCCACTTCTCCATTCCATATACTTCATTTTCTTTAACTTCAGTTGATCCCCAAGTTGCTTGTGGAGCCAACCTGGTTTTTTCAGGTTCTTCCCCCCCCCTTTTTTTTTATAGGAATTGAGCTCTCTGGGCTCTCTGTCTTTGCTCATTGTAGACAGTACTATGGAAGGACAATTGGGAAAGCGTTTGTCTACCATTTTTTATGTAGGACAGCTGATTCTTGAGCTGCTGTGGAGACCTCCTACCATTGGCTTGTCCAACAAGTGGCCTGGGGGCGGCACGCAGCCCAGGATGCAAATTAATGTGGCCCTCCTGCAAAAGCTGGCCGCCACTGGAAAAACCAGCTTTGTGGTGGCTTCCAAATTCAAATTTTGCTTGCTGCTGTGTGCGCTGCTTTTTTCCTGGGTCTGGGCCTAGGCGAGAAAAGAGTGAGGCAGGAGAGAAGGAAGCTCTTCCCCCTCCCTGCTTCTCAGCCATTCAGAGCTCTCCCAGGCAGCCTAGAAGCAACAGCCTTCAGGAGCGCACTCCTCACGGGCCGCCTGTGCTGCCGCTCATGGACCTTGTAGCACCAGCTGCCTCACTGCTGCAGGTCCCACAAGCCGCCCGTCACCTGCAGGCCGCCCGCCCACAGCCTCCTTGAACTTCTCCTCCACTGACCTCCAGGTAAAGAGGAGCAGGAGGAGAAATAAAACTAAGGAAAGTAGTTTGAGAGCCTAATCCTATGCATGGCTACTCAGAAGAAAACCCCATTATAATCAATGAAACTTACTACAAGGTTAAGCTTGGAGAGGATCGCAGGCCACCCTATGCATCATTCCTACTCAGAAGTCCCCTTAAAGTCAATGGGGCTTACTCCCAAGTAAAGGTGGCTATGGTTGCAGTCTGAGAGGCCAATCTTATGCTTGCTTATGTTTTCTATGGTTTTTTGGATGATTAGCATATTGTATGTGTGGTCACATATTGTATGTGTGGCCCAAACCAACTTGTCTTCTTCCAATGCGGCCCAGGGAAGCTAAAAGGTTGGACACCCCTGTCCTACCACTTTCCATGCTGGCAAAGATGGCCAACCGAGTTTGAGAAGCATGGACAGTCTATCAATCTTTGACAAATAAATACGTACATTGGGACCTGTGGTGCCTTCCTGACCCATTCCCTGGGTACTGCCTCTGGTGTAGAGGCAGTTTCAAAGCGAACAATGCCAGGGCTTTGACTTAAGGTGTTCAGAGGGAACAGTGGTAGAAACAGAGCCATAACACAGTATGCCAGAGCCAGTTCCATCTAGTGATGTTTGGCTAGATTTCTTTAATTTGTTTAAAAGATTTATATCCCCATGCTGAAGCAATTGCTGAAGGCATTTGACTGATAGATAAGGTAGATAAGATCTTATAAGGTAGATAAGATCTGGGAATCACTACTCATGCAGAGGATTTCTTTGTAAATTAAAATATTTTAACAGCCACACAAGGTGTGATGTTAAAAGCCATCATCTAGTTCAGTGGTTTCAATGTGGGGGTCAGGACCAATACAAACTTTCCTGGGAGTAAGTCTCATTGAACACAGTGGAACTTGCTTCTGAATAGACATGGAGGAACTCTGACATCACAGTAATGTCACTTTCAGTCATGGCATCACTTCCAACTTCCAGGGGGATCCTGGACAGATTGTGGTCTAAATCTATCTGCATTTATTTCCAGCCCCATGCTCCTTGGCACTTCACCACACAATTTCTGGCCATGGCCCTAAAATCAGGTCAGAGGCTAGAAAAGTCTAGGCTTGGATTGCCATTTAATTTATCATCAAAACTGGGACATTTTTGAGTTTAAAAGGACTGCTCAACATTAATTAAAATATATCTATCTTAAGCCCATTACTAAAAACCTGAGAATTTCCCATTTAGATAAGTAGCCATTCCATACAAAGCATCAAAAATCTAGTTCTTGTTAAAAATGTACTGGTGGGTTGATCAGTCAGAAGCAGAGAACAAGGCCACCAATCAGCCTAAGTTGTCCAAAACTAAGTGTAGCCTCCCTTGCAGCCACTCAGGCCAACATATCCTTTTGCCTTTTCTATAGCCTTTCCTCATATGGTAGATGCTCCAGCCCAGTAATCATTTTGGTTGCTCTCTTCTGCACCTTTTCCATTCCCACAATATTCTTGATGAAAGTGTTGACCCAACATAAGGTGGCAGTGAAGGTTAATTACATGCTTGGGATCAGTAGAAAAGGTATTGAGAATAAAATGGCAACCAATTATGATGCCATTGTACAAATCAATGGTAAGGCCATTTATGGAGTTTTGCATTCAGTTCTGGTCACCACATCTCAAAAAGGATGTAGAAGAAATGGAAATTTCCGTTTGTGGTGATGGCATCTAGCTAGATGGGACTGGAAAATTTCTGGAGGAAATGTTTATCATTGGTTACAAGCCATGATAGATATGTGCAACCTCCTTAGTGTAGAAGAGAATAAAGAGAACCTCCTTATTTTAGAACTTCAGAATGCCAGATGGAGGGGTGGGCACCCATATGCAGGTCTCTTGTTGTCTTGTGTGGTCCCTAAACCATTTGGTTGGCTACTGTAACCTATAAGAAGCTGAACTAAATGGACCTTTAACCTTATCCAGCAGGTTTTATTTATTTGGTTTTTTTGTTCCTTTGTTTAATTGATTGATTCTTATGCCAAAGTAATTGCCCAAGGTGTTTTACATAGACTTTTTTCTTTTTGTCTTCACAATGACCTTTTGAGGCTAACAGAGTGCACTTTCTGGTTTCAGAGCTTCTGACCACATTCCTGTGACTATCATTTCTGCCAATCACAGTGGTTCTGAACCCTACTATAGGATCCCTGTGACAGTCGAGCTCAACTCGCACTTAGCTTCTGGGATAAATGTGAAACTCCAAGAATGCTGGAACTACAGGAATAATCTAGAACTGTTCAGGCAAACTGAGACATATGGTCACCCTAGGGAAGACTGTTCCTTTTGTAAAAAAAAATTATTTTATTAATAAACTGGTTTTTAAAAATTCTGTATGGCATGGTTTTACTGGTTGGGCCTGTTTTGCAGAGGTTACTGAGCTAGAAGGATTGAGCTAGAAGACCAAGGTTAAAACTCCAGCCCTTTCCTGTTAACTTTTTAGTGATTGAACATAGGCAGGCATTTTCAAGCATCTGGGCCAAAGGGAGTCAGCAACATCATAACAATTTGTGGCCCTTCCACATATACATTTGTTGCCATTTCTGCCATGCACTTGTACGCATTTAGCTCCATGTGTGTCGGCACCGCTGTACAAAACTGGGAATCCTCAGATTCACACAGAGTGGTCTGAGTATCTGCAAAGAGTATATTGTTCTGCCTAACCTACCTCTTAGGATTGTTGTTAGGATAAAAGCATCAGGGGGTAAAAACATCATGCATCATGCTCTGAGCTCCTACAAGAAAGAGTGGAATTATAAATGAAATGAAGTCAACAAAGACGGAGTGAAAGTTACTGCGAACTACAATGAGAACAAATAGAACCGTTGCTTCTCTTTCAGGATTGCTTGTAACAAGCCCCAGCCTGCCTTGCTGTTTCCCCATTTCACCACAGCTTGGAGGTATAGGGAGAAACCCTTCTTAGCCAATCCTCTGGCTTCCTTCAGCTTGCCCATTTTATGGGAGAAAAAAACAGTGCGGGAGAATTAGCCATGAAATGAATTCTGGCTGAGTGATGCACACCCACATCTGTTGGGGTGCAACCACAGAGCTGATGCGTTTGCTTCAGGCTGCTTGATGTTGCTTCTGGTAGAGCACCTGACCAAAAAAACTTTTGAAAAATAAATAAAATTAGAGGCTCCCAAAATGAAATATTCACCTGCAGTCATGATGCCAACTCCAGCCCCACACACGCATATACACCCACACACCCAGCCCCTGAAAAAACACAGGAGCAGTGCAACTTTTCTTCTCCACTCTGTTATCACACCAGTTCCTGTTTTATATTCGGTGCAGTCTGCTGCAGCCTCTTTAAAGATGATGGGGTCTCTTTGTTTTCCTTTGGGCATTGTGGTACACAATGAGCTCTAGAGACGGAGGAGGTGGAGAGGCAAGAAGCATTCTTCCAAAGTATGGGAACTCCAGGAGGGTGTTGCCTTGCCATGGGCAAGCTGTCACTGTGCCAGTGTGAGTGAGAATGTCACTTGGGATGCATCCAGTGAATTCTCCAGTAAAGGGAGGAGAAGAATGAGATGCACACCTAGAATATGGAAGGAACATTCTAGTGAGGCTGATGAAATGAGTTCAGTGTTCAGCTTCTGGCCAAAATTCATTGAAGTTGAGTGGAGGATGTGGGAATTATCTTGCTTGCTCACATGAGCGGAGGATGTGGGAATTCAGTTGTGTGGAAGCTGAGAAGAGGATGTGGGAATTCAGATGTGGGAATTATCTTGCTTGCTCACATGACACTGTTCCACAATTAATATTTTATTTTTGGTACAGCACAAGCATATAATATCTACTCAGAAGTAAGCCCTCCTATATATCCCAGAAAAGTGCATATAGGATTGCATCCTTAGGGCTAGTGTTACCATAATTCTTTTCCACAAAACTAGGACAGGACCCCCTGTTAAACTTGCCAGTGTGCGCACACAATCCCCCAAAACCAGGACAGTCATGGCAACCCTCCTTAGGGTGTAATACTGATGGGCGAGCAGGCAGGTAGAATCAGGCCCATCATTGAGAAAGTGCTCTAAAGCAATTTCATGGTGCTATAATGAACATGCGCCAGACTTCACTCACCACCATGTGCCCCAGGAAGGCTGACTTTATAAACTCAGCTGACACAGGACTGTGGTGAGAGTGGAAAGCAGATGGGAGGGAGGTATTTCAGAATGCCTGGTTTCTATCGTATTTTGATGTTATAAATATTGTCACAAATGTAAGCTGTTCTCAGTAATGCTGCTTTTTGTAGTTGGTAGGTGGTAAACTCTATGGCCCTGATGCTGTTCAGATGTACCCACGGTATTCTAGGAATAGCACCAAGGGTGCCAACCACTGCTGGGATCACTTTGGTCTTTTTCTGCCACAGCCTTTTGCAAATCTTTGTATTTTATTTTCTTCTTGTTATTCATCAAGAATAACACTTTTCACTTTTTAACTAAAAGTTTATAAAACAGTTTAAAGAGAAAGGCTGTAATCCAAATCACACTTTCCTGGGAGTAAGAGCTGTTGAACACAATAGGTCTTACTTCTGAGTAGACATGGTTAGGATTGTGCTCATAATGAAATGACTAATGGCTCAATGTCCTAAAAGGCTCACAATGTAAAAACCATGGAATAGGGGCTTCTGACTCAAGCACCAAACTGTCCTGAGTTAACCTTGTGTTGATCTTTCTTTACCAGCATCTGTTAGTGAGAGGCTGTCACTGGTTATGAAGGTTCTGTGCAGCAGTTGTGTTGGTAGCTCAACTGTATTGGTAGATCATATTTGTTCCACGCTGCTTTACAGATATCTGAAGATCAATCTCTCTCTCTGTTACATTAAATGCTTCATTTGGACCTACTGGAGTAATTAAGAGCAACTATGAGGAAGATGAAAGACCATGGCACATGGAGAAGGGCATTTAAAAAGCCTCAGAAAGAGGCTAATAAAGCTTCAGAGAGAGGCATTTTAACTGAGTAAATGAATTTATTGAATAAAACAAACTTCATTTTTAATATTGTGTATTTCCAGCCCACACGCAGGTAAGAAAAATCCACTGCACCTTTGCAACTGGTCTGCAGCTGCATCCATCACCACAGCACAGGACAAGGACTGCCAACCAACCAGAAGACCACCTCAATCTCCAGGTGACTTTGGAAAGAAAGCCAGAAGATTTGCAAAGGGCTTCCAGGAATTTCCAACATTACATCATACTGGGGGAAAAAATATCCAGGAATCACTTCAGTCAGAGTTGGCAACACTATTTGTGATGAAGTGAGAAGGGAACATTAGACAGGTCTCCACAAGAATGCAAGGATCTACCTTATAGTGAGTCTGGTAAACAGCTTATTTCACCTTGTACATGGGTCTAGCAATGGAAGGGGGAGCATTTAGACTGGGGGGGATTGGCCACCCTCATTTTTGCCTTGGGCACAACCTTCCAAGCTTCTCAAAAAGAATGAGGCCCCAATGTTCCCAGTATATTGGAAGAAAACTTGGCAATGACAGGGTTCCCCTTTCCTACACGTTTTACCGAATAACTCTTGGCACAAAGATATTCACAGCTGTGTGTCTACCTTCCCTTCTGGAGACAGAAATGTCTCCAGTCCTTAATATGCATTAAAGGCTGAACATTGCTGTTGTTCATATATATCCTGTGCTCATATATAACTCCAATGGTTTTAATGTTACTGACTCCCAGGTAAGTGTATATGTGGTTGCAACCATAATATCAGAATGTCAGAAGCCTTGTTAAAATCCCCAGGATTGTTTTCAGTAGAATGATTATAATTCCTAGAATATTAGAATAGAATAGAAATTTATTGTCATTATACACGTTCACATATGTACAACAAAATTAAGTGCTTTTGCATGGTAAAAACAACACTACAGTACACAGTACACTACAACAAAAACAAAACATCATATACTACACATCAACATAACGCTATACCGCTATATTCAGGCCAACCCTGGAGAATTGGTAGCCCTATTAATCTTGATAGCTATAGGAAACCTCTATTAAATTAATTTTATCCTGCCTTTCTTTAAGTAAGGGCACTGAAGGCAACTTACAACATTTAAAAATAGTAATTAGTAAAAACAATAAAACATTGTGAATAAAAGAGAAACGCCATTGTTTGCATCAATAACATTACAGTAATACACTTGTTAGTCACAACAGCTATTGAAAAGTATGGAGCTAGCAGTGCCTCCTTACCCAAGATCAGCAAGGTAATCTAGAGTCTTCTGGGTTTCCAATAAGGATTGATCCTTAGAGGGCTCTAAGTAGCAATGGGTGTCCTGCATAGGAGCAACACCTAGATACATCCAAGTCATTACAGGAAGCAAGTAGCACCTGGGACAGGGAGATTTTGTGGGTTGTAGCTGGAAAGAGTGTGGAGGAAGGAAGAGGAGACTTACTAGCTTATCAGACTATCTGGCTAGCTGACTCATGCTTTCCTGGGAGTAAGACCCATTAAACATAATGGGGCTTATTTCTGAGTAGACATGGATAAGATTGCACACTTACTAGCTTGCTGACCATCAAACTAATGGACTGGTTAATGACTACTAACTGATTTAATTGGCTGATGGGCCAACAGACTGGCAGACAGACAACAAAATGGTAGATCACCTAACTGATTAATAAAGCAGAAACTGCTGAATAGTGAAGAGCATCTTGGCACCCTACTCCTGATACCACTTTCTCCCATCCAAATATCACTTCTAATGTCCATGTCTTTGGTCAATTAATCCCTCCCTTCACCAGTAACAGCAAACAGTGTGTAACAAAATGAATACAGATCTCATTGTCTGTTTAAAGATAAGATTTATTACACAAATACTCCCTGGTAATTGCCCTTGTCCAGAGCACTTTTCCTTCTTCCAAAACTCCAGTTAAGCTGTGAGAGTTCACAGCAACTCCAGAGTCTCTTGGATCTGGTCCTTCTCTTCCCCGTCAAATGCTGATCACTCAGAGTACTTGATCCCTTCCAACTCTATGAGTCTATGATTAGCCTTCTTTAAACACAGCCATGATGCAATCTCTATGACTCCAGGATCCCACTTTGGTGCTTTGATAGTCCCGGCATCATCTCATGTTTAAAGGCTTCATTTGTTTGTATCCTGGTGATCAAAAGCCCAGTTGAGTACATTGTACATGGCCTAATGCTGCACACCAATAGGGTGGAATGTACATAATAACAGTATGGATTTGGGTGAATGCATGAAATGTGTTAAGTTTAGTATTGGGACCAGTAAAAAAAAAAGTAAAACTGAATATTATATATTAACAGTTATCATTTGTGATCTGCAAGGAATCTGTTCTTGGACCCTCTGTGGATATCTAACTTGTGGATGATGAAATCCATAGGTGTGGGCTATCAAAGAACCTCCAGCTGTGACCTCCAAAATGTGACCAGAAGATGTGGCATCATGTTATGTAGCATTGGAAAGTAATTTACTACAGAATGCAATGAAACAAACTGCAATGGAATATCTGTAATATATCAAAAGTTATAGCTCATTAACCAGAAAATGAATACACTAACTAATTATGGAACAAAAAAGAAAGTTTTTTCTTACCGTAGACTTCTTTTCCGGGATGAAGGAAGGAGGGTGTTCTCTACCAGTGGGTTGTCGCCCCTCCCCCACCAGGAGGCTGGACTCAGTCAGTTCTCCTCCTGGAGGGGCGGCCCCAATGTCCCAGTCTCAAAGCCAAGCCAAACAGCAGAAGCCAACCCCAAAGAAACGAACAGAGGGTCTGGTAACCAATACATGTGGACAGACCCTGTGAAAAATAGAAGTCATAACAAGACAACAGAGGAAAAGGAAGAGCGAGTCTGTGCCCCCTAGACTTTTCCCCACCAAAGCTGGAACAAAGACCAGCAGGAATACCAATTGAATCAGGACCTGAGGGTCAGAGACAGGTGGGCAGAACACCCTCCTTCCTTCATCCTGGAAAAGAAGTCTATGGTAAGAAAATACTTTCTTTTCCCTGGTTTCAGGAAGGAGGGTGTTCTCTGCCAGTGGGATATAGCAAAGCCATATCCGTCCGGAGGAAGGGAGGGCTGACCCAAGGGTCTATGATGACACTACCCCTTGCAACACCCTCCTGCCAAACGCTGCATCTGCAGAAGCTGCCTTGTCAATTTTATAGTGCCTGATGAAGGTGTTGGGCGAAATCCATGTTGCTGCTTTGCATATGGATTCGATTTATGTCACCCCATCATATGCAGCAGATGCAGCTGCACTATGCATAGAATGGGCGGTGATAGCGGCAGGAGGGGCCCTTCCTAAGGACGAATAGGCTAATGCTATTTTCCCTTTTATCCAATTTGCCAAAGTATTCTGAGAAGGACACTTGCCCATGGCCGGTCCCTTAAAAAAGACAAAAAACGAATCAGTTTTATGAAAGTCCTTTGTGCAGTCGATATAATAACTGACCGCCTTTCTAGCATCAATTCTATCCCAATCCCTCTCCTGTTTTGCCTTAGGTTGAGGGCAAAAGGAAGGAACCACCAATTCTTGAGCTCTATGAAACCATGAATTCACTTTAGGAACGAAGACGGGATCAAAATGTAAAACCACCTTGTCATCGTGGAAGATGCATAGGTTGGGATTAACCGACAGGGCGCCCAGCTCGGACACCCGTCTTGCAGAGGTAATGGCGACCAAAAACAAGGTCTTAAAAATTAGAAACTTTAAGTCAACACAATGTAAAGGTTCAAAAGGCGGCTTTTCCAATGCCGAAAGAACCAAAGGTAGGTTCCTTGAAGGGAAGTGGTGAACCTGTGGAGGACATAATTGCTTCACCCCTTTTAGGAACCTGGTGATTTGCAGGTGGGATAAGACCTTCCTACCCGAAGAAGACCCCAGGGTGCTCCGTAAGGCTGCCACTTGCCAGCGTAACGTGCTGGCAGAGAGACCTTTGTCAAGGCCATCCTGACAAAACCCCAACAGAACCTTGACCTTAAAATTGAAGGGTGAAACCCCATGTGCTATGCACCATGATTTGAATTTGCGCCAGGTCGCACTGTACACCCTGGCAGTAGAAAGCTTTTTGGAAGCCAGTAAGGTATTAATGACTTCCTGAGAGTACCCCTTACGAGCTAATGTCCGCCTTTCAACCTCCAAGCTGTCAAGTTGAAGATTGCCGGCTGTGGATGCACAATGGGGCCCTGCATCAGAAGGTCCTTCCGTAGAGGCAATTTCCAACCCAGCTCCGTGGCTAATGCTAGGACATCCGGAAACCATGGATGCCTTGGCCAATGGGACACCACTGAGATTACTTCTGCACCCAGACTTCAAACCCTTTTCAGGAAGAACGGGATCAGTTTCGGGGTGGAAACACATATAGAAGGCCCCTGGGCCAGGGCACCTGAAGGGCATCTATCCCCAGAGTCCCCTCCATCTGAAAACAGGAAAAGAACCTTGGAACCTGTTTGTTTAGGTGAGATGCAAATAGGTCCACCACTGGAACTCCCCATTTGGATATCAACAACTGGAAAACCTGTGTGTGGAGCATCCACCCCATATCGTTTACCAGTTGCCTGCTCAACCAATCCGCCATCAGATTCTCTGTGCCGGCCAGATGCTCTGCCCTCAGAGAACAGAGGTGTCGCTCTGCCCATGTGAAAAGACGGATGGTCTCCGCCATAAGAGTCTTGGACCGGGTACCAGGGTGACCAGACACCAAACCCAGAATTCCCTGAACTCCAACGCCAAAATTCCTACCTCCCAAAGCCAAAATGTAGGACAAAATGTAGGACATTTTAAAATAAGATAAAAACACTTGTGATAGGTTTCTGAGTGGTGGTGGGTACTGTCAGGGCTGGTGAGGGTTTCTGGGGGCTGGTGGGTACTGGCAGGGCTAGTGGGGGGGTTTCTGGGGGATGGAGGGCTTGGTTGCAAATCTAATAAGCTTTCCTGGGAGTAAGTCCCATTGCAGTCTAAGGGCTAAGGGCTTACTTCTGAGTAGGGAGGCTTGGCTGCAAACCTAATACACTTACCTGGGAGTAAGTCAGGGTGACCATATGCCATAATAAAAAAAGGACAAGGCCCCCCCAAAACGTAGGGCATCCAAGCAAAATGTAGGGCATGACAAAATAAAATCTGAAAACATTCATATGCTGAAAACACTCAATTGTTGCCTTGAGAGCATATGCTGACCTCCAAGTGCACAGGATCATGACCATTCTGGAAGCCTTGCACTCTCTGGATTGACCTTCCACACCAGCAAGGCATGGTTGCTTACAAACACAAAAGCATAGAGTTAGAAGGAACACAGAAAGTCATCTAGTCTAAACCCTTGCCCAAAGCATCTAGTCCAAAGCATCTAGGTACGCATTAACACACTTGTGCACCCATTCAGAGCACCCATTATTTTCCTTTCCCCTCCTTTGTCCCACAACAGGCCTGCAAGGTAGACAAACAACATTGAGAGCATCCTAAGCACATTTTGGGCTCCCACTGAGAGTTCAGTCCCACTTTCTTTCCCTCTCTCTCACACACACACACACGCAGAATATACATATATATATACACATATACACACAGAATATACATATATACATGTGTGTATATATATATATGTGTGTGTGTGTGTGCTTATACACACACACGTGTGTATATATTCTATTGGAGTGGGTGTATATATGTGTGTGTATACACACACACACAGAATATACAAATACAGTGGCGCCTAACATAACAAGTTTAATTCATTCCAGAGGCATGCTTATTATGTGAAATGCTCTTTACGTGAACTGGATTTTCCCACAGGAAATAATGGAAACTAGTGGTTCCAGGCAGGGCTCCCCTCTATGCCACTCTAAAGGATATAGAGCCAGGGTGACCATATGTCTTGCTTTTCCAGGACATGTCCTGGAAATGCAAGACATTTGGTCAGGTCCTATGAGAGAGGGGTCCAGCAGGTTCATTGTTCCAGGACCCAAGAACTACAGAGGGGCCCATGACTGAGGGACCATTAGAGTTTGTTACTAACAAATTAATACAGTATATATGCACACACATTATACACATATACATACAGATGTATACATACATACATACACATGCACGCACACACACACACACACACACACACACACACACACACACACACACACACACACGGCTCAGTTTTTTAATTTCAAAATAATTTTGCAAGTCTTAGGGGCCCCAAATGGGTTTTGTACCACCTTAAAAAATTTATCTTGGAGTCCCTGCATATGGTCACCCTGTCCTCACACCTCACCAGAGCAAGGCTCAGCCCCTGCAATAAAGGGTCCATGGAACTCCCTGCCACAGGAGATGGGAAGACAGGTTGCAGACGGAGAAAGAGAACTCTTTCCCCTCAAACACACCAGAGCCTGCAATGGAGGGTCTATGGAACTCCTTGCCACAGGAGATGGGAAGACACTTGCAGGCAGAGAAAGAGAACTCTTTCCAGAGCCTCACACCAGAACACACACCAGAGCCTGCAATGGAGGGTTTAATAAATTAGTAATGGTTTAATTAATTAATGGTTGGCTGCTGGGCTATACAGGTATCCCCCATATCTGCAGTTGGAGGTGGGGGAGACGGGTGCTTGGCACAGGGGAGACATGCTTGACCTGGGGGGAGGACCCCAGAGAACATGTCCTGGGAAAAGAGGACCCAGGCAGTGCAGAGGTGGGGGGGGTGCTTGACCTGGGGAGAGGACTCCAGAGGACATGTCCTGGGAAAAGAGGACCCAGGCAGTGCAGAGGTGGGGGGTGCTTGACCTGGGGAGAGTACCCCAGAGGACATGTCCTGGGAAAGGAGGACCCAGGCAGTGCAGAGGTGGGGGGTGCTTGACCTGGGGAGAGGACTCCAGAGGACATGTCCTGGGAAAGGAGGACCCAGGCGAGCCAATGCTGAGGGGTGCTTGGCACTGGGGAGAGGACATGTCCTGGGAAAGAAATATGGAGAGCAGCCTCGCAGCCAGTTACCTCCTGCTGCTTCCTTTGTTCAGCAATTTAATGGCACAAGGAAAAAAACTGTCCTTGTGCCTAGTTGACTTAGTGTACAGAGTCCTATATCGGCATCCAGAGGGAAGAAGCGCAAACAAAATGTGACCAGGGTGAAGAGGGTCTGCAGCAATACTCATGGCTCTCTTCTTGACCCGAGCTATATATAGATCCTCCAAAGAGGGCAGACTGACTCCAATTATTTTCTCTGCTATACTTATAGTTCTTTGTAGTTTTTTCTTGTCCAGTTTGGATGCTGTGCCAAACCAGACAGTGATGGAACTGCAGAGAACAGATTCAATAATTCCCCTATAAAACAGGGTCAACAGCTCTTGAGGCAGATCGAATTTCCTCAGTTGACGCAAGAAGAACATCCTCTGATGAGCCTTTTTAATGATGCTGCTGATGTTAGTTGACCATTTCAGGTCTTGGGAGACTACAGAGGCCAAGAACTTGAAGGACTCCACCACTGAAACCACATTACCACAGATGGAAAGTGGAAGTAGCATAGGGGGGTGCTTCCTAAAGTCTACCATCATTTCCACAGTTTTTTGTGAATTAAGCTCCAGATGATTCCTACTGCACCACAGAACCAGTTGTTCAACCTCCCATCTGTATGCAGATTCATCACCATCACGGATAAGACCAATGACCGTTGTGTCATCTGCAAACTTTAAAATTTAACAGAGGGGTCCGAAGAGGTGCAGTCATTTGTATAAAGGGAGAAAAGCAACAGGGAGAGCACACACCCTTGAGGAGCTCCTGTGCTGATAGTTCGAGTACTAGATGTAATTTTCCCAAACCTCACCTGCTGCTTCCTGTCCGTCAGAAAGCTAAGTATCCACTGACAGATAGGAGCAGATACATTAAGGTGGATCAGTTTAGAATAGAGGAATGATGGAACAATAGTGTTGAACGCTGAGCTGAAGTCCACAAAGAGGACCCGTACATATGTCCCTAAAGAATCCAGATGTTGCAGGATATAGTGTAATGCCATATTTACAGTGTCATCCACTGACCTGTTAGCCCTGTAGGCAAACTGAAGGGGGTCTAGCAACGGGTCTGTGATGACCTTCAAGTGGGCCAACACCAGCCTCTCAAAGACCTTCATTACAACAGATGTTAAAGCAACAGGTCTATAATCATTCAGCCCACTGATGGAAGGTTTCTTAGGAACTGGAATGAGTGTTTGGTGAACACTCTGGGTGCTGCCGTGAGTCCGAAAGGCAGGGCCCTATACTGGTACTGTTGGTTTCCGTAACAGAACCGGAGGTATCGTCTGTGCTTCTCCCGGATGGGAACATGCAGATAAGCTTCTGTGAGGTCCACTGATGTCATGAAGTCTCCCTGTTGAAGGGAAGCTACTATGGACCTCCATGTTTCCATCCTGAACTTCCTCTCTTTGAGGAAATAGTTTAGCCATTTCAAATCAAGAATGGCCCTCCAATCACCATTCTTCTTGGGCACAAGGAAAAACACAGAGTACACCCCCTTGCCTCTCTGACTCAAGGGCACTGGCTCGATTGCACTGATCTGAAGGAGATGGGCAATGGCTTCTAGCTTCAGGCAGTGTTTGATTGGGTCCCGAGAGATCGGAATCTGCCAAAACTGATCCCTAGGAAGCTTGAGGAACTCCAAGGAATACCCTCTGCATACAGTCTGCAGAACCCAAGAGTCCGTTGTCACAGACCTCCAGGCCTCTGCAAACATCAAGAGTCAGGCACCCACCGGGACTGCCCTCCCCTGTCCAGGGTTGTCAGGCTGATTGTGATTCTTTGGCGGGCTTCCCAGCAGTGGAGGGCGCTGTGCCACTACGCTTCTTAAACTGGGCCTTGCTTTTGTCCCACTTAGGTTTACAGAGTTGAGTGTAACCCTTGAATTTGTAGCCTGACCCAGGTTGACAAAAGGACTGGGACCGGTTAGGCAGGTCCTTCTTTGTCGTGGGAAGGACCTTCTGTTTGTCCTTGTTTTCAATCAAGAGAGGTTCCAAGGCCTCCCAGAACAGCTTCTCACCTTTAAATGGGATGTTTAAGACTCTAGAAGCCGAACCAGCATCTCCTTCCCACTGTCTCAACCAGATATGTCTTCTAGCCAGCACGCCCATAGCCATGGTCCTAGAAGATAACTGGAGTGAGTCATAGGCACAGTCTGCTGCCTCCGCAAAGGCCATTGCTATCTTTTTCAAAGTGCAATGGGCCTTGCGCGACAGAGACTTATCCTCTTGTGCCAGTTCCTCTGCCCAGATGCAAGCCGCCCTAGAAAGGATGGAACTGGTTACTGCCACATGAAAAGATTGAGCATTAAACTCAAACCCCCGTTTGAGCGCACCCTCTACCCTCTTGTCACATGCATCCCGCGGACCCGACTCACCCTCCGAGGGGAGAGTGGTAGATGTGGAAACTGCCACCACAGGAGCATCCACAGTGGGAACCTTCAACTTGGTCATGATTGGTTCGGGTAGCATGTATAACTTATCCATCAACTTGCCATGCTGCTTAGAGTGACTGAAGTGACTCCACTCAGTATCAAAAACTCATCCCAGTGCCTCAGGGAATGGAACAACCGGTGGCTTAATTGGGCCCTGCGGATAGGTTTTGGCTCTGTGGGATGGCGTGTCCGGCTTGGCTGTGGCAGAAGGCATTGTCAAGTCCATTGTATTGGCAGACTTAGGCTGTAATCCTAATGACACTTTCCTGGGAGTAAAGTGGAACTGGAACGAACACAATGAACACAATGGTGCTTACTTTTGAGTAGACATGGTTAGGATTGTGCTCTTAGTGAGCACCCTGGTATATAACTCGGGGGGACACAGTCTATCAACCTTAGGAACTGACGAAGAACAGGGAAGATATAAGTTTTAAATATGATTGGTTTAGTTATAGACAGATTAAAGAGTTATTTGAGAGAGATAAGAGAATCAGTGGATTTAGGGAAGAAAGTTTTGAAATAGAAGCATTGCTGACAGGAGAAAAGAAAAAACAAATTTCAAAAATTTATAAGTTGCTAATTCAGGAATATACTTTAGACGAGGTAGTAAAAGTGCAAATGGTTAAATGGGCAATAAATGTAAATAGAGATATAACAATGTATATGTGAGAATATCTATGGAAGAAATCTTTAAAAATCAGTATGTAATAATATAAATGAAAACTGCTATAAGATGATTTATAGATGGTATTTAACTCCAAAGAAAATATCCAATATGAAAAATAAAATATCTAATAAATGTTGGAAGTACAAAGAGCAGGAAGGATCTTTTTACCATATGTGGTGGACTTGCAAGAAAGTAAGACTTTTCTGGGCAGAAATACATAAAGAAATGTCAAAAGTATTAGGTTATACGATAGATAAGAGCCCAGAACTATTTTTAATAGGATTAAAGTTAGAAACAATGTTAATTGAAGATAGAACCTTGATATGGTATATGGTAACAGCTGCAAGGATGGTATATGCAAGATATTGGAGACAAGAGAAAATACCAAATAAAGAGGAATGGATGGACAAGATGTTATATATAATGGAAATGGATAAACTTACAAGAAGTTTAAAAGATGAAATGGTTGAGAATTATGAGAAGGATTGGCGGAAATTTAAAATTTATTTGGGAAAAAGCAAAGGTAAAACAAATTTAATCTGGTTATTTGAGGATTAAAAGAATCTAACGATGTTTAGAGGTGAAAGGGAAAAGCTGTGGGAAGTCATAAATTGAAAACAGAGAATTGAATTAATAGATTGTTGAATTGTAATATAGATGTAATATTGGCTTATTGTTGTTTTGGATGTTTATGTAGAAATTTTGAATAAAATTGTTTAAACAGAACCTTAGGAACTGATGATGCGTCTTGTTCCTCGTCCCCTGACAGTTCCCCCTCTTCCATTTCTGACTGTGAGGGAGAGGACAGAGAATCCTGCTGAGGCCGACTTAACTTATATAAACCCTTGTACCTTTTGGGGGAGGAGTCTACCTCCTCAGACTCTGAATCAGAGGCCACATATCTGTGTTTTGTCTTAGACTTGGCCTTCTTAGGTTGTGGAGCCTCTCGAACCATGGCCTGAGGTCTTCCAGCTGCTCCTTTAAAATCCCCTTTACCGCCTCTGTCACCATCTGTGGGAGCGCAGAGGGCAAAATTAGGGGATCCTCTTGAGACCTAAGGGGAATCTGGGGGTCCCCCTGACTTTCCCCCGCCTCATGCCCAGCCTGCATGGTGAAGGAAGCCCTGAGGTACTCACAAAATGGCGCCCGTGCACCCAGAAGGGTCTCAAAATGGCCGCCGGTGGGAAACTCACAAGGACACCATGCGGTTCCTGCCCCGCCAATTCTGACCAGAATGAGGTCCCTGGCAGCACTGAGGCACAGGGCGCTAGCCTAGGGAGCCTAGTGGGGGCTGTGGGTCAGCTGCGCGCTATGCACGCTGCCCGCTGCAGCCTCCTGGCTGCCGCCCAATGTGGCCGTGTCTCCAGGTGCATGTCATTCTCTCCCACTCCTCCCTGATGTCTTGGGTCCTGCCGGCAAGGCGTCCCTTGCCAGAGCGGGGAACACTGTCCCAGGCAGTCGGGCAGCTTCCCCAGGCTGTTCTAGCAGTCGGGTGGGCAGGACACAGAAGGGAAGAGGGGAACAGAAGAAAGAGAGAGAGAATAAGAAGAAAAAAAGATAGAGAGGAGAAGTTGGGAGAGAGAGAGCTCCCAGACTGCGTCCTGCCTGAGGCAAGGCTGGACGAGACTGGGACAGTGGGGCCGCCCCTCAGGGAGGAGAACTGACTGAGTCCAGCCTCCTGTTGGGGGAGGGGCGACAACCCACTGGTAGAGAACACCCTCCTTCCTGAATCCAGGGAAAGTGTATTTTCTTAACACAAAACTGACCTATGAGACTTTACTGTGAGAGCAAATAAAATTTGATTTTGTTTTGGGGGGGCTACAAAATCTTCTTGGACCCCTGATAGCATATACTTTATGCTACTATCTAAGGGGAAGCAGTAAAGCAAATGGGTGGTGAGCTACTGTGGGGGAGGAAGAGACAGTTCCCCACCTCCAATTTTCTTTTTTTTAAGCCTGGGCATGACGTCACATCCTGGGCAATATTTTGAGCTTTGCACCTGGCTGCATGATCATTAGCTATGTCACTGACCATAAGTGTCTTTCAGTCACAGGTAGAACCCTCCAGCGTGGGTCCAGTACCCATGCTGTCATATTCAAACTCACAGATAAAATGACCCCACCTTTACTAAGTCTGTGGAAGGCCTTCTGGTAATGATAGGTCTGGCTTTGGTTGCTTTCAAAGGGGATTAGACAAATTCAAGGAGGATACACTCATCAACAGCCTTTAGTCATGGTAGCTAACTCAAATGATCATATTTAGAAGCAGTATATTAATTACTATTAATCACTGGCAAGAACCAACAAGAATGGTAGGTTTTTTGTTTTCATGCCCTTCTTGTGGGCATCCAGCAAAGAATCAAGATGCTGCCTGTAGTTGAATAAAGGGTCCTGGAGAAGTTAGACCTACAGTCTGATCCTGCTGGGCTCTTCATAGGTTCTTATGTTAACATAGAAGGTGTATTTTGTTAACTATCTCCTGCCATAATCCTTCAGTCTCTCTTTAAGTGTGCATGTGCTTCCACAGTGCTTCCTCACATTTCAGAAGGAATGCCTGGAGATGCCTTCCACCCCTGGAGTTTATAACTCCAGCCTGCACAAGTCCAGCACTGAAAGATCTACAGCCTCCAGGCAGTTGAAGGAAACTCTTTAAAGATGAATCATTTTCATAAATGAGTGCAGAGGGAGGTCAGGCCAGGGGACATTGACATTTACATGTGTGGCAGAGATAAGACCCCATTCATCCTCCTCTTGCTGTCAGGTCATGATGGGCGAGCATTGCCTTAAGCTCCCATAAAACATGTTGTTTGCAGAAAACGTGCAGGTGGTTCATAAAAAGGAAAAAAAAGAGGTCCAAACTGTTACTACAAAATTTGTCTCCCCAATGGCTGGGTCTGTTTATTATAAGAGAAATGGAGAACTCTTAGAGAGAAATTTTGCATTGCTGACTTTTCTGCCCCAAAGTTCTCTCCTTCTCAACACTTGCACTAAAAACGTCAAAGTTATTTGTACTGATGACATGTTGACAAACCACTGGACAAGACTGTTTAAAAAAAGGAGTTGATGTTGGAGGAGAGTGCTACAGGGACAACAGAAAAGAAGCTGACTGCTGGCAGTTTATAAACCCAATTGAGAGGTAATTATTAGAGAATTATATACAGGTAATTCAATCTGCGATTTACTATTCTCAAAGAGCACCAGATGTGCTTTTTTTGGTTGTGCTTCTCTTGGCAAAAGATGTCATGAGTCTGTTAGAAAATCTGCCTGGTTTTTTAAAAGGTTTTTTTTTAAAAAAATACCAAAATAATGTTGCTTTTTTCAAAGCAGAAATAAAAATCCATCTTTAATTTCCACTAAAGTCACTAGCAATACATTTCTGCATATGTTTATTTGGATATAGTGTACATCTTCAAAAACGCCACATCTGACCACAATATTGATCATTTATTTTTATGGTACAAAACTCTGTTACCACCTGCAGGCAGGTGTAAGCCAGTTACATACGGGTGGCTCCCAGAACAGCAGGAAAATGGAAAGGGGGATTAACTCTATCTAGATCAGGGGTCTCCAAACCCTGGCTTGGGGGCCAGATGCGGCCCTTGGCGAGCCTCAATGTGGCCCCTGGTAAGACCCCTCTGTCTGGCCCTTGGGCAAGCCTTGTAATCCACTCCTGTGCATTTGTTTATGTAAATTTATTCAAATTTGAAATGTAAATTATAGTAGTTTTCTGGAACCTGGCACCATGTCAGAGAGAAAATTTGGCCCTCCTGCCAAAAGATTTACAGACCCTTGATCTAGATCATGATGATATGGTTTATTTATTTAAAAAAATGTCTTCATTGCTTTCTTGTTGCTGGTACCAAAGAAGTATAGCAAATTCTGGTAACATTTCAAGACTAAAAATTAACATCAAAACTGAAAAAGTAAAATCACCAAGAGGGGCTCATTTCCAAAAGCAGAATGAAATAAAATGGTATTTAAGAGAGAGGGAGCCAAACAAACAGCTCTCCAGAGTTCTCGAGTAGCAACTGAAAAGGCCTCCCACATCTTCTGCAGAACCAGTCTGGTCTCCAGATGTGATGAAGACTAAAGGATGCATCAGCAGATCTTTCTACTTCTGGGAGGTATGTAAAAGGGGAAAGTGGTCCTGGGCCACATGGTATTATGCCAACCAGAAAACAAAAGATCTTACTCTGACTCTAACTTGGTTTTTCAGCATTCAGTTGTTGATGGCTCATGAGATAAGAGTATGGCCACCAACAGCTACTGTTGATGCAACCCTTGCCCATGCTACAGGACTTGCTGCTCTACAGCACACCCAACAATGGAGGAAGAAAGAGAAATTGCAGTTGGCTACTCCAGAGAGAAAAGGACAAAAATTCTCAGAAGAATGTGATGACTTCACGAGTAATGTAAATAAAAACATTCCAGCCTTGGCTCCCAGTCTGATTTAATGTTCTACAGCTTGTGCTTTGCCTTTATACAATTGGCCACCATATCTTCCACCTCTGACCTATCTATGCCTGCATCTGAAGCAAACTCCTAGGCATTGACTCCCAAATGCTCAAAGCTGAATCCACACATGCAACAGAATGAAGTGGGAATGTAATGAAAAAAGGCAGTGTCTATTGAATCCAGTTCACCAAGCTGATCAACATACAGGTCTGGCACAATCCAGCCCCTCTACGTATTGGTATCACTTGTTATCCACTAGGGTTCTGTTCCAAAACCGCCTGTGGATAAAAAAATCCGTGTATAAAGAAAACAATGGAAAAATAGGTTTAAAGACCCAATTCCAGGTTTCTTGCTATTCTACTGCATCTAATTGAATAAGGTAGTCTCTCAGTATCTGCAGGAGTTTGATTCTGGGACTGAAAAACTAAATGATTGCTTGCATGACTGCCTCTACAAGAGTAGAAAAGTGGTTTTTTTAAAGCGTGATTTGCAATGGCCATTTGTGTTGAGTTAAATCCATGTATAAAAAATCTGTGTAAAACAAGCTTAGACCTGTATACAGTAATGATCCTCTCCTTCCAAACAACATTGGCTCATGCAGGGTTCTCTAGTCTGGGCTTGATTATTCATAGTAATCATCATCATCATCATCATCATCATCATCATCATCATCTAGTGGGAGGAGGGACTGTCCAGGACTGGAGGAAAACTCTAGAAGGAAGGAAGATCTGGGGCTCCCCTGGTGATTACAGGTATCAAAGCCATCTACTGGGAGGAGGGACTGTCCAGGACTGGAGGAACACTCTAGAAGGAAGGAAGATCTGGGGCTCCCCTGGTGATTGCTTCTGCCTTCCCTCGGCTGAAGTGTGGCTTGGGACGGGAAAAGGGAGCCACTGAGGAAACATCTACTGCTGCACCCATACCCATAAATCAATACGGTAAAAGAAACAAATCCAAAGTCTATACTGGCTCGGTCATCGCCCAGGATAAAAAGGTCCACGGCGGATGTTGTTGATCATGGACATCCGTCAATAAGTGAGCTACTGGATCAGGGAACACCATCAAATGGACAACCACAAAAGCGGCAGAAATACTCAATGTTAGAGAATCGGATCATCATGAAGTGCAACTACAACTCAGAACCTGAAAAGCGTGGCTACCAGAAGAGGATGTGCCAACTCTGGAACCAAGAATTCCCACATTCAAATACAACCCATCTTAGACTGGCTGATCAGAGACGATTCATCATCCAGAATAAGATCTTCAGTGATGTTGAACTGGAAGAAATAAGGAAAAGCTGCAAAACTGAAGAACAGCAGACTTCTGTAGTGGCTGTGGGAGAAGCTCCCAAATTGGGAGGTACTAAACCAGAAGAAAGCATGGAAATTTTGTGTGAAGCTGAACAAGAACCTGAAGGCCTTGGTGAGCTGCCAGGAACACTGACTAGAAGGCAACAAGAACTGAAAGATAAAATCCTGACCCATGCTGCCTCAAATGCAGAAAGGACAAGGCTTCAAGCTCTGAAACATATACCCAGAAAGCACCTAGCACCGCTAATAAAAGACGCCAATGCTGCACTTGCAACAATTCACATAAAATCTATTGAACAAACAAATCAGCTCACCTACAGCACAGCAGTGATAGTAACAGAAGAATTGGAGATTGAAGCACCAAAGTCCTCTAGAAAATCAACTGGAAAACCAAAATGGAAAATCAGACTGGAATTGAAGATCAAGAGTTTGTGATCAGATGCAAGTAACTTAAAGAACATGAAGGAGAAAACACTGAGGAATGACAAAATCAAGCAATACTTGGTCAAAAAGTACTGTCTGAACACAAGGAAGACTGAAGAAGCAATAGAAATTGTGAGGCAGCAGATAACAGCAACAGCCAGAAAAACTGAAAGACATGAAGCTAGAATCATCCAGTATAGACAAAGTCAAATGTTCCAGTCAGATCAAAGGCAGTTCTACCAGGCTGATAGAATCAGGCTACCAGAATCAGAAAGCTGATATAAAAGTAATAAAACCTGAGAAAAATGTGACTACTCAACTCTGGAAAAACTTAAGGGAAACCAAGAAAGATTACAACAGAGGTGCTGAGTGGATAAAAGAGTTTGAAGAAAACTTCTCCAAGAACAAAATGGAACAGATGGAAATAACAGCTGAAATGATCAGACAAAGAGTGAAAAGAGTTAAAAACTGGACTTCACCTTGTAATGATCAGCTACATAGGTTCTGGCTCAAATACCTGACTGGCCTGCATGGAAAAATGGCTGAACAATTTAATGAAATGCTACGAACAGGTAACATCAGCCAGTGGTTAACAACTGGAAAGACTCTCCAAATATAGAAGGATCCAGCAAAAGGGATAGCACCAGGAAACGCCAGGCCAATAATGTGTCTACCCACCATGTTCAAGCTGCTGACAGGCATCATAGCTGACAGGATTCAGGATTACTTGGAAGTAAATAACATCTTACCAGTGGAGCAGAAAGGCAATAAACGGAGAAGCAGAGGCACAAAAGATCAGCTCCTGATTGATAAAATGATACTGGAGAATTGTAAAAGCTGGAAAACCAATCTGCACATGGCTTGGATTGACTATAGAAAAGCCTTTGATTCATTGCCACACAGCTGGATTATAAAATGTCTGGAATCCATCGGGGTCAACAAAAATGTAACAAATTTCATTGAAAATGCAATGAAACTCTGGAAGACAGAATTATTCATAGCCAATGAAAGTTATGGATTTGTCAACATTAGATGGGGAATCTTCCAGGGGGACTCATTGTCCCCATTGCTGTTTGTCATTGCGATGATCCCTTTGTCAGTGATCCTACAGAAAGCGAATCTGGGTTAACAAACTGCCAAAAATTCACAGAAAATTTCACATCTATTGTTCATGGATGATTTGAAACTCTACGGAAAGTGAGAAGCAGAAATCCAGTCACTTACCAATACAGTCCGAGTCTTTACGAATGATAACAACATGGAGTTTGGCCTGGACAAATGTGCCACTGTGGCATTAAAGAAAGGGAAGATCATGGAAAGTGATGGCATTGAAATGCCTAATGGGCAAACCATTAAATGCCACCAGCCTAAAGCCTACAAATTTCTGGGCATACTGCAGCTGGACAATATCAAGCACAGGCATGTAAAAACTGTGGTCAGCAAAGAATACATTTATAATAATAATAATAATAATAATAATAATAATAATAATAATAATAATAATAATAATAATAATAATAATAATAAATTATTTATTACAAATAAATAATATCTATCTATCTGCAGTATTTATATACCGCTTTTCAACTGAAAAGTTCACAAAGAGGTTTACAAGAAAATGAAAAAAATAATAGCTAATTAATAGCTAATATCTACAAATATCTGCATACTGCAGCTGGACAATATCAAGCAGAGGCATGTAAAAACTGTGGTCAGCAAAGAGTATATTCAGAGGGTTAGAAAAATTTTGAAGAGCAAATTGAATGGCGGCAACATTATGAAAGCTATAAATACCTGGGCCATACCTGTAGTTAGGTATACTGCTGGCATTGTGAACTGGACACAAAACAATCTGGATGACTTGGTCAGGAAAACAAGGAAATTAATGACCATTCACTATGCTTTATATCCACGTAGTGATGTTGACAGGCTGTACCTGCCTAGAAGATCATGGGGCAGAGGACTTTTGCAAGTGAAGCAGTCTGTTGAAGAAGAAAAACATGCCCTAGCAGATTATGTGCAAGAGAGCCATGAATCTGCTCTGATTGAAGTCAGCAAGAGAAAGTTGTTGAAAGTGCAGCAGACCAACTATGAATATCACAATAGTGCAATTCAGGCTCAGACTGCCAGTTGGCAGAATAAAGTATTACATGGCCAATTCCTTGCCAAGATCGAAGGAAAAGTGGATCAGGATAAGACCTGGTTGTGGCTGACTAGTGGAACACTGAAGAAGGAGACGGAAGGCCTGATACTTGCTGCCCAAGAACAGGCAATCAGGACAAATGCCATCAAGGTCAGAATTGAAAAATCAGCCGATGACCCAAAATGCTGGCTCTGCAAAGAAGTGGATGAAACCATAGACCACATTCTAAGTGGCTGCAGGAAGATCGCGCAGACTGACTACAAACTGAGGCACACTCTGTTGCCCAGATGATCCACTGGAATCTATGCCAAAAGTATCATCTGCCAGTGGCAAAAAACTGGTGGGACCACAAGCCTGAAAAAGTGGTTGCAAATGAGCAGGTCAAGCTTTTGTGGGACTTCAGGATACTTCAAGACCTTGGCAGGCACCTGAAAACTATTGGCATTGACAAAATATCACTCTGCCAACTGCAGAAAGCCGCTCTTCTGGGATCAGCATGAACTGTACGCCGCTACATCACACACTCTTCGGAAGGGTCCGACTGGTGATGTGAATGAAACCAGCACAAAATTGTTCGCTGTGTATTTATTATTATTATTATTATTATTATTATTATTATTATTATTATTATTATTATTATTATTATTATTATTATTCATAGTAATACAGTAATTCATAGTAAGCTGAGGTTCTCTTGCACTTCCCGTATAATTATCCACTGGTCCCTGTCTTCGGGCCATCCCACCTGTACCCTCCATTGTTCAAGTCTGCATTGTGGAAGATTAAGGACAAGATGGCCACTGCATGTCTGCAGGTGTCAGGCAGGAGGGTAAGTGCTTGCAACAAACAAGCACATGCATTGCAACATACACAGTGTGTTGTCTGGTAAACCTTGATAACTAAAGCTGGGTTCTACAAAGATTTTAACAACTTGATTGATTAATGTTACAAGTTTTATGTATAGCCACCATCATGCACAGCTCTGTCTCAGATTTCCTCTTGGAGAAGAGAGAAGAAGGATAGAGACTGGATTGTTCTTAAAGCAACAGCTCACAGTTATTTTGCCAAAATGGAATAGAACACATTAAGCATAGCATAGTGTCCACATCCATGAGGATAACGGGGTGGGTCCCTAAAGATTTTCAGAACAATACTGCAAGTGGACTAGTATTGTTATCTCTTTATTACAAAAATGTGAGCTAATAGATTGCAAGTTGCCTAAAATCAGGCTTTCTAATGGATATACAATTTTCTGGTGCATAGCTCTCAATGTTTACCACTACAGTAACCACCTCTTTGAAGTAATCTGGACATCTGAACTTCTCTGAATTGAAAGTACTGAACCAGCACTGCCATTCCTCAAATTACAAATGCTTTTTAAAAAAAATCCAGAGCAATTTATATGGAACAGCATAAAATGCCAAGTAACTGCTATTTAATTATGTAACAATTTAATTAGGTTTATTGGTAAATAAATTCCAGGTGATTATAGAGTAATGACATGTCCCTCCAGACTACTGAGTAATTGTATTTATCAGATCTAAATGGAATTTCCATATAACCTGTGCTGAGAACTGGAAAGAAGAGATAATTAGGTCTCTACTCTTTGCATCTGTATAGGTTGGTTGCTTTTTTATGTTTTTTTAAAGATGTCTCTATAGCAAATGGTAATTACTGAGCCTAAATTGTGTTGTCTGTGTGAAAGAAAACTGTGAAAGAATAGCAGGCTAAAAAGAGAGCAAGTTTTCATTTCATGGTTCTGGAAAAGTCAAAACTTTGAGCCCTAGCAAAATTTCCAGCTCAGAAGGTCTGAGAACTTTTATAATGTTTACTCCTGTTTAGGACTAAAATTCAGTCCTTTTCACTGTAAGTTCATCAGCAGGCCTCCGTCAGTCTTGAGAGACTATGGTATTGTGCTCTGTGCTGCATATGCTGCATGCAAAGCACGAAAGCCTGGGTTAGATTGTTATGGAGGATAGGCTGTTACCCAAGCAGCAAATCCCCCCTCCACGGAATTACTCCAATGGAAAGGCAGAGCCAATACGATTGGATCCAGCTGGCGTCACAGAGCTGGGCTAAGGACAGGAGCTCACCCTGTCTTGTGGGGCCGACCCGGGTCTCGAACCCTGGCCTGCTGGTTAACAGGCACAGTGTCTTAATCACTTGCGCCACCTACAGCCCATAAGTTCATCAGCATGGCTCTAACATATGCATTTTAAAAGCTAAAGTAAACATGACAAAGAACGCATGCATTTGACCACTTTAAAAAAACAAATAGAGCATGAGTGTGGGTAAAACAATGGGTGCAGGGTGACTAGATGTCACAACAGCAACAGGACAAGGGTCCCACAAAATGTAGGACACCCAAGAAAAATGGAGGAAACACAAGCAAAAAATATGCATTCATATGCATTGCTTTCATGTAGTTATTTTAAACACTTTATTACTTATTCAGTTTAAAACTATTACATTATAGGGTACAGTCAGTGGTGGGATTCAGATAAATTAACAACAGGTTCTATGTCCTAATAACTTAAATTAACTGCTAGTTCTATGTTCTATGTTGGAGAAAAGGAGGCTGAGGGGAGACATGATTGCCCTCTTCAGATACCTGAAGGGCTGTCATATGGAGGAAGGGGCTCATTTGTTCATAACTTCTTCTGAAAGCAGAACTAGAACCAATGGGTACAAACTGCAAGAAAGGAGATTCCAGTTGGATATCCGAAAAAAATTCCTGACGGTGAGGGTGGTTCGGCAGTGGAACAGATTGCCAAGGGAGGTGGTGGACTCTCCCTCACTGGGGGTCTTCAAGCGGAGGCTTGACGAGCACCTGTCGGGGATGATCTAGGAGGATTTCCTGCTGCAGGCAGGGCGTTGGATTAGATGACCTACTACGTCTCTTTCAACTCCCGGATTCTATGATTCTATAATTCATTAGTAACCAGTTCTCAGAACCAGGGGCTCATTAGCAAAGGGTTCTAAAGAACCTGTGAGAACCCCCTGAAGCCCACCACTGGGTACAATTCTGACTTAGGCGAGAGAAAATGGCCCAGCTAAGCTGACATAAGGTAGGCCATATCATGAGCTGACAGTTAGACCAAATCCACAGGGCTAGAAGGCCTCTAGGCTGGCCTAACTGTTGCTGAAGAGGCAGCAGCACAAGAGCAGCATGCTCACTAGGCTGTGGGCGTTGTGCCTTATCCGGAGAGGCAGGAGTGATGTTTAGGGTGGCTTAAGACTTAGAACTTTTTTTTCTTTTGCTTCCATTTTTACTCTGGCTTCTCATGGAACCCTATGGGTCTACTCAGATGTATGCCTGCTCCCAAGGTGGCCTAAGTCATAGGAGCTGTGAGGCGGCATGTCTGCCTTGGAAACAGGCTCTGGATGTGGCTTAACGGCACTGTTCTGGGCCATGTTCAACATGCCATCAACATGCTCCTGCTGAGCTGCCTATGCTAGCACTGCTAGGCCAGTGCAGGTCGATCTGTCTTGGGCCAGCTTAGGTGGACTTACGCTGGCCTGGCCTTTTCTGGTTCTGCTATGCTGGCCTATATGGCATTAGGCCTATATGGCCAGTTTGTTTGTTTTTTGGACTGTGCCTTGGAGGCCAAGCTATGTGCAATGAGAAGATTCATGAGGCTATAAATGAATTGCTTCTGCTTTTGAAAAAGCTATATGCAAAACCCAGCCTTAGTCGACGCTGAGTCAGCAGAGCAACCTTCTTGACTTGAATTCACCTTCAGCCTCCTTTTGGATTTAAGGACTGACAATTCTTTTGTATGCACCCTTGAAATATAGTGTCTCCAATGTTATGCATGATAGCTGATGTATGATTCAAGGACTCCAGGACCCTTGTAATAAATGGCTATTTTCATATTTATATCATAAATTTGTAACAGGTTCTACTTTTGATTGTGCTTTCACAGTTGGTTCTCATTTGCATTTGGTATCCGTGATATTCTTAGACCACTTTGCCTATATGGCATTAGGCCATCCCTAATACCTATATGGTAATAGTCCAGCCCATCTGGCACAGGGGCCGGCCTAACGCCATATAGGCTGGCCGAAGTGCACTTCAGGATTTCAGCCTTAATTTATTACACATTATTAATTACAAGTACATCTGGCTGCTCATGAAGAAAAGGAGGAGAATCAAGTTTTGTTTTTTAGGATACAATGCTAAAAAAATAGGACATGTCCTGGATAAGGATATATATATTTATAAAGATATAAAGATTCTTTTTGATGCCTGATGTTGCATGGAAAAACACAAGTAGGAGATTGAGGACTTGCTAAGCCATCTGTTCTGCCTTTTGTCATAGTTATAACATTTATGTGCATTTATAATTTACTTACAAAGAAAAATGTACAAACATTACAATAAAGTTGCAGACTTGTTCTGATGATATCAAAAGGACAAGACAGACACTATCCAATGCAGCTTGCATGAAAAAAATATATTAAAAATATATTGGTTGGTGTCTTTGATATCACATATTCGCTCTTGAAAGGGGAATAGGAGAATTCTTATGACATCAACTCTCACTTTATCTTTAAACTTTGATGACCCTATGTCAACAGCAAGGACCAAGAAGCATTGAAGGAAATTGCATTTCACGTTACTTTGAATTAACCAACTAGTTCTTGGGCTGATTATTTCTAGTCAAGTTGTAATATATTCATATCAGCGGTCGGTAGAGATGTGAGAAAACAGTTTCATTTCAATCATTAATTCATTTATTCATTTTTGCAGATTCTGATATTTTCCGAAGGTAGAAGTGAAGAAAGCAATGTTTTTATTCAAAATTACCATAGGCTACAATATCAACCTCCAGTTAGGCTGGCCCAAGTCCCTGCATAAGTTTTGTGCTGACCTAGGGATGTCATCAAAGCACTGTAAGACACTTCTGCACCACACCTGGGGAAGGGTTAGGTCAGTCTCATGCGCTTGCCTCCCTACATCATGTGCATGGAATGGGAAGATTCCCTGCCCTCAAGTGCCTGGAAGCATAGGAAGCATAGGCGTAGGAACCTGGAAGCGCTTGCCTCCCTACATCACCACAGGAATGGGAAGATTGATGAGTTGTGCCAGCCTCGGTTAGGATTGCACCCTTAATTATTAATTATAATCCCTTTGAAATGTACTATATAGCTGACTGTGTCAGAAAATGAAACCATAGTTTCATGCACCACAGTTTTTACCCATGCACCCTTTTAAATAATAACGAAAAACCAAATAAAACATTTTTGCAGATTTCAAGCTTTTAATTTTTTTGCAAGAATGAGAAGTGAGAAAGTTGTGTTTTGTGTTTTTATTTTCACTATCGCTATTTTCTCCCACCTCTATGAATAGATTGGGAGCTGGGAAAAGGGTAGATAAATCAAAAACAAGACAGGTAGAATCCGCCCTGTGGATCTCTAACAATGCAAGGATGGAAATTCAAGGAAAGCGAGGCTTTTGTCCCCAGATGATTTGCTTTGCATTGTACCTGTCATCCACAGAAAATGGGCTCTGTCAGTGCTCCAACTCAGCATGCAAAAGGCCATTTCAGCCAGAGAAATGGGAATGGAACAACACTGCAGATCAGTGTCAGAAATCAGCTATTTTGCTGAGAATGACAGTCCATTCCTAGTTACCAAGACAGTGCCTGAGTGTTTCTTGGGCAGAGAGAGGGAAGAAGAGGAATACATAACATGGTACGGCAGCAGAAAGTGACAGAGTTTAATAAAATACAGCAGGAACTGACATTATTTATTAACCCTTCAATTTTTTTGCCTTTTCCAGTGGATCAGGAGCAGTGGCAAAAAAAAAAAAACTGTGTGATGGGAAGAGAGATTGGACTTCAGAAATGCTTGCACACAAACTAAATTTTGATAGTGGAGAGGCAACTAAGAAACAGGAGGGTAGAAACAGGAGAGGCAAATCTAACAAGGGATGATACTTGGGGCTTGTTAAAGTTGGCAGTGAAATCCAAGGCATTGAGAAAAAGTCTTGACCAGAAAAGTAGTTATGGTGGAGAAATCTGAAGGAAGAAAAGAGGAAACATGTAAGAGTTATGAGTGGTGAACACAAAGCAAGCTCTGCAGGATCAGACCAAATATTCTTCAGATTCAGCATGCTGTTTTCCACAAACAGGCCAAGTAACCCTGTAGTTGCTCACCCTCAGTTGGCAACTGGTATATATCATGTTTGTTTGTTTTTTATTATTATTCAATGGATATCAAGGAAAAATACTTAAGTTATTGAAAAGAGCAAGAGTCTGTGAGGCAACAAGGAATAAAAGACAGAGAAATGGTCTTCATGAGCAGAGATATTAATGTTGAGAAGTTCAGAGGGGGCAGGCTGTTCTAGTATTTTTCTGAATTACCTATGAATATTTGCTGAAAGTCCACCAAATATCTTTGACATCCAGTGATATTTTATGTTCATATTTCACATTTGGTTCTATTTGATCAAGTGTTGTGGTGTTTGAAAAAGGTGTTTATTTTATTAGACGTAAGCCCATTGGGTTAGCAAGACTGAAGCTGTAATCTTATCTCACTGGAAACAAATATCTTGGAAATGTGATTTTTGTATTCAGTAATATATGACAGCTGAATGGACAAGGAAATGGGAAACATGATTCAGTATGTTAGTTAAAAGTGATGCATGATATTCTTTACTGATATTATTGTTGGAGACTTGATCAGTGTGCTTCAAAGGCCAAGGTATCCTAGCAAGTCTGGGAAAATACCTAGGAAAATACTAGCAACTAGCATGTGGCTTACTTCTGAGTAGACCTGCTTAGGATGATGCTCTGAGGCTGCAGTCCTTTCCACTCTGCCCTGGAGTAAGCCCCATTGACTAGTATGCAGCTTACTTCTGAGTAGACTTGCTTAGGATAATGTGCTGAGGCTGCAGCTGCCAGCCGGGCATCGTTTCATTTTTAAATTTGCCACTCCTAGTGGCAGTCCAGTGAAGCGCCCCAGAAGCCTCAGTGGCTTACTTCTGAGTAGACTTGCTTAGGATGATGCTCTGAGGCTGCAGTCTTGTCCACTCAGCCCTGGGAAGAAGCCCCACTGACTAGCATGAGGCTTACTTCTGAGTAGACCTGCTTAGGATGATGCTCTGAGGCTGCAGTCCTTTCCACT
Source organism: Cryptoblepharus egeriae (assembly GCA_030015325.1). Lineage (NCBI taxonomy): Eukaryota > Metazoa > Chordata > Lepidosauria > Squamata > Scincidae > Cryptoblepharus > Cryptoblepharus egeriae. The sequence goes on from JAREYC010000008.1 coordinate 43,176,538, forward strand.
CCACCCTGGAGTAAGCCCCATTGACTAGCATGCAGCTTACTTCTGAGTAGACTTGCTTAGGATGATGCTCTGAGGCTGCAGCAGCCAGCCGGGCATTATTTCATTTTTAAATTTGCTGCTCCTAGCAGCAGTCCAGTGAAGCGCCCCAGAAGCCTCAGCGGCCGGGGAAAGAATAGCGCTGAGGCTTCTGGGGCGCTTTGCTGGACTGCCGCTAGGGGCGGCAAATTTGAAAATAAAAAGATGCCTGGCCGGCTGCTGCTGTGCGCCGTACCAGCGAACCGGTTCGGCTGGTTTTGGGGAGCCCCCGCTGCTACCGGTTTGGTAGTGGTGGGGAAATGGGAACTACCGGTTCCCAAGAACCGGACCGAACCGGTCTGGGCCAACCACTGCTCAGCACCTGCTATTAATAGCTAATATCATGGACTGAACCCTTCTGCTTGCAAATGATCTGATCTCTCCACAAGCTATGGTTCTTTTCTGAAGATCTTGAGATCATGGGGAACACCTCACCAAGAATATCAACTCAGTGGAACACAGGAGGGAAAGGGAGCAATTATGCAAGTGACTAAAAATCCCTTGATACAACCATGTTTAGAACAGAGTTCAGTACTGGTCAACTCAAAAGAAATATTATATACTAGTGAAAACGTACCTGCATTGTGTGAGTAAACTTCCCCCAATACGCCATCTCTCCACTGTGCAATACCCCCCTACAACATCCCCCATGTGCACCAGATGCAACACCCCCTATGTGCATCATCGTATGTAACACTTCCCATGTACAACAGCCCCCTAACTGCACAACAGCCTAACTTTAACACTCCCTAACCGTACAACAGCCCCCATGTGCACCGTCCCCCAAGTGCACAATCCCCCATGCACACCATCCCCCAGGTGCACTGTCCCCATATGCATCATTCTGCCATGTGATCATCCTCCCATGTGCAACACCCCCATGCGCAATACCCCTGCACAACATCCCCCATGCACACCATCCCCCGTGTGCATAATTCCCACATGAGCATCATCCCCATATGCGCCATCCCACCATGCACACCATTACCCCCTGTGTACCCACCCTCCCAGTTCATAAGCTGGATGTTGATCAGTCAGTCTTCAATGTTAAGTATAGGACGAAAACACATTGCACCCATTTTCAGCCCCTTAAGGGTTAAATTTCTCAATTTAAATTTTCTCAGTTCTTGCTGGGTGTTGATGTAACAAGGAACACCCTCCCTGAATTTCATTCTTTTAGGTCTGGGGTTGGGGCAGAGTGTCCCCCAGTTAGGGATTCTTCAATGTATAGGGAAATAAAACACGTTGCACCCCTCTTCACCCCCTTCCAGTTGGAATTTCAAAAAAAAAAAAAACAATTCTTAGTGGCTGCCTCCATCACGGAAGGAACACCCTCCCCAAATTTCATGCTTCTGGGACCAGTGGTTTTGGCTGGTCATTGATGAGTGAGTGAGTGAGTGAGTGAGTGAGTGAGTCAGTCAGTCAGTCAGTCAGTCAGTCAGTCAGTGACTTTTCAGTTATATATAGATTAGACAAGTCTTATCTGTGTGGGTGACTGCAGGAACAGATGTCACCTTCTACCCTCTCAGCTCCATTGATCCTCTTTACACACCTGAATTTGTAAGAAGGAGAGGAGAGTCAGGGGCTGAAATGGTGCTGGAAAGTCCTGGCTGTTCCTTGTACTGGAATAAACACAGAAAGGGAACTCCAAAAAGGTCCCTGGGAAAAGGTCCCTGGGAAAAATTCCCTTCCACTAATGGCTAAAACATTTGGGGCTTTTCAGTTCAGGTGGAAAAGAGACAAGTGATATGGGAACATAATAGATGCTTTAAGATTATGAATCACAATGGAACATGGAGGGAAAAAAACAACAACATTGTGCTTCATCTCTTGGGTCACTGGATCTTGGATTCACTCAGAGAAACTGATGGGCAAATGATCCAGGCCAGTCTTCAGTACCACTCCAGTACCACTTTACACAATGCTCACTATCAGTTAGCAATTCATTGCCAGATGCTATGGTGAGGGTTTCTAGCTTAGATGTTTTGAAAGAAAGCATTAAACAAATTCATTAGAGTATATATCTATCAACAGCTATGCAAGATTTAATAGAGCCACCAAGTTCAGCATATGATTCCTCTGAATGCCAGATGCTACGGAGAAACAATGCAGGATGGTGGGATGCTGTTCCCTTCATAGCATCTCAGTGATTGCTGTTGGAAACAATTTGATTACTGGTAAATTGGTGGATTTTTGGTTTAGTCTCAGGGTTGGCTCTGAGGGAGAAGAGAGTGTTGGCTCTCATCCAGGGAGAAGGATGGGTTAGAGGAGTGATGGGGCAGATGAAAAGAGGAAGTTCGCAATGAGGTGCCACCTGGGGGGGGGGCTATATCTGGTGATCCTGCCTCTGGTGTCAAGGATCTTGGGGCCACTGCTTGTGCAAACTTGGCTAGAGAAGGAGCTAGAGAAACAAGGGGAAAAGGAGTATGTGTGCACACAACCATGTACTGTAGTTCCTGTGGCTGAGCAGTTTATTTGCATGTAGGAGTCCCAAGATCAATACCTGGCATCTCCAGAAAGGGCAAAGAAAGACTGCTGTTGATTCCAGTTATTGGCCCATGTCCTAAAGTCAAATTAAGCCCTTTGCTCTGGAGCAGTTAAGGCAGTCAAGGAGCAGTTAAAGTGACTTTCCATAAGATAACACTAGAGGGTGACGTAACTGCGTGGAACCGTAACTGCTCTGGATTTTGCCCATAGACAGCAGTGGATAGGCCAAATGGAGCAATGGTGTACACTCACTCTGTGAGTGAGGAATAGTGCAATCCTAACTGTGCTGGTTAGGCTAGCATAATTCCCTGCACAAGTCCTGTGTTGACCTGGGAGTGTTGCAGTGTGGTGGAGCTCCTGAGACACAGGAAGATTTTGTGGCTGAGCCAGTGAGAAGAAGGGACGTGTGGGCAGAGGTGCTGGCCTCAACAGAGAATGACAGAGTGACTTGGTCGGAGGTCTATTGGGACCTACTTAGGTTATATATGAATAAGAAAATTGGTTTCTATCCAGGGCGGCCCATTACAGCCCGGTCCAATCCAGGCCTCTCCCGTGCAATGGGGAGGAGGCACAGAGATGAAACTCCCCGGATGGGGAGGGGAGGAGGAAGAGAGATATAAGCGGGACGCGGGCAAAGAGGGGGCAGTCGGGAGGAGAAAGAGAGTGCTGAACGGTGCTGTCCAAGGTAAAGACCTCATCTCTGGGGATCCAGATTTGAGAGCAGGCCCAAGCCGTACCTAAAAGAAAAGAAGACAGAGTTAAAGAAGTTGACAAAGTTGTATACTTACCTTGGGTACTTACCGGTGAGGAAAGGCGATGGTTAAAGATCCCTTTGTTATGCGTTGAACTGTTGTTGTGTTGAACCTGAAATAAGAAGAGAGAGAGAGAAAACTGTAACCATTAAGCTTGTGAGCCTCTAAAAGAGTAAACACTAACTTGTGTTATCAAAAGAACTCACCTGTCTGTCGTTCCTTCTGGTGGGGATCTGGGAGTCCCACAGACACCCCAAGATGACGAGTCATGAGAGAGTCGAGATAGAAGTAGAGCTAGTCAGTGAAACTGACAGCGGCAGGCATGACATGCAGAAGTACCACAAGGCAGACATGCACCGATATGCATCAGGTCCCCCTTCACGCCACCACTGGAACAGGGAGGTGAGTGAGTTGTGCTTGCCTCTTTGGTTAGGATTGCACACGAGTGAGTGAGTGAGTGAGTGAGTGAGTGAGTGAGTGAGTGGCAGTGCAATCCTAAATTTGCATGTATTGAATCCAGCACTTCATTGGGGCTGCTGCCATGCTGCCTGGATAGCACCACCTAACTGGTTATTATTCAGTTCTATGCTTCCAATATTATTCATTTCTATGCTGCCTAGGGAGGCGGTGCAGGGTTAGGCAGACACAAGCAGCCAAAGGATGCTCTGACCCGCTCAAGGACTGGCGTTGGGATCCAGCATACAAGCAGCATAAATCTGAGAAGCCCAGAACTGTCCCAGGCTGCCCAGGAATGGGGTTAAAATCCAGCACAAGTACTAGAGCCTGGCCCTTCCTCCTGGTCCTTCTCTGCCTGCCCCCAAGAACTCCTGCTGCCCACCTCCCTCAGCCCTGGGACACCTCCCTCCCATCTGAAGTGGTGCAGATCCAAGTAGATCCATTGGGACTGCAGTATTGGGATAAAAGGAAAAGTTTTCCCTTGCCTTGGGGCAAGACACCATCTTCCTGAAACCTGAAATTAATTCCCTCCCTTCTGGGATGGGAGAGGGGAGGTTGGCAGAGCCTCTGATTTAGTACTGGCATTCCATCCCTTCCCATTTCCAAAACTTAGCACAGAGTTCAAGAGAAAGCTAACCTGCTTGAAATGCTAACCGACTTGAAATCACTGAGTATATCATCTGCATCCTTCAAATTTTGTGGTAAGAAGTTGTCATTGTTTCCAACAGACTTGTGCTACAGGGCCCTGATCCTTAAACATCCCCCAAATTAACCACAAGGAAAGGAAGGAAGCTCTGTGAAAAAACACCCCACCAGGTTCCCAGCTCCCGCCCTGCTCCTCTGCCTTTCCCACCCCTCCCCTTTTTCCCCATCTCCCAGGTCCTTGGTGTTCTCTACAGGTGACTTTCTTTCCATCTGAAATGATGTAACATTAATTAATTTTAATTGCTCAATTAATTTAATTGAAACACTGGAGAAAAAAATTAAATAGCACTATTAAGGGGTGTAATTAATGCCAGCGCCTCCACGCAAACCAGCCAAAATGAAGTTAAAAAGCTGCACACCTTGTACCTCTGAGTCATTATAGCAAAGCTTCTTCACTCCCTGCTACCTCCCCCTCCGCCATTTGATGTTTCAGTGCACTAACCCTTAAGGAGGTATGTAGGAGGAAGCGTGCTTGCACAACAGAGTGCTGAGTAGCAGGGAGGGAGGGATGCTGAATGTGTGCTGGTGAGTGTGATGTTTGTGTCCTGCCATGGCTTTCCTTACATAAGGGTATGATATCTTCACAGTATTTTGAAGGAAGGATCTTGTGTTTTTGGTCAACACAAATGTGTCTGCTTTGCAGAATCTAGTCTGCAATCCTAATCCCCAGTCAGATCAGCATAAGTCCCAACTCCTGACACAAGACCTCTTTTTTAGCCTCCTGGCTTTGCGTTCTCCAAAGGGGCTTCATTGTCCTCCATTTTGGCTTCATTTTGGAACTTTGCGATGGTGTGCAGTACCCCATCATGTCATATGTCATTGGATTCATATCAAACAGCAGAATCCAATGCAAAAAAATGGTTTTGAAATATCTCCTTCCTATCAAAAGTTATAGCCAAAAAACTAAAAATAAAAAATGCATTGAGCTCTATGGGAAAGTGAAAGTGCCAAATATAGCAGCTTTACTCATGAGTAGGCAAATGTGCCATTGTCCACCAGAAAGGCCAGGCTAAGAGGAATCCAAGACCTTGTCCTCCTCTTGAGTTTTGGGCATCTGGTCACCCTGGGCATTAGGCGCTTCTGCACCACTACAGGGGGATTTAAGCCAGTGTACAGACATGCGCCAGCCTCCCCACACCATCAGAGGAAAAGGGAGTGGTAGAGTTGTGCCAGCCTAAATTGGTTAGGATTGTGCCCTAAGTCATATAACTTGGACTCGAGTTGTGGAAATGTGCTTTGAGTCAGGGCTCCACCGACTCAGCTCTCGTATTTGAGTCAGACAAAAGACACACATTAATTTATGCCACCACCATCTTGCCCCCTTAAATGTTTTCAAACTATCATTTTGGCATGTACAGGCTACCCGCTGCAGGAACAGCAGAGTACACTTAGAGAAGTGCTGAGATGGAGCAAAAGGGTTAACTTTTTGGTTTGTGCTCCAAAAAAATTGCTAGTGTCTTGTGGTGAACCAGCACCTGTTGCAGATTCTGCAAAATGTATCAATTTTCTTTTTAATTTTCACAGAACCCAGATAGTGAAGAGCCTCCGCTGACCCTTGCTGTATCCATTGGCCTGAGGATGCTCATCCACTACATCGATTGGTTGAAGGGTCCATCTCTAGGGAGGGGAGAGGGTGCGGGGAAAGGGCAAGCTTTCACCACATAGAATTAAATGGGCTTTGCTTTGCAACTTTTGGAAGCTAGCAAAAAGAGGAGTGGAGGAGATGAGGACAAGCAGAAGAGCAGGGAGGCTGAGTTCTCAAAGGGTAGAAAAGGAGCCTGTCCCTCATTCCTTCACACTAGCCATTGCAAGCAGTTCAGTAGTATTATGTTCTCTTTCTTGTGTTCCCAGATTAGGTAGACACAGCAGGGGCTTCCCTGAGATGCTGCTACTGGTGTTCCAGTGGCATTTTCAGTTGCAGAAGGAAGGGATCGGCTGCCTAAGAGATGAAAGTGGATATAAGGAGAGCATGATCATATACACCTTTTTGTCCAAAACCCTCTTGGCAAAGCTTTTTTGAGTTGAGTTGCAGGGAAGCAGTGACCCTAAACACAGCTTGAATCATGCCTGCTGGACTTTATCCATCACAGCTACTTCAACATGGCTTGGAACTGATAAACTATGGAGCTGGTCAAGGTCCTAGGATGTGACTCAGAGAAAGCTGGAGGCCATTTTTGTACACTTAGTAGCAAAATATATCAACATTCTTATTTCTACACAAACTGCTGCTTCAACATGGCTTGGAACACCTAAATTATGTGTCATTGGATGTGACACAGAGAAAACTGGAGGCCATTTTTGTACACTTAGTCTATATATATAAAAGGCATCTTCATCATCATCACTGACTCATCAACACCCAGCCAAAACCGCTGGGCCTATAAGCGTGAAATTTGATGAGGGTGTTCCTTCCATGATGGAGGGATCCACTAAGAACCAGTTTTCAGAAATTCTAACCAGAAGGGGGTGAAAAGGGGTGCAATGCTTTTTATAAAACTAATCTTCATTGTCATTACTGACTCATCAACGCCCTGCCAAAACCGGTGGGCCTAGAAGCGTGAAATTTGGGGTGGGTGTTCCTTCCATGACGGAGGGGTTCACTAAGAACCGGTTTTTGGAAATTCCAACCGGAAGGGGGTGAAAAGGGGCGCTACGCGTTTTCCTCCCTATACTTTGCATTGAGAATTGCTGACTCATCAACATTCTGCCCCAACTGCTGGGCCTGAAGCATGGAATTCTGGGAGGGATCCTTCTGTCACCTGAACACCCACCAAGAACCATCTGGAGAAATTTAACCCTTCAGGGGCTGAAAAGGGGGCAACGTGTTTCTGTCCTATACTTAACATGGGAGACTGAACAACATCAGCCAATTTGGTGCTCAGACCCAGGTGCACTGGGGGATGTTGTTCGGAGGAAGAGGTTGCGCCGGCGAGGATGCTGTGCATGAGGGGAAATTGCGCATGGGGGAAGTTGCGCATGGGGGGATGATGATCACAAGGGAAAGTTGCGCACGGGGGAAAGTTGTGCACGGGGAAAGTTGCGCACGGGGGAAGTTGCGCATGGGAGGATGATGCACATGGGGGGATGATGCGCACGGGGGGAAAGTTGCGCACGGGAGGAAGTTGCGCATGGGGGAAAGTTGCGCATGGGGGAAGTTGTGCATGGGGGAAGTTGCGCATGGGGGAAGTTGCGCATGGGGAAAATTGTGTATGGGGAAAGTTGCACATGGGAGGAAAGTTGTGCATGGGGGGAAGTTGCGCATGGGAAAAGTTGCGCATGGGGGTTGATGCGCATGGGGGAAGTTGCGCATCAGGTAACTTGTGCATGCGGGGGTTGATGCGCATGGGTGAACTTGTGCATGGGGGGGTTGATGTGTATGGGGGAACTTGCGCATGGGGGGTTGTTACGCCTGGGGGAAAGTTATCCATGGGTTGATGCATATGGGGGGATGGCATACGGGGGAATTTTACTCCCGCAACGCGGGTACGCCTTTCGCTAGTAGAAAAATAAAACAATTTTCTTATTGCTACACAAACTGCATAGAAAGCCTGCCTCATATTTTGTGCCCTCCCCATTTTAGAAAGATTCTGCAAATAAATGACAGGAAGAAGAGATCTGACGCACTTGTTTTCTACAAATAGAATTTTCTTTTGAAGGAACATTCTAAGCAGCAAACACAATCTGAATTAAAGCAATCCTATCCTCCAAATAATTTGCACCTTAAGCTTGGGCATAGTTTGTCCAAGTGTGTGCCTTGCTGCAGCCTACAAAGCAGTTCTGGACATAGCTATTTTGGGTACCCTTCCTTTAGGAAGAAAGGCAGGATATAAATCAAATCAAATCATAAATAAATAAATAAATACAAGGAGCCCAGTTTTTAAATCATGAGGGCCAGAAGCAGACTTGCCTTACAATCTTAACCCTGTCTACTGAAAAATAAGACCCATTGTGTTTAGTGGGGATTACTCACAGGAAAGTGTCTTATCAGATTGCAGCCTGTTGATTACAATGTGTCATTATTGAATGCTTTGCTCTAACAAAAGTAGAGCTACACCACATTAGAGACAGACCCCACAAAATAGTTTTTTGGTTTCACATTTTTGTTACAGCTTTTTTCAAAATAGGTGACAACCTCTCCCCTCATCAACCATTTGCCTTTTCTTCTGCTACACCCCAAAATGTGTGTTCTCTCCATGGTCCTTTGGTTTCCCTGCTCCGAGCAAGTGTGTCAGGCTGTGTGAAAGGTGAGGGTGTGTTGGAAAAAAAAATTGAAACATTCTGCATATTCAGGCACTCAGATGAGTAAGAGAAAGGGCTTTGGAGTTTGCCCAGCCCTCCCAGCTCCACCCTAACCCACCCTGCTCTTCTGTGAGATCATTCCTTCAAGGGAAATAAATGAAATGGAAGGTAATAATACATATGGGAGGGCTGGGCGTATGTGTGTGTGTGTGTGTGTGTGTTTGTGTGTGTGTGTGTGTGTATATATATATATATATATATATATATATATATATATAATATGCAAAGTGGACCAGGTTTATGTGCAATGTCTAATTGCTGCTGAGGGTGCCAAGTTGGCAGCGGAGAAGCAAGATTCCTAAGACTGACTACTGTTAAACAGTCAGGGAGACACTCTTTTATGGCTTCTTAAAAAATGAAGATACTGTATGCAGGCAATATGGGCAGATTGGCAGATCCCTATCTCCTTTACAACCGGGGAAAGCCTGGAAAAAAGATTGGTGAACTCAATTATCATAGTCAACATCAACATCATGATATATTGTGGCATTCGTGTGCACATGCTATCTAAAATTTGATACAAGGGCAACAACTGGGAACAGAAGATCAAAGAACTTTGAGCTACCAAACTTTAAATAGGCTTATTTTCCTTAGGGGCTGGTCCTAAGAGCTGTAGAGCCCAACTGAAAACATTTTTAGGTATATAAATATAAAATATTGTATTTACTAAAATCTAATGCTCACCTTTTCCAGCCGAATTTAGTCTCCAAAATCAGTGTATGCAATAGATTTGATGGTTAATTAGAGTAAATACAACATTTTAATTAGAATCATAGAATCCTAGAGTCGGAAGGAACCTAGTAGGTCATCGAGTCCAACCCCCTGCCTGCAGCAGGAAATCCTCCGGAGCATCTCAAACAGGTGCTCGTCGAGCCTCTGCTTGAAGATCCCCAGTGAGAGAGAGTCCACCACCTCCCTTGGCAATCTGTTCCACTGCCAAACTGCCCTCACCGTCAGGAATTTTTTTCTGATATCAGACCAGAATCTCCTTTCTTGCAGTTTGTACCCGTTGGTTCTAGTTCTGCTTTCAGAAGCAGCTAAGAACAAATGAGCCCCTTCCTCCATATGACAGCCCTTCAGGATTCTGAAGAGGGCAATCATATCTCCTCTCAGCCTTCTCTTCTCCAGGCTGAACATCCCAAGTTCCCCCAACCTTTCCTCGTAGGGCTTCCCTTCCATCCCACTGATCATTCTTGTCGACCTCCTCTGGACTTGCTCCAGTTTGGCTGCATCTTTCTTAAAGTGAGGTGCCCAGAACTGAACACAGTACTCAAGGTGAGGTCTAACCAATGCAGAATAAAGATGAACTATAACTTCTCATGACTTGGAAGCTACATTATAAGTATAGGGTATGCATTAGATTTGACAGTACATTATATTCAAGTAAATACGGCATATAAAATATAAATATATGAAAATTGCGTATTAGACTGGAGTAGTTTACCCTAACGTGGGGCCCTGTTAGGCACAAGGCCAGATTGCAACCAAGTGGTCCAATTAAAGCCAGCCCTGGTCTGGAATCTTTAATAGTAGCTGTATATGCAAGTGATAAGCAAGCTGTATACAGCAATTAGCAAGTGATAATGCCTATTTCTATATCATAGAAAGTTTCACCTGGTGATTTCTGCAGGTCAAAAATCTGCTCATGTAAAAAAGCCTATCAGATCAAGTTACCGTATTTCCCAGCTTATTACACGCACCAGACCATAATACACACCAAACTTTAGAGGAGCAAAACAAGAAAAAATATTCTGAACCAAATGGTGCACTAATATATTTAATAAAATATAGCAGAATAATATTTCAACCATATAAAGTCAACAGTGGTATTAAGAACCACTATCCCTGTCATTAACAAATGAGGAAAGACTTTAAGCTGCAAGCACTATTCTAATTTTCTGGAAACCCCAAAAACTCATTGTGTCAAACCTTAGGTTTTATTTTTGTTTCAAATGATCCCTATTATAATGAAAAAATCATTTTTTGTGGAAATGGATAAAATGACTTCAAAATTTATTTGGAATGGAAAGGAATCACGAATAAAATTGAGATGTTTACAGAATGATAAGAATAGAGCTGGCATGGGTGTCCCTAACTGGTTATTATACTATCAAGCGACTGCCTTGAATTGGATTAAGGAATGGATAACCCCACAATCACAGTCACTAAAACATATAAAATTAGAAACTCAAGGATTACAACTTGGGTGGCACGCATTCTTAATATATGAGAAAGCAAAAAAATTATGATATTTTCAGACAGCATGCATTAAGGAAATCTCTGTTATGGGTTTGGAATCAACTTAGAAATAAAATATATAAGAAGCTACCAAATTGGATAAGACCACAGGAAATAGGTAATAGACCTGATTGGATAAAAACAGAGGCCAATAAAACATGTAAAGAATTGTTAGACGAAAGAGGGGAGTTAAGAGATAGGGAACAATTATTACAGGCAGGTATTAAACTAGATTGGTGGTTAGAAGCACAGATAATTGATAGATTAAAAGAAGATAAAAATAGGGATAAACATGGAAGATTTCGAATTTGATAAGGTATTTTTACATGATGAAGATCAATATATTTTTTAAAATATTGCAATTAGAGATGCCAGAAAGGACAGTTAAAGAAATAAGATCTGTTTGGGAAAAAAATATCGGATGGACATTTGAGGAGGAGGAGTGGGATAAGATTTGGAGGAAAAATATCAGATTGACGAAGGCTCCCACATATAAAGAAAATTTATATAAAATGTTTTTCAGATGGTATTTAGAACCTGTAAAATTAGCAAAGATGTATAAAGGAATCTCTAATATATGTTGGAAATGCGGAAAAACCCAAGGTACTTTCTATCATATGTGGTGGTCATGTGAAAAAGTTAAAGAATATTGGAGATTAATGAAAGATATATTAGAAGAAATGTTAGGCTATGTGATTCCTTTAAATCCGGAGTTATTTCTACTTGATATGGTTACTATACAATTTACAAAAGGAGATACATATATGATTATTCATATAGTAACTGCGGCAAGGATATTATATGTGCAATGGTGGAAGACAGCAGAAGTGCCTAAAATTGAACAAATATTGTTAAAATTATATGAAATGATTGAAACAGATAACCTATCTGAAAAGTTGAAAGGAGATTTAATGAGGAAGGATAAATGGGAAATCTTTTATAGATTGTTAGAACAGAGAATTGATTCTGGAGTAACTATAAGCAAAGGACTAATAGTTTAAAAATTGTAAAGATTACTGTAATATAAGAGATGTTTATGTAAATATGGATCAAAGTGTTGTTTACATGTTTTATAATGACAATAAAAAATAAATATATTTTAAAAAAACTAAAAAAACTCATCGTGTCAGTGATTTGTGACTTTTGCACAAATCTCATTGCAAATGATCAGACACCAACATTTTGCACTAATCTCATTGCAAATGCTCCAGGAAGTCAGGTAAGTTGGGTGGGTTCTTTTGGGGGTGGGGGATCCAGGTAGTTAGGGAAAGGTGAGAGAATCTAGATAGATAGGGAAGAGTGAGGGATGCACAGCCATGGCACAGCAGGGACCAGGTCTTATGCATATCTACTTTGGAGCAAGTCTCCAAGCAAGGGAAGGCTGCTTAGGATTGCAACTATGCCAGGGTGACCAGATGCCAAACCCAAAATTCCTGAACCCCAAGGCCAAAATTCCTACCCCCCCAAGCCAAAATTCCTACCCCCCCAAGCCAAAATTCCTACCCTTTCATAAAATTCCAAATTCCTTTTTTGTTTTTATATTTTTGTTTTTTGCTTTTTTGGCCATAACATTTGATAGGAAGGAGATATCTCAAAACTTATTTTTGCATTGGATTCTGCTCTTCAATACGAATCCAACAACATACAACATGATGGGGTAAAGTGTTCCAGGATTGGCCCTATCACTCTATTAGGTGCACAGACATTCCCCCCCCCTTTGGGGAGGAAAAAAGTGTGTCTTTTAAGCCGGGAAATACGGTACGTTTTCTGGTCAGATGGCAATGTAAAGTGGCGCCTCACTTAACAAATTTAATTCATTTCGGGGCATGGTTGTTACGTGAAACTTTTTTAAAGTAAAGCAGAGTTTCCCATAGGAAATAATGTAAACTCCGACAATTGGTTCCACATCCCAAAAAAATCCATATAAAAATATTAACTGGATGTAAAAATGATGACAAAACACTGATATTGCACTGGAATTGCAGTCTACTTAGGCTGCAATCCTAAAGACACTTTCCTGGGAGTAAGACCCATTTAACACAATGGGGCTTACTTCTGGGTAGACATGGTTAAGAGGCTGCAATCAAAGACACTTTCCTGGGAGGCTTACCTGGGCTGCTGCTGGATGTTCAAGGTGGCCGGTGAGGGCAGTTAGGTGCAGCTGCCTCTGGTGCCCTATGGCAACTGCCCCCAAGTTGGGAGCAGTTAGAGGCAGCTGTGCTGGCCGGCAGTCCTTTTAAACAGCCTCCACTTTGAGCATCAGGGCTGCATAGCGTACATGCCCATTAGGTGCCAGAGGGGTTTACTTGTTACATGAAGCAGATTTGTTATATGAAGCAGGATTCTTTGGGAATTTAGACTTGTTACGTGGAACACACTTTACGTGAGGTGCTTGTTACGTTAGGTGCCACTGTATAGTATAACTGGGGACATCATTTTGTTTTGATTTCAGCAGTAGCTACTTGGACAGCCCATATAGAAGGCATTGAAAGCAATGGCAGTTCCCAACATAAAAGTTAAGAAGTACCATGTTTCAGAACTTGGAGATTCATTTGTTCTTCTCTGCACATGTGTTTGTGTCATTCAGTGCCATGGGTAAGACCAACCTGAACCACATAAGCACCATTTTGCAGAAATGGCTGATCAAGTACCCACATGGTTTACTTTTGGCAGTAAACCATTTTTAGAGGTAAGAAAAAAGACTGATACACAGCCAGGATTTTTGGTAAAAAATGGAAAGCCGTCAAACTGAAAACCATCATTGACAATGATGTACTATGGATCAAGATAGGAATGCTCTTAGAAATGCACCAAACAATAATATTGACAATAAGTGGTGCAACTTTGCCAACAAATGCCAACTTGGATAACTACAACAGGATTTGCCTATTCATGTCTGGACTCAATTTAAAGTAGCAATTGATCTTTAAAGCATTAATGGCTTTCTTTTTTTACCACTTCTCATTGCTAACTCTGTCCCAGTATCTACTTAGGTTCCAATACTATGGGTATGTAGCCAGTGGTGGGCTCTAGCAGGTACGCACCTACTCTATAGAACCGGTTCTTAACAAGAGATAGGACATATAAAGTTTAAAAATAGCCATTTAAAAGTGGCTGCCAGATGGGCAGAGAACCGGTTCTTAAATTTTTTGAAGCCCATCACTGTATGTAGCACCATCTCTGTGGCATCCAGCGCCACAGTAAGACAGTGTTTCTAACACCCCAACAGGAGAATGGGGAGAGAGGCATTCCACCTTCCCAGAGGTCCTGACAGCCTGTGCAGGGTTCTTAGGTGCCCTGGGGACATCTGCAGATGGCTTTACAGATCACCACTACCCCCGATGACTCAAGCCAAGGCTTATTGCATCAAAAACTTTCCCCTTTTTTAGCCATGAGATGGGGTTTGCAAAGTCATCTGCAGAAATTATCTATTCACATGAACACATCCAACCCAAGATGTCAAATGTTTGAAAAGATGTGCCATGTACCCATCCACAGACATACACGGGGGTGCAGAGTTCTGCTCTTCTCACTCCCTAGAATGGAAAAGGAAGAGGAATATATAGAGAAAAAGAAGTGTAGAAGATAGGGGAGTGGTGGGCTGTAAAGACTCCAGCATCTAACCAATGTCAACTTCAGTCCATGAAAACCTTGATGCAATAAGCCTTCTACTCTGGAAGAAACCACAAGAATCTAGGTTGTTTTATCCCACTGCGCTAAGGTAGCCGCTCCCCGGGAATTTGATGTTTGTTGTGCCACCTCTATATGAGTGCATGCCTTGCAGTGGGGTTTGTACGGGATTGCTTTCCAAAGGATTATGCCCAGGCTGTTCAAGTTGGAATCCAGATTGTTTTGAAGATCTGAGTCATGATAGCTGCACAGTTCAAAGTTGGCCGCACTGTGAGTTCTGAGTCACCTTGGCTGCCTGAAAGGCTCAGCCCTCCCACTTCTCAATGCATTAATTGCCAGACAATTATATTAATCAAAATAATTGCCAGGGCCCTGCAGGTAATAGTAAGGTTCTAATTGTGCCCTTGGTGCTAAACAGGTTCCCCATCCTTGCCCTACATCAGTGTATAGTTCCATCTCCCCCTCCCCTTTTCCATAATGCAACCCGGTCAATGTTTGTGCCAAAACTTGTATACCCTGGCTCCAGGGCTTCTTAGGAGAGAAGGGAGGTATCAGCTCATTTATTTCAACCAATCGTTCTACTAACTGCATATTATTTAAGTGGCAAGGTGCCAGCCCTGCAGCACACCATCCGTTTTCACAGCCTCCTCTGTGCTCTCAGTCTCGTAATATGCAGACGCATGCTTGGTAATCTCACCAAATTTATTTTATATGCAATGTTACTTGCAGCTTAGTTCTGGGCTAACCCTGGGCTTAACAGGACACTTGTTTCATACTTTTGCTTTCTAGGATGTAAGACTGGTTGAAATACACAGAGTAGGGCCTTTTTCATGGTTGCACCCATGTCTCTGGAATTTACATCTAGATCAGTGATTTTCAACCAGTGTGCCATGGATAGTCCTCAAGTGTGCTGTGGGAATTTGGGGATTGACATTCATTAATAGGAAAATTGGAGGATTTGAAGTCCGGTGTGCGTTGTCAATAGTAAAACAACTGATGGTGTGCCTTGACAATTTCAGTGCCTTGTTGTGTGCCATGAGATGAAAAAGAGTGAAAATCACTGATCTAGACAGATGCAAGCCATTACTGTCCTTTCCACCATTGGATACAAACGTTCCTAGAGCTTTGCCTGCCTATTCAGTTACTGAGAAATAGTTGGTTCAAATGCACACCTCCATTTGAGGCCATTAGTTACTGTGTACAACTGGTTGTGTGTTGCAGAGCTCAACTGCAGCCAATAGAATGGAAGATGGCATGATAATTTTACATACATGGTGAGCAACATTGCTTTTGTCCACTACCACCTCCAGTCAAACAGTTTGTACAGGTTGTTGAAGCATGATAGATAGGAAACGACTCCAGTCACAAGCTATAGGGCAGTGGTTCTCAATCTTCCTAACGTCGTGACCCCTTTATAAGTTCCTCATGTTGTGGGGACCCCCAACCATAAAATTATTTTCCTTGCTACTTTATAACAGTAATTTTGCTACTGTTATGAATTGTAATGTAAATATCCAGTGTGCAGGATTATTTTCATTGTTACAAATGAAATGTGTGTTCTTTGCACACATTGAACACAATGGGATTTATTTCAGAGTAGGCATGCGTAGGATTGGGCCCTGAGGTTGCAATCCTATGCATATTTACATGAGATTAAAGGCCACCCTGACTATAATGGGATTTATTTCAGAATAGGCATGCATAGGATTAGGCCCTGAGGCTGTCAGTCAGCCCCAGTGCGCACGCAGCTACAGGCGGAGGTCTGGCAAGCTTGACCCAGCCCCGTGCACTAGGGGTCTTTCGGCAACCCCCAGGAAAGCTCTAGACGACCCCAACTTTGAGAAACGCTGCTATGGGGCTTCCAAGCATTGTAAAAAAACTAAGGAGAACCAAGAATGAAAGTTCGATGTCAAAGTGCTTGATTTCCCAATCTTAATAATGCATTGTATTTCCCAACTTCTCCACACTTGGGCACTCAAGCTGAAAACCGCATTAAAGCAAAGTTGCTCATATGGAATAAAAATCAGCCTCTGTACATTTTCTTGCATGTCCATTGAAGGAAAACATTTTGTTGATTTGCTGAATGTTCAGGGGCAGGAGACGAAGAGATGAAAATGTGAATGAGTGCTGTGATAATTTTAGAAAGTATACAACAATGTGAGCACCATCCACCCAAAAATAAGGGTCATTAACCATTTTAATGGTTATTAATTATTAAATTAATTAATATCTAATGCAACCTGGATTACTACTTGAACAACCTGGGCACAATCTTTTGGAAAGCAGACCTGTACAAACTCACTGTAAGGAATGCACTTGAATAAATGTGGCACTACAAACACTGAATTCCATGGGTCGTGGCTACCCTAGCCCAAGGGTAAAGTTGTCCCTCAAAACAACCAAGAGTCGTGGTTTCTTCCAGAGTAGAAGGCTTATTCTATCAAGGATTCATGGACTGAAGTTATTAGTTATTAAAAACTTTATTATTAATGGTATGGGCTCTGCCTTTCCATTGGACTAATTCAGTGGCATGGAGAGGGGGGATTTGCTGCTTGGGTAACAGCCTATCCTCCATAACAATCCAACCCAGGCTTTCATGCTTTGTATGCAGCATATACAGCGCTGAGCACGATACCATAGTCTTTCAAGACTGATGGAGGCCTGCTTTTTTATTAATGGTTATTAATAGGTCAACAAAACAGCTGGGTTTTTTATGTTGGTTTCATCCATTCATGAGCAATGCTGATGTTCCTATTTGATATTGCTGGGGAGGAATGGATTGTTCTCATTCCTCCCTCCTGTTCTCATTATTCTCCTGTTCTCATCGGCCAAACCAATGATTGATGCTGTCCTTTATGACTTATCACATGCACAGAACCACTGCTGCTGAAACAAGCTAAGGAACTCTGCTTGTGGTTTCCATTACATGAGTAATTCCTCATCTAGCAAGGATACATGCACAGAAGCTTGCTTTCATATGTAAGTGAACCTAGCTGGATTGGTAGAAATTGGTAGGGGCAAAACACTTGAAAGTCTTTTTTCAGTGCAAGGGGTTTACATCCCACCCCACTCTCCGTTTAGAGCACCCTACCTCTGAATTCCAAGTGCAAGGTACCAGCAACAGGATACAGGTCTCTCATTATCTTATCCCACAGTGATCCCACAGTGATCTGGTGGGATATCATTATCCCACAGTGATCTGGTGTGCCATTGTGAAATACAGGAAATTGGATGAAGCATGCGTTTGACCTGATCCAGCAAGGCTCTTCTTATGTTTTTAAATCTATGCATAACTTACAACTTATAAATTCTATGTCACTTTGTTGATCCCAATAAAAGAATTACAGGTGCCAGCATTTGGATGTTTTCCAATAAAACAGCATGGCTACCTAAAGTGTTTGTGTGGGAAATACTGAATCATCCAGCAAAGAATCTGGAAATTGAAGGAAAATTGAAGGCTGGCGTCGGTTGTCAGAACTAGTCTGTCTGGAACCTCCATGCTGGTGCCTTGGTCCAACCGACCCGGAGCCACCCACCAGGCCAGATCCATCACTAGGTGATTCGGCAGCGAAATAACTCGACGAGCCTTTCGTTCGATGAGGCAAGCAAACGGTCTGAGAAAACGCTGGAGGGGTCTGAGGTGGAACCGGGACCATGGTATCACGTCCTGACATGACACCATGAACCCCAGTAAGGATGCCAGCTCCAATAAAGTAGCAGACAATGCAGCTCTGACGCGTTGAACCGCATGGGCTAGTTTTTCCTTGTGCTCCTGGGACAGGAAAAGTTGAAAAGATGCGGTGCTGATGAAAAGGTCGAGTTGAGTGATGGATTGAGATTGAACCAGAGAACTCTTTTTCAGGTTGATAATGAAGCCATGGAGTCTCAGGCAGTCCATGGTGGTCTGGAGATGCTGTAAGACCAGAGAGCTGGACGAACCTGCAATAAGAATATCGTCCAGGTAGGGAAAGAGTCTTATCCCTTGTCGGCGGAGATTGGCGATGAGAACCACTAAGATTTTCGTGAAAATCCGTGGCGCCACCAACAATCCGAAGGGAAGAGTCCGGTATTGATAGTGGTTGTCACCGTAGGAGAATCGGAGGAACCGCCGGTGAGCAGGTAGAATCGGCACATGGAGGTAAGCCTTGGATAAGTCAATGGACACAAGAAAGTCCCCCTGCTCCAGAGCCACTGTGATCATGCACCATGTCTCCGTTTTGAACTTCCTTCGTAAAGCAAACCTGTTGAGCCATTTGAGGTCCAAAATAGTCTTCATGTCCCCGTTCTTCCTCGGGACCAGGAAGAAGACGGAGTACACTCCTGAACCCCATTGGAGAGATGGAACTGGCTCTATGGCTCCGATGTCAAGCAGGTGCTGGATGGCGAGCAGCTTCTGGCCGTGTTTTACGGGGTCCCAAGACAATAGCACGCGCCAGAACCTGTCTGGAGGGTGGACCCCAAACTCTGAGGAAAGACCTTGGGTTACGGTGTGAAGCACCCATGCGTCTGAGGTAGATCCCTGCCAGCAGGGAGCGAAGCCAAGCAGCCTGGCCCCAATGGCTGCGGGCTCTGCTGATGGCCCATCGTCATGCTGCTCCGGAACCCTTGTTGCTGGGCTTTTTGAAATCTCTATGCTTGTTGTAGGTCGGTCTGCCCCGAGGGATGACCAGAGCATTGGTCCACCGAGACTTAGGTTGCTGGTTAGAGTGGTCCCGCTACTGGGTTTGAAAGGAACGAAAGGAAGGCTGTTTGTTCCTGTTGGAGCTCTTTCTCCCTGGGGGAAGGACTTTCCTCTTGTCCCTGGCCTCCACCAGGATGGGGTCCAGGGCCTTGCTGAACAATTTGTTGCCCTTGAAGGGCAGGTTGATCAATTTCGTGTGGGAGCTACCTTCACCCGACCAGGATCGAAGCCAGAGAGCCCGTCTGGTGGAAACACTGCTAGCCATAGCTCTTGCCGAAAGGTGCATAGAGTCACGTGACGCATCCGTGGCTAAGGCGGATGCCAGGGCAATCTTCTTAAAAGTCTTCTTGATGGACCGTGGGAGACCTTTGATTTTTGCGGCGTCCTGGGCCCAGATGAAAGCGGCCCAAGACATAACAGAATTGGCAGCCGAGGCTCTGAAAGAGAAAGAAGACAGTTCGAAAGCTTTTTTGAGCGAGCTCTCCATTTTACAGTCTGTAGGGTCCTTTGGCCAAATATCTCCATCCACGGGAACAGTAGACGAGGCCAGGGCAGCGACAGGAGTGTCTATGGTCGGCAACTTTAACATGGCCATTTGTTTCTCAGGCAATGTATAAAATTTATCAATTAGCTTGGGTCCCAGGCCCTTAGGGTGATGACACATTCCTCCTCAAACATGTTGTTAAATGCTTTTGGGAATGGTAAAACCGTTCGCTTGGAGGAACCCTTGGGGAAGGCCTCTTCCCTGTCCTGGCCCGAGTCAGAGTCCAGATCACTAGTGTGTCTAAGGTGGAGGCATGCAGCTGACATGTCTACCGCCTAGGGGGCGAAATCAGATGGGAAGAGCCGTTCTTTGCGAGACTTAGGCTCCTCAGTCCCCCTCTCTGACAGTTCCCCCTCCTCCATCTCCGAAGATGACTCTGGAGAAGTTGAAGAAGAGGAGGACGATTCAGTCAGGCGTCTGTTGTGTCCCTTGGGGGTCTTGTGATGTTTACGCCGTGTCTTGTACTCAATGTGCTTTGTTTTGTGAGTTCTCTTGCGGGGGGGAGGGGGTGTCTGGAGAGACTCCTCCAAAGATGACCAGTCACTAGATAGGGTGCGGGGGCGCCTCTTGGCCGACCCTTTGGAGCCTGGGGTTTTGGTCGCCGCTTTGACCACCGTCACCAAGGTGGGCAGACTTTGAGACACTGCTGTATCTATGGCTTGCTGCAGGGCCAATGCAGAGATCAGGGAAGGTTGGGGTGCCATAATGACAGAGCCAGAGGCCTGAGTTACGCTTGGTGCTGTCAGTTTGATAACCTCTTCATCATCATCCTCCCTTGAACCCCTTGGACTGTGTTCCTGTGCCATTTTAACCAGGGGAATAGTGCAGGGTATCTTAGGGGAGAAGGACTTGGGGCCCCACTATACTCACTGTGACCTGGGGTATGCCCAAGATGGCTGCTGCAGCCCAGCGCGGGAAAGAGAACTGCTTAAAATGGCGGCCGCCAGGCCCGGGGAAGTAGCGCGGGAAAACCGGAGCCCTCAGGAGCACCCGGCTGGCGTCCACCCTACACCGCTGTGCCCCAAGACCAGCTGGTAGACCGCAGCGTGGTCTGAAGGACAGGTGCCGTTGGCCGCTCGCTGGCTGCCCGCTGGCCCGCTGTGCGCGTGCGCGCTGGCAGCCGGGCAAGCCAGGATAGCTTCCCCGCATCCTTGCGTCCTGTTGCTGGGACGCCGCTGTAGCCGTTCCTTAGCGGGGAGGCCCGGCCCACAGGAGGCCTCCCTGCTGGTGCAAGCGAGTTGGTGGCAATGGGGGGTTTGCCCTCTCCCAGCCTGCAGAATACCCCGTCTGGTGGGCTGACGCCTGAGCACAGCGAGGGGGGGAACCCCGAAGGGGCCCCCAGGCTCAGAAAAGTCCCCCTCCAAAGCTCTGGTCCAGGTGAGACAGAGGGGGAAGGCAAGATGAGGCAGAAAGAGAAGAAGAAGGCAGAATAAGAACCAAAAAGCTGGAAAGGGACTAACTGTGCCCCAAGGAGCATAGCACCAAAACGCCGACCTTGCTCTTAAGGAGACAGAGCGGGACTGGGGAGGTATGCCCTGCACAGGAAGGGGACAAGTTTAGTTCCAGCCCTGTCTCCAGAGTGGGTGGGGCATAACCCAGTCATTGACTGAATGTACCCTGATCCTCACTCCAGAGAATACTGAATCATCCAGCAAAGAATCTGGAAATTGAAGGAAAATTATATTCTGCCACTCAAAGATGAGAATTTACTATTGTGAGAAAGGAAGGTTAAATGTTCTCCAAACAGTAGGCAGTACTAGTTTGGCTTCTATTGACTTTTGCCTAGTGCACCACCTAAAATTCACTAGGCAAAACTGCTGCTAGTTGCTACACAGCAGCAAAGTGGGAAGGTGAACTTCCAGCCTTACCTTCAGGCGGGGGTAAGGAGTGTTCCTCTGAGTAATAAGTTGCCCAGACTCAAAGGCAATTCCTCAGCTATAAACTGCTTTTACACAGTGTTGGTGCCTCCTCTGCCTTAAGGTAGGGACAGAAATTCCCCTTCCCAGTTGCTAGTCATGCCAGAGCCACTGGCAGCTGCTGTGCTCAACTGGTTTGCATTGCAAGTGCTGAATTTCAGGCAAGAGGAGCAAGGAAGGT
Organism: Cryptoblepharus egeriae; assembly: GCA_030015325.1. NCBI lineage: Eukaryota > Metazoa > Chordata > Lepidosauria > Squamata > Scincidae > Cryptoblepharus > Cryptoblepharus egeriae. The sequence continues at coordinate 43,198,502 of JAREYC010000008.1, forward strand.
TTGAGAGTTCATTTACCCAGCACAGTGGGCAACCAGTAGATTTTGTCCCACTCGCGCTACTAGTCAAATAGCTTTTGCAGGTTGTTAAAAAAAATTCTGGAGCAAAGCACATTAGGAATTCAAGTTTTTCGGCAAAAGTTCACTAAATTAAAGAATAAATATTAATTAATTACGTGCATACTTTGTAACCATAATATAATTTACAATTATTTTTAGACCATATTAATGCCATTTATTGTCATGTATTTGGTCAATAACATGATCAGGATCTGGTCAGCATTGGTCAACACTGATCAGGATCTGTACCCAACATGGTGTCTGTGAGTATTCACTGTTTAAATGGGGTCTAGCAATGGCATAACAAGAGAAAGGTGGAGGGGGTGCTCCTCCCCAGGTACCACCCATAGGGAGGTGACACTCTGGCAGATGACCAACATCATAACGACAAGAGAGAGCAACCTCAATGACAAGGAAGAGAGCAACCTCATCATGTCATATACCGTTGGATTTGTACTGAAGAGCAGAATCCAATGCAAAAATCTGTTTTTCAATATCTCATTCCTATTAAACGTTATTGCCAAAAAACTAAAAATAAAAAATATGCATTGAGCTCTACGGGAAAATGAAAGTGCCTCACATTGCAGCTTTCCCACAAGTCGTTGAATGTGCTATAGTCCATTGGAAAGGAGAAGCTGAGAGGAATCCAACGACACCAGAATGGTCCTGATTCAATGAACACAGCCCCCAAAAGCACCCCAAAAATGTCCCTTTTAATTGTATTGACTCTAAATTGGAAATGGAGCCATATTGTGCCTTTACTTGTGAGTAGACCAAGTTGCCTTAGGTCAGGCTAAGAGGAAGCAGGTCCAGATCCAATGAATGAGGTCCCACTATTCACCCTGGAAGGAAGTCCCTGCGTTGAGCTCTACGGAAAGTGGAAGTAAACTCCACAGCTGTGTTTACATGCAAGTAAGCATGCCTGGCCTCCAGTTCAGGTCAGGCTCAGAGGAATGCAAATCCCCCAAGATGGTCCTGAATCAGCAAAAGTGGAGCTCACCCAGTACTCCAGAAGGTAGTCTCAACTCTGCCCCCCCTCCCAAAAAAGGCTTGAGTGGTAATGGGAGGGCTGAAAAGCTTATTGGTTTTTTTATATTTGTAGGAGGTTTTGTTGCAGGCTCGCCGTAAGACAGAATTCATTTGGTGGAGAGTGACCACTTGTCCTCTTTTTCAAGAACCATCCAGGGGAGGGTACTGACATTTCCCAATGCTTGTGAGGAAATATTCACTGCATATATTTTCTGGCCATTATTATTATTAATTTCATGTCTATCATTACCATCTCTCAGCTTCACCTACCTCACAGGGTTGTTGTTAGGACAAAAAAGGGGAGGAACTACATACACCACCCCAAGTATAAAAGTGGGGTATCAAAATATCAAAATACTAATACTGTGTAAAGTAATTGATACTGATAATAATTAATTAAATAATTTTGTCAGGTACAAAAAAATTTATGAGCCCCAGGTGCCAGATGACCTAGCTATACCACCGGGGTCAATGTGACTGTGGGAAACCTCAACAAACTATTCATAACACTATGTCCGATTGTTAATCAAGAGCTTATGCTGGCCCACTCTGTCTTTGAATGGCTCAATGGACTGGACATTAATTTCTGATTTACCATAAGTCCACGTATTGTATAATGGCAAATAGTGCAATTTATATACTGTATTTTTTATTACGGTGTATTTGTGGGAGGGAAAAGTATTTTTAAGATATCAAGAATCATAATAACATGTGAGTGGGTCTTGAAGTCGCCATGGATCACAAGCTGAACATGAGTCAGCAGTGCGATGCATCTACGAAGAAGGAAAATGCCGTTTTAGGCTGCATTAAGAGGACTGTAGCTTCCAAGTCGCGAGAACTTCTAGTTCCTTTTTATTCAGCATTGGTTAGACCTCACCTTGAGTACTGTGTTCAGTTCTGGGCACCTCACTTTAAGAAAGATGCAGCCAAACAGGATCAAGTCCAGAGGAGAGTGATAAGAATGATCAGTGGGATGGAAGGGAAGCCCTACAAGGAAAGGTTGGGGGAACTTGGGATGTTCAGCCTGGAGAAGAGGAGGCTGAGAGGAGACATGATTGCCATCTTCAGATACCTGAAGGGCTGTCATATGGAGGAAGAGGCTCATTTGTTCTTAGCTGCCTCTGAAAGCAAAACTAGAACCAATGGGTACAAACTGCAAGAAAGGAGATTCTGATTGGATATCCGGAAAAACTTCCTGACAGTGAGGGTGGTTCAGCAGTGGAACAGATTGCCAAGGGAGGTGGTGGACTCTCCTCGACAAACACCTGTCAGAGATGCTCTAGGAGGATTTCCTGCTACAGGCAGGGGGTTGGACTAGATGACCTATTAGGTCCCTTAGAACTCTAGGATTCTAAGATTCTATGATATCAAACAAAAATAAACACATCAAAGAAAGAAAGAAAGAAAGAAAGAAAGAAAGAAAGAAAGAAAGAAAGAAAGAAAGAAAGAAAGAAAGAAAGTTCTAATGAGATACCACCTCACACGTCCTAAATATGTTCAGACCAAAAGATCAGTACATTTTAAATTGATATATTTGTACTGCATTATATTACACTTTATTAATTATAAAGAATCTTCTGAATTCAATAAAGAATATCTTGCAGCTCAATTTTATATATGCGCTGGGCATCCATGCAGTTCAATCTCATTGTTCACCATTTTATCACATGGGTTTCCATTGCTGCAGCCACCTTGATGGCCACTGTTCCTAACTCGCAGTGGCAGGCCATATACTAGTGGCAGTCCTTATACCAGCTTTCAGCACAGGCAGATTGGCAATGGGGGAGAATCACAGTGGGGATTCGACCAGGCCAGTGGCAAGTTTGGGGCAATGGAGGGATGCATTTCCAGAGCAGGTCCTGTCCTGGACCTGACATGGCCCCTTTGCCCTAACAGATCTAAGCCAGGAAATTAGATCTGAGAACAGAAACTAGGGAGTGGTAAGAAAGGTAAGTAAAAGATTAATTTACTTACATCTCCCAACCAGCCTGGTCCACAATGGGCCCACAGGATCAGCAGAGATTGTACTCCCTGCTTTCTGATGGTTCTCCCTGCTTTCTGATGGTAGTCCCTGCTTTCTGATGGTTCATTTTCTGATGATCCACTCTTTCAACATCTCTCAATTATACCCAGAACTCATTCATTCAATGCATGTTCCTCTCTCTCTCTCTCTCTCTCTCTCTCTCTCTCTCTCTCTCTCCCTCTCTCTCTCTCTTTGGTTTTTTGTTCTAAAAACCAAAATGGCCCTCCCGCATATTGTAGCACCTGGCCTAATCCCATTCCCCAAGGAGTTAATGAGAAGCCATTTCCAAAAATTTTGTGTGGTATCAGGAATTTGCAAGATAAAAGGGGCATTTGCAATTAGCTAGCTAAAAAAGCATTTGAAGCAACTTTTATAAATTAAAAAAGATTGGGTTCTACTTTTTAACATTTTTCACTTTTGGACATTGCTGTGGACCCCAGCCTGTCCAATAAGCCTGTATAAGCATTCTTGCACTGTGCAGTCCAGCACTGGATGAGATTGCACCAAAAAGCTTTAAATATTGTTTGATATTCCATGTCAGACATTTTCTGACTGTGGGTAAGAATAGGGAAGTGAAAGTATGAGAAGTTACCGCAATAGTTTCATTGAAGAGGGGAATTGAGGAACACCTCTATAAAGTACAGTCCAAAACGGTGGTTCTAGGTGGAATCCACGGCTATACTACATGCTCTACCTTTGATATCTTGAAAAGAAGATAAAGACATTGTGGAGGGAGATTTCTATCATGTCTATTTGATGTTGTGGCTATATGAAACCCCCACATTCGAAGACTGTGTGGCACTGAATAATATCCATTATCAGGTAGTGACTGTGTAGAAGGGCTCTGGTCTTTGTGCCCAGACGGAAGGTTTCTTAGAAGCATCAAGTTGGTCACTGAGGGAAAGAGGACACTGGACCTAGATGGACCTAGACACTGGACTGATCCACTGGGCAATTGTACTTTGAACATCACCACCACAACCATTGCATTTTCCCCCAGCCCCCACAATGTGCACCCCTTGCTTATAAACTAGAATACTTTCTCTGTATCTTCACACTGAAGTAGAGGTGAAAAAGAGACAGAAGAATTTACAAAAGCATCCTATCCTAGTACTTTGCTGAGCTGAAACCAATTTGTTGATTGACTGATCTTGACCATCCATTCTCAACTGGGGGAGAGGGGCCTAAGGACCCTTCCTGTTCTTCCTGTTTCACAGCCCTATCGGACACACACATACACAGTTTCCAATAGCCTCTCATTAAACAAGGGCAGGCTGACCAGATTACTGGAAACGCCCGGACCCCCCAGGAAAAAGGGGGGTAACTGAAAAGAGGGAAAAACCCATTCCAGGATCCTGGGGGGCATTTCTGGCCCTTTAAATTTTTTCTGGGAAGGCTCTGGCCAGCTTTTCCAGCCCCCTGGCCCACAGCCCCCCCCATCACCTTTGTGCCCTTCCACGGGGCCTCCAGAGCACAGCACCGGCTGCTGGAGACTCCCACAGGCCCCCAGTGCAGCCTTCTGCAGGGCCTTCCGATACCAGTGCTGGCTGCTGGAGGACCCCCAAGGCTTTCCCCACTCTCCCCTGCCAGTTCCCATCACCCTCTGGCGATGCCACACCAGGTAAGTGCCACCTACCTACCTACCATTCCTCCCATCTACGTACCTTTCTTCTCTCCCTCTAACCTGCCTACCTTTCCTCCTTTCCCTCCTTACCTCTGCCACCCCATCCCCTTCTCTACTTACCTCTCCCACCCACCTTTCCCCTTCCCTACTTACCTCTCTCCCACTGTGAGATGTTACCAATACCCAATACCCCTTGAGCACAACAAAGCTGATCAATAATATGGTTTGTGTATCTTGGGCTTAAACCCCTGGGTGAAAGCACAATGCAGCATAATTCTCTCTGTCAGCATAATGTTGATATAGCCTGAACCATGTCAGCTTAACAGAAACAGTCAGGTCTTCTTCATGGCTGTGATCTGGTGTCAAACTTGATAAGTGAACAATGGCTGCTCTGTAAGTTAACTACAAAGAGCTTTGCTCCCAGGCCTAAAACACAACTCATAGTTACTAAGGGCACAATCCAGAGTAACTACGGGGAGTCCTTGCTCCGGTGTAAGAACAATTTGCTCTGAATAAGAATTTCCCATAGGTTTTTACTAGGTGGTGCAGTAAATACGGGTACACGTAATGTCTCTTACATGCTCCCTTAGTTACTCTGGATTGTAGGGCAAGTATAAGATACTACCCAGTCTGGTGCAATGTGACCTAAAGAGGTAAGATCACTCTAAAGAAATGCTCAAACATTACTGAGCATGCTTGCCAGTAAACCAAGCATGCTTGCCTTTAAACCAGTTAGAACTGTTTGTTATGATCATGTTGTATGATGCCGCCAATGGAATAGAATAATGCTTTCTTGCTTCTGTAACCTGCTTTGCCACTATAAAAGATTAATACCGGCAGTCATCTTGGCCAGCTCTTCAGTATGGGACATGAGTCTGAGGAGTTTGCCCAACATGTGTTGAATAAAGATCCTCTTTCTGATAACTCGAGTTGACTGAGGGTTTTGTAACACCACCTCCCTACTTACCTCTCACACCTCCCTTCCCCTTGCATGTGTTGTGTTGCTGCAAACTGCTTTGAGGGCATCTTACATATATGTGTCAGAATCATGCTTGTTGAATTCACCTGCGTGGGTTGTGTTGCTGCAACCTCTTTGAGGGCATCTTACATGCCTAGGTCAGAATCATGCATGTTGAATTCACTTGCATGTGTTGTGTTGCTGCTAACTTCTTTGAGGTCATCTTACATGTATGTGTCAGAATCATGCATACTGAATTCACTTCTGTGGGTTGTGTTGCTGCAAACTGCTTTGAGGTCATCTTACATGTCTGGGTCAGAAACATGCACGTTAAAAGGTTTTCAATTTTAAAAGTTTTGAAATTAAGTACAGGAATCCAATACAAGTATTTTTGCATTATTTTAACATGTCCTACATTTGTCCTACATTTGTCCTACATTTTTGGGATGTCCTACATTTTTAAGCAGGAAGGAATTTTGGCTTGGGGGTCAGAAATTTTGAAGAGCTTGGGGGGAATTTGGGGTTTGGCAACTGGTCACCCTGAAAAAGGGTTTCAATTCCTCTCCATTCTGTTTATCTCTCTTTTATGTAAATATTAGCAAAAAGCGTACCTGCATTGTGGGAGTAACATTTCCCCATATGCCATCCCCCCACGGTTCATAAACACCCCCTGTGCCACTTGCCTCCATGCGCCACTTCCCCCCATGGCCATCATCCCCCCATGCGCAACTTTTCCCCATGTACAACTTTTCCCCATGCGCATCATCCCCCCATGCGCAACTTGCCCCCATGCGCAACTTGCCCCCAT